>JAJMGB010000009.1:0-480635 GCA_030568535.1 Suhomyces anneliseae | reverse complement strand
CAACGTTGCCATCGTTGGGCCCCCGGTTCGATTCCGGGTTTGCGCATTCTTTTTTTGCACCCATAACCAAATAGGCTAATTGATAGATCTATCAATTGCCTTTCTTTTTATCTATAAGAACTTAAAATAGACTCGAGTAAAAACTTATTTGCAACCTTATTTACTCATTAGAAGTGAAAGAATAAACCATTCAAAAATCACCTAATATTTATCACAGTATTGAATCAATACTTACAATCAATACTATCAATTGGATTGAAATATTCTACATCAATTTCTATCGTACCTATATTTATTGTATATTACCTTCTACAAAAATCATATTATTAATCTGTTTAGATTTCATCCCAACTCCATAAACTTTCTTCTGGGTTAACGTATTCTCTTTCGTTGTTAACAAAGACAACACCCTTACCATCACCTTGAGAAAGAATAGATTGTAAGTAGTAGAAGAATCTAGAGTGGTCGAAACCGTGTTCCTTCCAGACAGCTTGAACATCCTTTAAGGCTTCTTCAGCGGTTTTCTTGGATTTGATTTCTAACTTGAGATCGTGGTTCTTTTCGTAAGTTTCCCAAACTTGCTTGACTGGGATGATTTGAGAGTGAACTCTGACAGAGTCTGGGAATCTGTTTGGGCTGGCATCAGTGGCAATGGCAGCAACAACTCTACCAATATCGGCAACAGAGGAAATAGAAGCCTTGGCATCATCAGGACCCAATTGGTTGATGGTCTTGGTCTTTGGATCAACACCGAAATGTTGAACAATTTCGTAAGTGAAAGAGCTCTTGTCAGCGAAGAAACCGGTTTCGATATCAACGACTTCAATACCAAGGTTTCTGATGTTCTTGGAGTGGTTAGACTTGATGTCTAAGAAACCTGGAAGGTAAGTTTGAACAGCACGAATATCCATACCGAATTGAGATGGAATGAATAATTTTGGTCTGATAAGTTCAGCAACCTTTTCAGTACCAGCAAAGGCATCTGGATGTGGAGCAAGTAATTCAATGATGACTTCAGTACCCTTTAATTTGGCAGCAACGTCTTCTGGCTTAGATAAATCACCTTCAATGTATTGGATCTTAGAATTAGAAGTAGTCTTACTAGCATCTCTAGTCAATGCCTTAATTGGGAAAGTAACTTTGTGAGCGAAGGTAGAAGATTGTAAGGCTTCCAAGACTGGAGCACCTAAAATACCATTAACACCGATAATTGCAATAGAAACCATTGTTTAATATATGAAAATTAAAATTGATGATATTTCAAAAGAAAAATTTAATCAATTGATTGAAAAATTGAGTAAAGTTGAATAATTGAATAATAAGAAAATTCTTAAAACAATTGAAAGAGCAGCAACTAATTATTTATAGGATTTTGACATGATTTGTGGAGATGTATTGGGTGTGAATTATGGAAGGTGCGGCTTACCAATTTTAGTAAGAAATAGGGAGTATGGAACCATAGAGAAGGTATTCACGTGAGCCCCTTTTTAGAGTTTTTGTTAGGCTTTGTTAGGTTTTGTTAGGTTTTGTAACTATAATTTAGTAAGGAGATTAGAAATAGGCATTTGACTTGCACCAAAATAGGGTTAGCGGGGACTTGCATATCAAATAACAGACTATTGTGCAGGAAATCTGACATATAATCTTAGGTAAGCCACAACGTAAGCTGATGAATTTTAGTAAAAATTTGTAATATGGATCACGTGTGCCTGGTATGCTTACAATACTTTATTGAAGATCTGAGTAAGGATTACTCTATTATGCGGAATCGGTCAATCTGCTTAGGCAACCACAAATACACATAAAAAAATTATTACATAAGTCCACAAATACCAAACAGATTTAGACAAATTGATTGGTTAAGTTAAGTTTGGGCTATAACAAAAAGAAAAAAGAAAATTGGTGCATTCGCTTATGCTTATGCTGTCTTCGTAAATTGAACTGAAAACTTTCGTTTAGTGTTTTGGATGTCTACGTCAATGTCTTCGTAAATTATAGCTTCTGTAGATTTAGTATTGTTTGGTGTTTTAATTACAAATTACATTAATTACAAAGCTTACAAAGATTACAAATATAAGTATATAAATTATATGGCAAAGAAAGATCAGCTCATCAAGTTCTGGCACCACTTCTTTTTAGCTTGGTGATCGGTCTCAGCCACAACTGGTATTGTGGAGGTGAAGAGAAAAAAAATTCTATCATCTTGGAAAGAAAAAGTGCCTTACGTTCAATCTTGGCTAGTAGTGATCTATTTTAATTGGAGAACTATTTTTATAATATTTTTTTAGCATCAAGAAACTGAAAATACTCCAAGACAAATCTTTTTTTTTTTTCAAAAACACATACAATTATGCAAATTACTCTTGTAATACAGTAGATGAGGTTGGTTTTCACCTTGTATCTATGGTTTTATGGATATTTCAGTACCAGTGAAATCGTAAATGAAATTTCATCTAGAACAGGGACCTCTGGTACACATTTGATCGACATAGCGTAGCCTAGAGTGAGTGTACATCCCCACAACCCACTACGAACGCCCTACGTTTCAGCCGTTAGATATAGCCTGAACCTTCACAAATATACCTCGTTTTGGAGTCTTTTTGGGTGCGGGTAGGGTAGCTCGGATAGGTTCCGAAATAGTACAAAGGCTTAAGATATTTTGCATCCGTTGATGACTTGGATGAAAAAGAAACGATTCTCACAGGCAACGAAAATTCGCAGCATATTCCACGATGATGTCAGAGATCAGCTCTCTTCACTACCCATATTGTCATTCCTCCCCACACACCACACCCACACCCACACCCATAATTTTCAGTAATAGTAATAGCAGTAGTTGTAGATGGAAGGCTCGGTTTCCAACGCCAGGTTTGTATACTTTTGGTAGTTACCGAAACATGCTTCTATTACTTGCACATACCTGCATGAGAACACCCTTCTTTACGTACTACGTTCCCGCATTCGGAGTATCAGGATGGATTTGATTATTCATTTCCATGGCACAACCGAACTGAATACGCAATTCCCCATCTTTCATGATAAGCTTGTCGCTATCATTGCCGCACGTGAGTTCGCGGAGGAGGGGCCGGCAGGGCTGTTTGCGAGGGTTGCGCAATAGTTTGATACAATCAGTACATTCCCGTAATACGGGGAAACAAAGTGAGTTCGAATTATAACCAGCCCTCTTTTGAATAAAACATATCTCCTTGACTACACCTGGTGATATACCACTCACTGACATACACACACCCACATCTCTTACTCCACATAGACCCCACCTCTAAACCTGCCTCGAAAATACCATTCGTTTTTCATACCCCCCGCTCTCATCTCTCTTTGTTCCAAAGTACTGGAAAAAAGAAACTCTCCACAAAGTCAAATCCACAAACACCCGGCTCCGATAGACGATTTCTGGGAGATACGGAGACTCACCTCCAGGCCACTCACTCACTCACTCTACACTTATCTAAATCTGTAATCTTTCTCCATCTATACGGAAAACTTATTATATCAAAAGCTTTCAACCCAGCCGCTTAACAACCACCATATCGAACCACACCCTCAGTCTATCACTAGTACGAACACCACTACTACTATAGTCTTATACTGGCCACCTACCTGATTACGTTATCATAACCACACTAGGCGCCCTTTAGGAACTAAGCAAACTATACAAGTTTCTATTATATTATAATACTACTACCTCACCCACAACAACAATAACACCAACCCTAAACACTGGATTTTATTATCAACTGTTTTTCTTATCTTAGACGCTCAGTATACCCAGTCATCAGTTCCAGATCTTCATACTTTGAATCCTGAATCATTAGTCCTTCTTGTTAACTACTATTCTATTCTGGATACCAATACCCGCCCCATACTAGCATACCTGTCAATTTCCGTACTAGGGTCATTATCTGTCCTTTAGTACCAATTTCACACACACACCACTCGCGCCGTCCTTAAGTTACCGATAGGTCCATACTTTCGGCCCACCCCCCCTTTACCCAAAAAAAACAAAAAAACATATACAACTACAACCGCAACTCATCACCAGTTGTACCTATACATATCATCTACAGTATAGGATCATAGTTCTTTATCTACATATAGAACTTTCATACTTTGTTTGACCTTTTTTTCTTTTTGCAAAAAGATTCACAGAACCTTCTAGGTAATTTGTGCTTTTTTAGTCAGCTTTGGATCATCTGTGACATTTCACTGCACATAACTTTTATTGGGAGCGTCGTTGTCAGCAGAGGGCATCATAATCAACAACTTTACTCATAATTTATCATTTTATCACTTACATCATTTTACACACTTTACACAACCCAACCCCAACCCCAACCACAACCAAATAAAATCTAGACATCATGAGTTCTAAATCCGCTGCTGCCATCTTACAACGGCAGTTCAAAGACCTTACAGACCCAAAGAAAGGTATTCCATCCTTCCATATTGAGTTGGATGATGATAACATCTTTCTTTGGAACATCGGCATCATGGTGTTGAATAAAGATTCCATGTATCATGGAGGTTACTTTAAGGGACAAATGAGATTCCCTGGTGACTTCCCATTCTCTCCACCAACCTTCCGTTTCACCCCTGCCATTTATCATCCAAATATTTATAGAGATGGTAGACTTTGCATTTCTATCTTACATCAAGGTGGTGACCCTACTTCTGATGAACCAGATAGTGAAACTTGGACTCCAGCACAAACAGTTGAATCTGTCCTTATATCCATCATATCCCTTTTAGAAGATCCAAATGTTTCATCTCCTGCTAACATCGATGCTTCTGTCGAGTTACGTAAAAACCCAGATGCTTACAAGAAAAAGGTTCTTCAAGAAGTTGAACGTTCCAAGACTGATATTCCAGAAGATTATATCATGCCAGAATCGGAACTTTATGCATATGGCCACCATACTGGTACCAATAAAGAAATGGAACATGAACCAGTTGACGAAGACTTCTGGTATGACAGTGAAGAAGAAGAAAGCTTTGATGAAGAAAGCTTGATGGATGATATGGAAGACCATAATGAAGATGATGATGAAGAGGAAGAAGATGATGACGATGTCGAAATGATTGCCAAGTGATTATGAACTAACTTAATAGTGAGCCTCCCCCTATATGGACCCAAACAAACAAAACTAAACAAACATCCAACCAACCAAACATCCAAAAAAAAAGTAGGTTTTTCAAAAAAGGGTAGATAGAAAGCATTCATACCCTTCTCAAACGCAACAAAAACAAAGACCTACTGTTTGGTCCGTGATCGGGAACTACTACTTTCATGATTACTCCTTTTATGTTCCAAATCATTTCGCTTAACGACAAGTCTATCATTACTTGCTCAAATTGCTACGAACTTCTTTTATAGTGTGCATTAGTTATTCATTACATTAACTTCATTTATCTATCTATTTCGTTTCTGACCTTTGTTTTTAGTTTTATGTTTAATATAACTTAATAAGAAAAATGTGTAGACTTTTGTCTGAGTGTGATAGAGAGGCTCGAATATTGAACAAAAGTATTGTAGATAACGGAAATACTCTATTTCTGGGAATATTATTTCTTTCTGCTCCTGCTTGTAATTATCGAGTTGTCTCAATAGGCTGTTTATTATTAGCTCTTGGTTTATTAAGGCTTGCCTCGTCTAAGGCTATTAATTGATCCATGGTCCATTTGATTATCCTCTATACCCTCTCAACCCATCGTTCAACACCTTGCTGACATTGTCCAACTTCAATTTGGCAACAGCATCAGGGAACTGCTGGTCATAAAATAATACCACGTACAACTGGTTTCCTTCACCGCCCTGGTCACCTTCGTCAAGGTTCAATCTCTGTATCACCAACTTGAGGCCCTTTTCCACCTCTATCAATCCCCAAGTATCATTTTGAATACTGTTGAATCCCACCAATGAGTAGATCTTGAGGTTATCTGGAGATAAGCCAAGCTCGGTAAGAAGAATGGAGTTGTGTACTGTGGTTAATGGAATACCATTGGAAGAAAGGAGTGATAATGAAAGTGGTGATGTGGATAATGTGGTGCTGGATAAGGTGTGGCTATCGCCGGAAGGAATCGGAGTGAGGGCTTGTGAGAGAAGCCTGGAGATCTGTTTCAGCTGTAACATTGGATAAGGAATGGTTGGTATTGATAGTGTTTGTATGGTTATGTTTGATAAGTGGTGGTAGGGGGACGACCTGTATAGATATGGCCAAGGTCTAGATATTAATATAAAGAAGTGAATTGGGGGAAGAGAAAACGTGAAAAATAGTGAGGGTAGTAATTTTGGTAATTCTGTATGTAATGTAGTTTCTGTCGTATTTTTTATTCTTTTTAATGGTTGTGTTTGGTGTACTGGTGGTGTATTATGTTTCTGTAATGGATGCAAATTATAAGTATTGATAAACAAATAGGACGAAAAATTGACGTACATGTAAAGACTGTGAATGAAAAATATTACTGTAATACATAATGGTAAATACTGTCAATTTTCTAGCCTTTGAAATTGCAGAAAATGGATATTGGTTATACCTATACCCCATGCTATTTTCTATCCAGTACTATTAATTCAAAGTTTGCAATAAATTCAGATTACATCTTCATATTCAATGTGATCATGCAAAGAGAGCAAAAGTGGTGTTTCACAACTCTTAATTTGCTTAAAAATATTAAATCACATTTTTTTACACCATTAGCATAAACCGAAACAGTTACATCAACTATAATGAACACTAATTCTGAACAACAATTTTATATAAACTGGTTTTTTTACTCAATGTTATAATTAAACTAATTAGAATTAGTTTCATCACTTCGTTTCATCTTTTTTTCTACACTTCTTGTTCTCTATTCTTTATTTATCTATCTATAATTTAACCTCTTGCCAGAGATATATAAAGTGGTTCTAAATAATTAAAACCAATGAACTAAAATCCATATGTAAAACTGTAAAACAAATAATTTGATGACAATAGTATTCTCTAGTACTATTTTGCTTATAAGGTGAAAAGACTGGTTCTCTTCTTACCTAATGGATAAACCACCAATGCGGCTGCGAAAAGACCCACACTAATACCAATGGAAACTTCAACCATGGTTACACCGAAACTTAATGAACCAGAGTTTGAAAGAGCAGTTCCAGTACTCTTGTTTGTACCATTACTCTTGGTAATTTGATCAGCAGCTTGAATACCGGAAACTAAACTACTTTGAGATGCAATACCAGAAGGAACTTGGACAAAAATCGCAGGAAGCATAGCACTAACAGCCAATCCTTTCCAAATTCTTGAATAAAGATTACCCAAAATACCCACAATAAATGCACCAATACAAGCAGTAAATTCGGTGACAGAAGCAAAATGCTTACCAGCAAAGTAATTACCAATATATCCGACACATGCAATAAGAACCATAACTGGAAGTTGTCTAAGACGAGCTTGGTTAATTAATGCAAGACAAAGGGAGAACATAGGAACGAACAAAATCTTCCATTTATCATCCATAGAATGTCCTTCTTTACATTGATTAGCGGAAGTACTGTTCTTATCAACCCAACCATAAAGAGCACCACCTAAGGTAATACCAAAACCCAAGAATAAGGAATAAATAACGGCATAGAACATTCTAACAGAACCAGCAACCAAGTTTCTTGATTGTAATTCTAATGAACCTGTCAAAATAATATAACCGGGCAAAATCAATGCCAATGAACCCTGAGCAATGGCTGAGAAACAGAACAAGTTACCTCCTCTAATAGAACCAATAGCACGAGCAATAAATGCAACCACAATCGAAGCAGTTACTTCGAAAACTGAAGAATATAAGTTGGAAATAGAGGCCACAATAAATTGTAAGTAACCCACACAAAGACCAACACCAAAAGCAATTGGAAGATCAACCCATCCACCACCAAAAGCGAATGGACAGACCATAGCAGATCCACATCCGTATAATAAAACACAGAGCCATGGTGGGTATATATTCTTTGCTCTTAATAATTCTTCAAGCTTTCTAGCAGCTTCTTCAACACCCATAAGATCATGGATAACACCCTTATAAATCTTGTGAGTATCAGACAACTTGGATAAATTCACACCTTGAGCAGATCTAACCAAATGGACTTCGGAGGTTCTTGTTGCTGCATCACCGAAAGAAACAATCATACAACCAGGGAGATAAATAAATTGTCCATCGATTTCCAACACTCTACTGGTCATAGTCATATATTCTTCCAATCTGTGAGTTGGAGCACCAAACATCATCAATGCTCTACACATTCTCATGATAAATCTTTGTCTTTGAAGAATATCAGCAATGTGAACAGTGATACGAAGTTGGTTAGCGGCCTTCTTGTGGTTGTTCTTAAGCTTCTTTAAGTTGACCTTATTTAAGTTCTTCTTTGGAGCCTTTGGTTTGGCATTTTGGAAAGATGGTAATTTACTTGCTTCACCAGTTAACTTTTCGTCAAACAGACCAGCGTCATCATCAAATTCTGGAGAAGTAGTACCTGATTTGTGCATACCAGGAATTTTTTTAGAGAATTTCTTTGGTGCTTTTTTAATATCTTTCTTCCATTTGCTGAAATCCATGGTGGAATGTCTTGTAGTATCAAGAGTATCAGTGAAAGTACTTTCTTCTGCCAAAGTAGTGCTGTCAGTACCTCTTGAGGTCAAACTAGAGCTAGACTTGGACTCTTGAGGGTTTTGGTATAATCTCAATAAAGATGATAAAACACCAGCATGAACATGTTTTGGAGGAGCAACGTAACCATCTTCTGTGTCTTCATCAAGAAGGAAATCGTCACCGTGATCGAAATCGTTATTTTCTTCACGGCCCAAGAAGAGATCTGGATTAGGAGCGTAGAACTTGTTCTTATCAGCAGGAGATTCAGGTTCACTTTGGTAGTCCTGGTTGTCTATTAAATTTGCAGTCGAACCATCATCTGGTTGCAGTCTGCTGGAGGAGCCACCCATCAAAGCAGCTCTTGCTTCTTCTGGCATATGTACGGAAATCAACTTCTTTGCTTCGTCACTTAATTGTTCCACACCCAAAGGTCTCATTTCTATGGATCCTGGTTGTTCACCAATTTTCTGTTCTTCATCAAGTTCCTTCTCTCTGGAGTTTCTGGATGCACCTGGAGTCAATCCTCCACCACTTATATTGACATCGTTGGTCATTGATAACACTCTTCCTAAGAATCCGTCTGAAGCAGAAACGTCTGGTGGAGCGTATCCATCGGTGTATGCATGTTCAGCCAAAGACATCTTACGGAGAATACTCTTCAAACCACCTCCGCTACGTTCTTCAGGCTTGGAGCTCTTGGATCCTGATGATGTGATGGAAGGACGCTTATTTTGATCGGCTAAGTCTGTCTCAGGAGGCACGTAAGGTAATGTTCTGGAGGTTTTGGATGATTTGGATTTCTTGGATGATTTGGATGAGTTATCGTTGTCGGAGTCGTCAGAGTCAGATTGGTTAATGTTTTGAGGTTGGTTCTGGAAAGCGCTGAAGTCAGGCATTCTGGAATCACCATCGTAGTCGTCATCGTCGTCTTCATCATCGCTTGATTCTTGTGCAGCCATATCACTGGCTTTGAACTTGAAACTAGGCAATGATGATTCGAGAGGTCCCACATTGTCAAGCTCTTCTAGATCCGAGTCCGAATTGGTGGCGGTGGATGCATTACTGATGATGGTGTCTCTTGGAGCGTACAGATCAGGAAACCTTACGGATTTGTTACCGGCCAATTTCTTACCTGCTTTGGCAAGATTAGGTATAGGAGTGTTCCTTTGGTTAGGACGACGGTGATAGTTCTGTAACTGAGGGATATGGATGGTGGATCTGTGATGTTGTTGATCTTCTTCGTCCGAGCTCAGATCGCTACCCATTTTCTATAAGATTCTATATTGGTGATAGATATGAATATGATGATGATAATTCTAATAATGATAATGATGACTTTTAAAAAGCGTAAAGATAAGGCGGCTTTTTTTTTTATTTTTCAGTTAGCGATAGACAGTAAGAATCAGTGGTAGTTATAGAGCCCAATCGTTAATTACACCAATGGTGAATGGGGTAGAAATTGGGTGATTTTATATATAAGTTTTTTTTCCTTTATGGATATAATTATCAGGGATTTATGGCAGATCTTTCGGGTTCATAATGTTTCAAAGGTTGCCTACATCATCTACGTTTGAGCCCCAACCCAACTCAAAAGACCCATTAAGTTAGGGTGATGCGCGCGCAGGGTTGTCACACCTGTCCTAACTGGGAATAATAGAGTGATGGGAGAGTGAGGCGGTTGAAGAGGGTATGTGTGGCGATGATGACGTAGAGACGAGATTTAAATTAGATCGCGTCGTCTGTAGGTGGTGCTAAGCGGTAGAGGCATCTCTATGGTGTTTTTTTGTAATTCTTTAATGGTGAAATTGCTTTGGTTGTGGTATATGATAGTGGCGAAGTTTGGGTATAGTGTTTCGATTTGGGGGGTTTTTTCTGGTCCTGTCTTTGAAGGGGGTTTGTAACCTTTTTCGCTGCGGCGAATGTGCGAATTTTGCGGTCCTACAGGAGTTGCAACCGTCAGATAGTTACCTTTCAACCAGGGGATTCATGCACTAGCCATAACTAACTAAAACTATTATATCCTAGAAAGGAAACCCCATGAAAAGTATTTGCTAATCATTAATTACTAATTATAGTGGCCTACGGTAAATGATAATTGGAAGGATGTGGCTGGACGCGGCTGTAACTGGCATGGTTTCAGCAATTACCACCGAGTTGTTTTCTGAAACGTCTAGATTCTTGGGCCAGTATCAGCTGTCAATTTTCACGCACCGAGATCCTTTTGTGAGAGGTTCCGTAATGTCTCCCCATCCTGTCGTAAACGGGACTCGACGCTTCTATTTATATGACACTTTTTGTATAAACTATATAGAATGCAGGCTCTAAATGATTATGTAACTTTGGATCCTTTGCTCCCTTCCTTCTCGCTCCAGGGGGGAACCTTAAAAAAAGGTACTATTGATGTGACGTAATGTAGCCAGCAACATAACCGCACATACACTAAACCACCCACCCAATTTAACTCAACCACAAACCACGGATGTCGGTTTTAAATTTGATCCAGGTTCCTTCATACATAACCACATAAATCACATAATCACACCAAATGGTAAATCCGAAAAAGCAAGTCCGCAAACCAACAATTGGGTCATCGCTCTCCACCTTCTAACCAGTGCTCTAGCTTAATCTTGTTATCTTTTTCGCTGTGATAATGCGGACGGACTTTAAAACCTTGATCTCATTACTTCCGATCCCGATCCATAGTCTGGTGAAAAATTTTGTCTTTTCACATTCAATGAATATTTTATATGTCGCGCATTCTTGACATCATTTAGCTTTTGAATAGTTTTCTTGACATTATATTTTCAGGACAAACTGGACTACATGATCGACAATAGGAAAGAATGTGTTGGGACTGGTGGACCCAGATCTCCTTCTTATTTTTCTCTTGCATATTCCTGCTGGTTTGTATAAAACACGTCCTACCCTGAAATGGTCCACCCTGAAAAATAGTCCACAATAGGAATAGCACTATACTAAGAATAGTACCATACTAACAATATTGGGTCATTTCATGGATTGATAGTAGTACCAACTTCGACGTAACACAATTCCTAGTATATGAATCTTAGTCTGAACAACAGACGAATCCAAACTTCTATTGTTTCTACACAGTATTACTAGTTTTGGTCCACGTTTCTCTATATTTGCACCCAATTGCAACTAATCCTCATGTTTCAAGCTAAAATTCGTGTTTTCGATACTGCACTTTTCGCAACTGAAACCTAGATACTTCACTAGATCTTGATACGAAAGTCAAGTTTTCCTTATCTACGCCTTGAAATTTCTCTATACTGTAATTCTCAATAGTTTTTCTTTGATATTTTATACATTTATACATTAATTGGTGATTCTAGACTTACTATACAAAGACAATAGCTTCACTTGGGCCAATTGATTCATTTGATTGCAAAAAACATGGTTAAGCAAGTGTAGTCAGTTTCAACTCTCGAATCGGCTATATTTCTCTCTTTCTTCTATTAACTGAAATCTCGCCTCGATTCTTGGGATTATGGTATTCATTCTCGTTGTGGCAGATAGACTCATCGATCCACAGTTTGTTTAAACACTTTCTTCCCATTGAACACCGACCCACTCCTCGACATAACCTGCATGATCTTCAAATAACTCTGGTGCAATGTAATCTTCCACATCGGTACACAC
The DNA here is from genome assembly GCA_030568535.1 of Suhomyces anneliseae. NCBI lineage: Eukaryota > Fungi > Ascomycota > Pichiomycetes > Serinales > Debaryomycetaceae > Suhomyces > Suhomyces anneliseae. The sequence goes on along the minus strand of JAJMGB010000009.1, from coordinate 468,329 downwards.
AATGATGGTACCCCAAGACATACCTTCTAAGATAGCCTTGACATCAGAACCGTTTTCTTTTTCCAAATCGATAATGGCCTTAGGCATAAGTTGAAGTTCAAAACGACGACTGGATGATGGGTTGTAGGCTGGCTTAGGAATCAACATTTCCTTACCGAATTTGGTAGCAATATCGTCTCTACCACTGTATAATAATGGTCTTCCGCCAAGGTCGTATCTTAAAACTTGACCAGCGTTACTCTTGACAGTATTGGTGAAAGCTTCGAAGTACTTATCATCGAGCATATTACTGATTTTAGAAGCACCTGGATCCATAGCTGGAGCAGATCCTGATCCCACTGAAGAAGTAGATCCTCTTCTGCCTCCCTTGGAGGAGGATTCCTTTTCCACATCCATATCAATCAAATGCTTGTACTTTTCCAATTCTGGATCATTTTCAACCTTCTTGAACTTTTCTTGTTCAACATATAAGAAACTACCTGGGTAGCTAGGACGTTCGTCGGTATCTTTTTCAGCTTTCTTGACTGGTGGTAAGTCCTTGGAAGCCACGCTGGCGTATGATTCTTTGGTTTCTTTAGTTTCCTTGACTGGTTCCATTTCTTTGGTGGTGTTGGCAAATGGAGTAGAAAATGGGTTGGCAAATGGATTGGAGTCAGCACCGAATGGGTTGGAGTCTTTTGCACCGAATGGGTTGGCGGTTTCCTTGGAGTTGAACAAGTCCTTGGTCATTTCAATTTGTAATTTCTTCTTGTTTTCCAACTTGAGCTTATCATCTAATTCCTTTTGGATCAGATCTTCTTGTTCTTTCTTGATTTCAGCCACTCTTTCTGGGTTCTTACCAATACCTCTAATGGCCTTGACACTTCCCTTCTTTCTGGAACACTTAATGGTATTCTTACATTCAAAAATGTAGATAACTCTATCATACATCTTACCATCTAAAGGAGCAAATGCTTGAAGTAAAAGAGCCATTTTTTCACCACAATTGTCACAAGTAGTGGATTTCTTGTCTGGTCTGGCACCACCATCAAACCATACTGGCTTTCCTCCAATGAAAGTATCTTCGATAGTTGGCTCATCGTAGTCTTCATCTTCCTCATCGGAGACAATTTCTCCATCAACAAATCCTAAAAGAACATTGGACTTTTCTTGTTCGAAAACTTCTTCTTCGTCGGAAGAGTACTCGTCGTGAGATGACATTTCTAATAACGTTTGGTCACGGGAATGTTGTTATTGATGTAACAAAGCGAGCTTTTGGATTTATCAATAGTTAAATTTTTGATGATCTTCGCGATGCACGAACAGTAAAGTGAATGCGATAACCAGAAGAAGTAGAAGCGAAAGGGAAGCGAAAAGAGGGAGCGCAAGAGATTGGTAGAGGCGAAAATTAAGGTAATAACAGAAATTGAGGATATTTATTATGGAGATACTTGTGAATTTTGGCCGTTGTATTTGGGGATGTTGGTTTAATAGTGTAGATTGGGTAAAGGTTTAGGTGCAAACTGGCTGCAACTCAATAGTTTAAAGCAATTAGTAACCTTCATATGAGAGTTTCTGAGCATTATTCAAAACATTTACTCAATATGATAAATTCAAGGTCTATTCTTAATTGTATATCTCATCTTTCACTTCTATGGTTTTTCTGGCTCTATATCTTTCGTATATGGCTAGTTTCTATGTTACTCCTCTCTTTGGGTGATAAACTTATCATATTAAATAAGTCTTGAACAACTTCTTCAAGCTGTATAAGTGGAAGATTCTAAGTATAGAAAGATTTTTGGACTAGCTAGTTTTACTTTTGCTTGATGTTTCAACTCTCCATTCTCCTTAGTTCACCATCAATTGACCTTATATTTCGCAGCCATTATCTTATTAGTCTTCTTCTAATGCTCATCACCAAATCTACACTTCTTCGCCTGTGACGTCTATTATCTATATACAAACGAGTCACATTGCTCTATCATCACCAACTAGAACTCACCTTTTTTTTACCTGGTCAGTTCATTGAACGCTGGCATATTTACAAGAATCTTTGGTGTTCTACTTCTTCATACACCTGTATCTCATCACCAGGCTCAAACTTGTCCCAGTTGTCAAAGGATAAACCACAATCTTTACCCTTTCTTACTTCACTGACATCATCCTTAAGATGTTTCAAGGTGGATAATGTACCAGTGTAAACTTCTTCACCTCCTCTGAGCACCTTGACCTTGGAAGACTTCTTGATAGCACCGTTGGTCACCTTACATCCAGCAATCTTGACCTTGGACTTCTTGACAGTAACCACGAACACATCTTTAAGGTCTAACTCACCAACAGTCTTGAGTTCAATTCTTGGCTTCAAATGACTGGTAAGTTCGGTGGTAACATCTTCAATTAATCTATAAATAATGTTATAGTCCTTGATGACAACACCTTCCTTGTCTGCTTTCATCATGATTTGCTTAGGAACCTTGATGTTGAAACATAAGATCTTGGCATCTAAGGTCTTGGCCAAAGTAATATCAGAATCAGTTGGAACACCAGCTTCAGTATTCAACACCACTGACTTGACTTCTTCGTTACCAAGTTCGTTGATACTTTCCTTGATAGCTTCAGCAGATCCATAAACATCGGAACGAACAATATATCTGACTTCAACAGCCTTTTGTTCCATTTCATTGGCAACAACATCTTCATCAAGACCCATTAATTTGATTTCGTTCAATTTCTCCTTCATCTTGATTTCATTAATTTCTTCTTGTCTCTTCTTGTTGATCTCTTCAATATCTTTACCCATCAGGAGTTCCTTACTTCTAGCCAAACGGTTAGCAGTGACTTTCTTGGCCACTTGTTCGCTCTTGACTTGTAACACTTGATCACCACCATTAGGTAATTCCTTCCAACCCCAGATTTGAATAGGAGTGGATGGTCCTGCGGTTTTGATTGACTTACCATTTTCATCTTTAATACCCTTGACCTTACAATGGGTGGTACCGGCGACCAAATAGTCACCTACTTTAATGGTACCTCTAGTGACTAAAAGGTTAGTCATGTTACCTAAACCCTTTTCAACAGAAGATTCAATGATCCAACCTTCAGATTGGATTTTGGTATATTCAGCTTTAAACTCATTCATTTCACTCAAAGTAATAATAGCTTCTTCTAACTTGTCCATATTCATACCAGTCTTACCAGATACCTTAACAGTTTGGACTTCTCCACCGTAGTCTTCAATATCAATTTCTTGAGCAGAGAGATCGGCCAAAACCTTGTCAATATTGATACCTGGCTTGTCACATTTGTTAATGGCCACAATCATTGGCACACCGGACTTCTTAGTATGTTTAATAGCTTCAATGGTTTGTGGCATGATAGAATCGTCACCAGCAACCACTAAAACCACAATATCAGTGATCATGGCACCTCTTTCTCTCATTTTTAAGAAAGCAGCGTGTCCTGGGGTATCTAAGAAAGTAATCTTCTTCTTGGAAACAGGAGTAATCACGGAGAATGCACCAATATGTTGAGTAATACCACCGAATTCTTTGTCTACAACACTTGATTTACGGAGAAAATCCAAGATGGTGGTCTTACCGTGATCAACATGTCCCATAATAGTCACAATAGGTGGTCTTTCTTTTAAAAGTTCTGGCTTTGGAGGTTCTGGGAAAATATCTTCATCATAAGATTCAGTGATATTCACTTCAAAATTATATTCATCTGCCACCAAGGTAGCGTTTTCCTTGTCTAAAATGTAATTGTGACGAACATCATCGAATCCAAAGTTTTCAAGTTTCTTCAACACGTCAGAAAGTGGCACGTTCATCAAAGTTGCCAAGTTAGACACAGTGATAAATGGAGGTAAGTTGATCTTAACTGGAGGAGTGGATGCTTTCTTTTTCTTCTTATTAATTGGGGCAGAAGACTTGGCAGATGGATTCTGTTTGGCTTGTTTCTCTCTGAGTGATTTCCTTATCTCTTCATATCTAGCCGCTGGGTTTACAGGTTTAGATGGTTTAATTGATGGTTTGGAAGAAGATGATGGTTGATTTTGTTGTTGATTTTGATGTTGCTTGGCTGGTGCATGTGGGGCAGCTTGTTTTGGGGCACTATTGGAGTACTTTTGGGCAAATCTGTTGACTTTCTTTTGTCCATTTGGTTGTTTTGGTGTATTATTCTGCCCGTTTGGGGTATTTGATGGTGGTCCATCCTTTTTAGGTATTGGATTCTTACTACCAAACTTGGAAACTCCACCTCCTACTCGAGGGAGATTCTTCAAGAAGTCGGAATACTGACGACTTTGGTATTGGCGACCCAACCTACCCAACAATGTGGTGGTGGTGGTGGATCTGGTAAACATGGTTTAGTTGTAAAATTTTGTTACTGAAGTTTATCAAATACTGAGACTTGACAGATGCTAGCGCGAATGGTACTGGAACTTAGTGAGGAAAAATTAGTTTTTCTCGCTAATCTCGGTGGGGACTTAGCGAGAACTTAGTGTGACAGTTCTTTAAGAGTATAACTATTAAATACTTACCTTTGAAACCAAATTGATAATTTGCTCTACTCTATACTACAATTGCCATAACGTGGGACTATTGTTGAAAAAATATTATACATTATAATTATGCTTAGAGAAATAGATATGCTGGACTTATATAGCGGTGAACTAACCTCATCATTCAATTGAAGATGATTCAGAACATATAATCAAGAGTATGAAAAATCTCCATTAGAAGTAACATAACCCAGAGATCTTCTTTCACTTAAGATCTGGGCCAATTTATCAATATCCTTGAAATTGCGATCATCGCAAGCAAAGTTTCTGTGTCTATTAGATTTGATGTGTTCATCAAAATGGTCATACTTTACCCGACAATTTTCACAATAACCAGGAGTAAGTTCTTTTTCTTCCTTACCCTTTTCTGTGAATGAATTATTTGATCCTTGTTTTTGTTTCTTAATGAAAATTCTTCTGTTTAAATTATTTACATTTCTTGATGGAACTTGTGAAACCATTGGTCCAAGACCATTTCCTTTGGCAGCATTACTATTAAGTGATGTATCCATGGAAACACTCATGGCATTAGATGCACCATTATAACCTGAAGCAATAACATCATAGAATTTGGAGTTAGAAACCAGTTGAACACACGAGGAATTTCTAGTTAATGCTGGAACACTTGGATGTTTAAAGTTATAACTCATTGGTTTGGCATCATCAGTAGCTTCTTCGGTATGATCTTCTTCTTCTGCATCTTCTTCTGCTTGTACTTTTTGAAGTACATCTTCAGCAGTTTTAATTTCAGCCAAAATTGATTCATCAGTTTCTTCCTCTACAATTTGATTTTCTTGATGTTCTTGGTAAGAGTCATCCACTTTTTCGTCATCATCCTTTTCATCCATGTTATTTAATTTTTTAGAACTTGTTGAATCTTGTACTATCGTCACTTCATCTTCTCCAATTTTATCAGTACTAGTGCTTGTTCCTCCAAATCCAGAAGTATTCATAGTTACTCCATTTTTGATAGTATTGATAATTTCATGAGTAGCTCTTTTTAATAATCTTCTATAATCTTTAGTGAGGTCAAACTTTTGTAACCTTCTTAATCTTTTACGTTCATTATTGCTGTGTTCGGAGTTATCAAAAATGAATGGACATTTTCCATCCAATGTCAAATTTAATACTGGATAGTTGTCATCATGCCATTCCCTAATTGCTATAGGTCTGACTTTTTGTGATAAATCGTAAACGTATAAATAGTTTTTATCCAAATAGTGTAAATCGTCACGTCTGGCATTAGGATCACGATCATTGGATCCATAAATTTTTTCTTCCTTCAAAAGGTTGTATAAATTATCTTTTTGTTTCTTTGATTCGTTTGATGCATTAATGGTGGTGGTAATGGTAGTATTTGAAGGATTAGAATTTTCATCATTAACATTTAAGTTTATACCCAAGTTTTTGAGAAATCTGAATACTTTATCATAATCCCAGACTTTGATTTTAAGAGCTGATACGTTAGAAAATATGTCATTAGAAGGATATGCCTTGTTAGGGTTATATTGTCTTCTGGAAATGATGATTGTCACATCATTATCATAAAAGGGAGTGATTTCACATCCCACTTGTTTCAAGTATCTTGATGCCTTTTTATATTCGGAAATTTGGACTGGGTTGTAATCGGTGACTCCTTCAAAATATACAGTGGATTCTTTCATGATTTTCTTCCAGGATTGTTGCCAGTTGTGTAACTCTTCGCCTGCAAGTCTGCCGGTGTTTCTGGCAGCTGCAGAGCCTTGAGTAGCGGTTTCTTGTTTGACTGGTTTGTTGATTTGATTGATGCCGCTACGTGCTGGTTGGCGCTGAATGTATTGTAAATGACGGTCATGAGTAAGATTGGGTCTGGCGGTTGTGTTCAAACTAGCCTTGGCAGGTATTATGGACTCAAGTTGAATGGTTTCGCCGTTTTCGTTAGTATGGTTGAGTGGTTTGGTGTTGTTTAGTTTGGTTTTCTTAAGCACTGGTGAGGGTATATTGCCGCTAGTCTCTTGTAATGGGAGTCTGGCATTTCCTATGTGCATTCGCCTTTTGACCCCTGGAAGGGACTCGGGCACTTTGGAGCTCATATTGGTAGTATTGGCTATGGTTTCGATTTCTTGAATAATGTTGTTGTTGTTGTTCTTTGGTATAGTCTTGTTTCTGTTTATAGCGGTTAAAGGGCTGATGGAACCTTCTGGATGAACAACCTAATAAGTCAAGATCAAGTTTCTGAGAGACACTATGGCTCACTCAAGTCTGTATGGTAACGGCCGCCAACTAATAAAACGTTCTGGACCTTTAACCTTTGGCCAATGGTGTGAATATCTTTCTGTTACAAGCGTCAAAACGAATGTTGTTTTTGGCACGCTATAAAAAATGACGCGTTCGGCTGGTTAGGGCAAAAGCAAAAAAAACCTGAGACGGCAAACAATAGATGAGATCAACCCACCGTGTAGATCAATTGAAGGGGGGGATTAGTAGTAGGGAAGAAAGCTAGAAGCTGTGTGGTTCCGCCTATAAGCGGACAGAGATTCAGATACTGTTATAGTGGACCTATTTGGGTGAATAGTCTGGTGTAGACTTGTGGTTAGGGTTGGGTTAGGAGTGTGTGTCACGTGACATGCCCTACCAGATAAAGTCTAATTTGTAAGGAGCTGGTGATGCAGGTAGGGATGGCCTATATCCTAGGGAACGGAGGAGGACAATCATATCAGCCTGGTAGGGCCTGAACTGTTGTCTTGGGGAGCAAAAAAAGAAAGGAAAATAGGTAATAGATGGGAATTGCTGGTGTGATGATACCCGCGAGATTCGAACTCGCGCCTCCGGAGAGACCAGGACCTTACCCTGGCGCCTTAGACCAACTCGGCCAGAGTACCCAATTCCTGTTGAAATTTGGAATTCGAGTATACAAACCGTGATTTTTGTAAAGCATATTTTTGATGATTTACAACGAATAGAAAGGTTTTGGGGCCATCAAATGGTTCAATATAGTTTATTGGAATAATTTGAATAGTTCTAACCTGTTTCTGGACTCTTTAAATGAGTTTTCAGGAACTTGTGTGATTACGTAATCGCTTTAGATAAAGTGTATTAACACCATTTTGGAAGAAAAAAGCCAATTAAAATTTTTTAAAAGCAAAAAAAGAATAAAATGAGGCTTTAATGGGTGATTTGAATGAGTATTGAGTGATTTCAAGTGATTTGGATTTTTTAAAAAATTCAAATATTCTAAAAAAGTAGAAACTTGGAATAAAATAAGAAAATATAATTTAGGATCCATGAAATAACCACCAAACGAATCACTTTATACAGTACCAAACATTATCACAGTATTTGCTGAAATCCAATATGACTATAGTTTCATGTTTTTACATCCAGTGTTCAATTCTCACACTCTAATTATGATGGAACTAGCTATTAAAATTATTTAAAGTAATTTATTGGGTCTTAATTTATTCCCATTTTTTGGGTATTTTGGCCCACTGTTGAACCACCAGAAATATTCACAGTCTACAATGCTGCAAATTAATGTGAAAGAACAGTCCCACATTTTGCAACCAGGACCTAATCCGACCAATAAAATTATTCGTTGCACCCCCATTACTATTCCAAGTAACTTAGCACTTGAAACTACAGTTTCCTTGTATGGTAATCCGCTTTTTCCCTATTATTGCTGAGCCATACATTATATTTAGGATGGTTTGAGGGGTGGTGAATCGGATTGGCGGCTAAGGTGGGGATCAAACTGTTGTGATGAGAACATTTTTATTGTTGCTATCATTGATTCACTGGAATCAAAAATTTAAACTTTTCCTGCCACCCGATCCACTGTTAACTATAATCGGAGACATGGGTAATGTTTTAAAATTAGGCTTTGATATCTCGTAACTTTAGACTATGAAGAAAAACAAATGATTCGTGGTTTTGGTCCCCGCTAGCATTCTCCAAATCAGAGGTTATAACTATCCACTAACACCCACTTTGATAGGTATTTATCTAAACTATCTAATGTAGTACCTACAGCTACACCCCCCCGTAAACCTACAAAGACCCGCAGCACCGTACGTATTCACGAGAGAAGGACCCCGTAAAAACCGTAAAACCTCGAAGACTTGCAGAATAAGTACATTCACATAATTTTTAAGCAGTTGCCAGTCATTAGCTTATTATCAATATAGTTAAATTGTATTATCCCTCCTCTTCTCCACATCTTCATAGATCATCGGTGATTTTTTTACCCCCCCTTTTTCTTTCCTTTGTCTCGCTCACTAACTAAGTGAATCATCGTCTCTCTCCACCTCTTCTCCACTCCAATTTCCGCACACGACCAATTTCACATGTTAAGCATAATACGGGGGTATATGAAAAATGACATTTCCCATATTTTTCTGCATCAAACTAACATGCTTTCTTTCGTTAAAACCATCTTGGTGTTCAGTGTTTTTGGCCCAGCCGTTATGGCCATGTTTGACTACTCAATAACTGCTGATAAGTTCGCTTTGCAGTTTCCAGATACTTCATTTTCACTTGATGAAAATGGTAGACACTATATTGTCCATAACAATAACCATATTGCGGTTGAGAAAAATTCGGCATTATATAAAGATTTGGATGCCATGTATGATAGTAACGAGTTCTTGGGTGACAGTTGGAAGATGAAGTGAACTCCGAGAGTTCCGCACCATTGCGAATCGAATCAAATCACACCAAACCAAATATAATCATATAATTTGAGTTTGTCATCATGTTTTTTTTTAAAAAAAAGTTTGCAATGGTTTGTGATATTTAAAATTACTTACAGTATGGGATTGCAGCTGGGTCTGCTTCGACTGTAATATAGGGGGAAGGAGAATAGGAACTTTTATGTAAAATAATAAATAACGGGAATAACGGAAAAGAATGAAAAAAACCACTACTTTGTAGATTGTATGTGAGTTTTGAGTGTAATCAGGTGTTTGAGTCACTGAATGACTCAAGTAGAATTAGCGAGTCATATATAAGTATTTTTGGGGGTGCATAAGTAGTCAATAGGTTTTTTTTAAAGTTAGGCGAATTATTAACTATGGGGAAAACAAAGTAGGTGCATTCTTATTTTTGGTTAGGTGGGGTGATAATGAAAAAAAAAAGGTAAGTGAAGGTTTTTAATTTGCAACTATTTTTTGGCACCTTATAAGAATAGAAAAAGTGCTACAAACGTTTTCTACCACATCAACTTAAATGTTGGCAAACAAAGTCAACCCACTAAGGCAAAAGGTCACACATACCCACGCCCAAATTAAAAATTCTTGGGTGTTGGTTTGTTGGTTAAAAGTGACTCTGGATTTTAGCGAATCAGTGGACTGACAATTCACGTGACTTAATCTGGGGTAATGGTCTGATTTCCAAGTATAAAACCTGGGGAACCAACCTTTTTATAGTTATACTCAACACTTCTATGCTTCGTACATTTACTAGATTTAACTCTTCGCTCGCTCTAGCGAAGTACACCAATGATTATGTCACTGTTGTTCTTAACAAGTGTCATACCCTCGAGTTCAGTACCGTTTTCCTCCGGGATTCTTGTAATTCTCCTGAATCGGTTGACCTTCATTCTCAACAGAAGCTTTTCACCACCGCCGAGATTTCTCGAGGTTTAAAGATTCATTCTACTGAGATCATCACTAAGGATAATGAACAAGCCCTCAGAATCAACTGGGACCAAAACGGTGAGATCCATCGCTCAGAGTATCCATATAGTTTTCTTGAAAGATACTCGGATATGACCAGTCGTCACCGGGATAAATTTTTCGACTCCAGCAGAATTCTGTGGGGTAACAAGGAAATCACCAAGAGAAACGATGCTATCAACATTGACTACAAAGACTACATGGATAAGAGTCTGAAGGGATTCTCCAGAGTTGTCAGTGAGTTGAACGATGTCGGGATTGCATTTGTCAATAATGTGCCGCACCCTAAAGGTGAGGAGATGACCGAGGCTAATAGTCTGGAATGGCCAGTGTCCGAGATTGCCAACAGGTTTGGGTATATCAAGAAGACATTCTATGGTACATTATTCGATGTAAAGACTAAGGAAGAAGCCACCAATATCGCTTATACCAATGCTTTCTTGCCTTTGCATATGGACTTGCTTTATTACGAGTCACCTCCGGGACTTCAACTTCTCCACTCTATCCAAAACTCTACCATTGGGGGTGAGAACATCTTCTGTGATAGTTTCTTGGCTGCCGAACATGTTAGAGAAAAGGATCCTCAAGCTTATCATGCATTGACCCAGGTACCAATTAGTTACCATTACGATAATGCTGATGAGTACTATTACTATCAGCGTCCATTGATTGTAGAAAAAGAAGGTGTGAACGACCCTAAGTCGAGTTACCCATACATTAAGGAGGTCAATTATTCTCCTCCATTCCAAGGTCCTTTTGAAGTGGGTATCACCAGAAACAACAGTAATACCTCCTCCAACTCCGTCAACGTGTTGACCAGTTCAGCAGGTGAAAATGCTGCTAACCATTTATTCAAGGACTTTATCAGAGGGTTCCAACTCTTTGAAGATTTTATTAATGATCCAAAGAATCAATTACGGGTTAAGTTAGAAGAAGGAACCTGTGTTATTTTCGACAATAGAAGGGTTTTGCATTCCAGAAACGAATTTTCTACTGAAAATGGTGGTTCCCGTTGGTTAATGGGATGTTACGTTGATGGGGACAGTTTCAGATCCAAGCTCAGAATTTCCAAGAGAGACGAGTTGAACAATCTTTAGAAGAAAGAGATTAAAAAAATTAATGTTCAACATTAAACAACCTTATTATTTATTGGCCTTAAAAGTTCCATATTGACGTTTCATGTTCATTGATATTTCACTTGCTGTTTATAGTTGTTATGTGTTCACGGTTTGAGGGTAATATGTCTACTTATTTATTTATTTATTATTAATTATTTATTGGATAAAATACATATACATATACACTGATTAATTTAATTTATATTTAATTGTATATTTATTTATCTACCAATTTTTTCTTATAGTAATTACATTTTATTATTTTATTATACACTGTCAATAGAATTGTACAAATGGGAAAGAAATATGGATGTTTGAAGCACAATTAGTAACCGTATCCATCATATCCAGATTGTTGTTGAGGTCTTTGTCTGCTCTTGTTACTAGAAACATAAGACTTGAAGGTTTGTTTGAAACCATTACATAAACGAAGCATGTTTGGATAAGAGAATCCCTTCAAGGTATAACCATCAACTTCGGTTCTAACATGCCAGGTACTAATTGGAGTGTTGACATTGACTTTAAACAACAATAAGAAGCTACCAGGCATCTTATGGTCAAAACAGAAAACGTAAGCACTATTCTTAGGATTGGCCTTAGTATAAGATTCCAACCATTCATTGACTTCAGTTAATGTACCTTCTCTAAACTTAGGATTTCTAATCATTTCATCAACCTTCTTAGCAATGGATTGAATATGTTGGAAAATCAATTGATCTAAATCGGAATATCTCTTACGATCAACAACATATTCTTTAACTGATCCACTGGTATTTTCTTCAACTAAAAGATGTTGGAATAAATTGTTGGCAACCTTCCAAGTGATAGTTAAGAATTTTGGACCCTTAGAGGATGGACGAATCACACAATCACCAACGGATTGAGGAGCCAAGAATTCTTCAGCTTGCTTATAATTGAAGTTATGATATAATGGATGTTGAATGTTTCTAGTCTTGGCAAGTTTGGCTCTTTCCTTAGCGGATTCCTTCTTCAAATCCAGTTCTTCAGCTTCGAAATCCCATTTACCAGCTTCTTTAATGAATTTAGGACTGTTAGCACGCTTAAGATCTTCTTCTAATAAACTGAAGTTGGCACCGAAAGTTTCGTAGAAAATTTCCAAAACAACAGCTTGAACAACTTGACCTTGATCAAGGTTCATATCATCTGGAATACTTTCACCTTCAACGTTACCGTTAATCAATGAGGAAGTAACCACCTTGGCAAATCTAATCTTGGAGTTTGGATCTCTGTAGTTCTTACCAACCTTCACAACACTTACAGGAACGATAGTGTTTCTAGTCAAGGTTTCAGCAGTTTCACCAGTCAACATTTCAAAGACTTCAATGCTTTCCAAGATATGGAACGATCTTCTTAATTCTTCGAAGTTGTTAACAAGTTCTTCCTTGATAATTTGTAAAGTAGCATATTTCTTCTTACCAAATTTGGATTCCAATTCTTTACCGTAAGCAATAAGATTCAATTCATCAACCTTGTTGACACCTTCTTGCATTAATTGGTAAATGATACCACCTTGTTCTTCAACATGGGCCATATCTTCTTCATCCAAGTCAAGAGCATCAGCAGCCATCTTTCTGGCCAAGTCGTAATCTTCAGGATGGATTCTGGTAGCATCCAAAAGTTCAACAGAAGAGTCTCTGACGGTAGAACCTTCATCAAATGGAATGTTTAAGAAAGAAGAACAGTTGATGAAAATATTGGCAGTAGTCAATTCGTTTTCAATCAAGTCACTTCTGTTAGACAAGTTAGAACCAAGCTTGGTGACAATGTTTCTGATCAAACCAGAAGATTTTCTTGGACCTAAACCAGAGATGTAAGGTAATAATTCAGCAACATAAGGATCACGAACAGCTTCGTTAATTTCAATACCAACCATATTGACAATATCGACAAATACAGATTCAAGAGCATCCATAACAATGTCAGATGGGATCAATTTTTGCTGATCATGGAAACTTAATGATAAGATATCATCACCCAAAGCCACGTATTCTAAAAGTGGATTTTGGACGTATCTTGCTAAACCAATACAGTATTTGGCAAGAGTAGATTTATCAGCAAATTCAACAGTGGCTCTATCGGAGTTTTGGTATAATCTGGCGGTTTCATCTTGTCCCCAAATCACACTGATCAAAGGAGCATTATTGATACTTGGTAAATCATCAACGTTAGCAGTGATGGAGTTTTCTTCCACAAACTTCTTGACACTGTCAAAGAGTCTCTTGGAGTTGGCATTGTAACCAGCAATAACAATAACATCAGGCTTGGTGTAGTCCAAGTTCTTGTCAAAGAATTCCTTTAATTGACCAAAGAATTGTTCTTCATTTTCACCACCTCTAGTTGGGTTACTTTCTGATTTGAAATATTCATCGATCTTACCAGTTTCCTTTAAGAAAACACCAACAACGGCACTGTCGAAATCACCCTTACCAAAAGATAAGGCCAAGACATTTGGTTTGGTTCCCTTATCGAAACCAAATGGAGTGAAAGGAGCTTGATCCAATTTACCAAGGAACTTTCTACGGACTTCACTGGCAATTAATCTTTGACATTCACGACGTAAATCTTCCTTGGTGTTCAAGGCAATCATGGCAGATAATTTCTTGAAGGCCAAGTTCAAAACCAATTCTCTTTCCTTGTTCCATTTATCGGAAATTTCAGAAGTACCATCGGATTTCAAACAGTTGAAAATGCATTGGAACCAACTATCATAATCTTTAGTATCAACCTTAACCACAGCCAAACCAGCAGCTTCAGCTTCTAACATACGAAGTAAAACATCTGGGTTCTTGACTAAATCAGCTGGAGAACGGTTGATGGCATATTTGATATTGGCATATGGACTATGGTTGTGAATAGTGGTTCTACCCTTTTCGGTGATGGTAACACTAATAGATGCATAAGCCTTGTAGGTAGATCTGACTTCGTGTCTGATCTTTGGGTTGTGGTAGATTTCTTCGGCAAAAGTTCTTCTGATGGCATCACGAGCACTCTTTTCTTCTTTGAAAAGAATTTCGTCATCTTCAGTTAATCTTTCAATTAAATCATCTGGAGATTCCAAAGTATCATCAGTAGCATGAATTCTATAAGGAACTTCGAATCTCTTAGAAGATTGATCTTGAACGTTTTCACCGAATTCCTTAGCAGTGATACCGAAAGCTTTAACACCATCGTATAACACATTTTCTCTTATTCTTTCAAAAAGAGCGAATTTGGAATGTTTCTTACCGAGTTTACCTAAGTCAAGACTTTCTAAAGCTTCGTTATCGGAACTTTCTTGTTGCTTTTTAGCCAATTCTCTGATTTCAGTGGAGTAAGTGAATTGTAAGTAATCATGTAAATCTTGAACGGCAACCATAGTATCTAAACTCTTGATATCCTTAACCAAATCGTCATCCAAGTTTAATAACTCAATCAACTTTTCGGTATTCAATCTCTTTTCATATAAGGAATGGTATTCCACATCGAGTTGGACAATTCTCCATAAATCATCTTCATAAAGTAATTTGTGAACATCATTTTCAATGGCACCTTCTTCATTCTTAATTTCTTGAGAGAAAAGAAGGAAATCACGACGATGGGTCCAGATGAATGGAACTTCATAAGCATCTTTGGAAATGAATTCAACCACTTTACCTACAGCTTCTTTGAAAGGAGCTTCTAAGAAACCAGTGAATACATCTTGTTTTTCTTTAAATAAGATATTGGCCACCCAGTCTTTTTCATTTTGTAATTCTTCACCTTCTAAATCAATATAGTTCAAGTTGGCTCTGTATTTTTGATATCTTTCAGGAATGTCTATTATACGGATCAAGTTATCTTCTTCTGTTAACATACGATCTTGTAATTCGGAGTATTCAAAAACTTCATCTAAAGAAGTTGGTTCCAAGGCATCACCATTACCTTCATCTTCAATTTCTTGAGCTTCAAGGGCCCATTCGTATTCTTGTCCATTACCAAAAGCTTCAAACAATTGTTGTAAACTTTCTCTATCAACATTGGATAATTTGGAAGTATCCAATCTTGGACCTTGTTTTTTGGCTCTTTGTCTTTGTTGTTGTTTTTCTCTCCTCCTTTCTTCATCATCTTCATCTGAAAATTCATCTTCTTCAATGAAATCGTCGAATTCATCCAAAATGTTTCTTGGTCCTTCGTTTTCACGTCCACGATCATCTTCTTCTTCATCTTCATCTTGTCTTTCTTCATCATCGGAGAATATATCGGTGAGACCGGCTCTGGTATCTCTAGGAGTATCCTTGGTGGAAGTAGCCTCATTGTCTTCATCATCAGCTATTGGAGCTCTTTTAAGTCTTTTGAATTTTCCACCGGACTTTGGCTTAGAAGGTTTGGCACCAGAGTTTTCAAGTAACAATTCTAAATCATCTTCATCCAAGGCATCATCATCTCCTTGTTGAGTACGTTGTTCTCTCCGTCTCTTCTTCTTCTTTCTTTTCTTGATGTTGTCCTCTTCATCGTCGTCCACAATGAATCCTTCTCTGACTTTTTGCATTGCTTCTTCATCGTCATCATCATCGTCTTCTTCCGAGGAGTCGTCTAGCACGTTATCTCCATCTTCGTCGGAACTGTTGTTGGAGACGTCGTCACGGATTTCTCTTTCTTCGTCTTCCCGAGCCATCGTGGTGATTCGTTGGTGGTGGGAGGATACCGAAGTTGAGTTAGGTGAGTTTAGGTGTTTTGGTCGAAAAATTCTCGAAATCCGGGTAATCCCTGGGGGTCGAGGCTACGGGATGGTAAAGAGTTGGGGGAAAATGGGGGATTTTGGGTTGGAAAAGTAGATAGGGTGGTATGGTAGGGTGTTCTATATACGGTGCTACTTATTGTACTTTGCTAATTGGTTGTGTGGGTGGGTATTGGTGGATGGTTGGTTCTCAGTACTGGGTCAGTTTGGTAGTGCGGAGGTGCGGCGGTGAGGCTGGACTGGTGCTGGTGCGAGTTTAGTGAGACTCGCGGTATAAACATGGGGAGACAAGACCAGTAGACAGACCACCAGACCGCTGGTTATAGTGGTCCAGTATATGAAGCTGGTAGTCAGCTGTAGCCCGTAGTACCAGGATCGCATAGATTTGGTGTTCTTTGTCGTGCCAGCCAATAGCATGGCTCAATGGCCCAGTGGTGTTACTCTCACTATGGTATAGTTCCATTCTACTCCACGGTACTGTATAGTGGAGACTAGCACCATTAGCACTACCACTAGTACTAGTACCATCACTAATAGTACTATAGTGAAATCCTATAGTTAGACCATTTCTTTCTTGTACTGTAATTGGTCTATTATTCTTTGTATTCCTCCTCTCTATCACTTGGTGTAGTCTCTGTCCAATTTCATGTTGAACTGTCTGTTCTTCTCGTTGATATAACTTGAGGAGTCCTCATCGTTTCTTCTCTTTCTAGTCATTCTTTCCTTATTGGCTTCATTAAGTCCGTTGGCCAAGGACTCCACCACTTCTCTAGAAGGCCTGTTATTGAAATCAATTTCCTTGGAATCGGTCTTTTTGCTCTTGTAGTCCTCTTTATCGACCCCCAACTCTTTGATGGCTTTATTATATGTCTGTTCGGCCAAATGGTTGAAATTTTGGTATCCACCACCACCTTTCGAGATCTGGGCCAGCTTCTTGGCGTCCCAACGCTCACAGTCCTCTAAAGTATACTCTAGATTCTTTTCTCTGGTACTCTTTTCGTCAGGTTCATCTTCGGACTTGATGGATTTGGCTCTTTTGTTTTTGGCATCTTCATAGAGCGATTTTTTGTTTAAAGCCGCCGTTTGTTTCCGTTTTTCCTTAAGTGCCTTGAGTTTAGCCAAACGGTCGGCAACAGTAGGCTTCTCGGACTCCAGGTCTTTGACAGCTCCTGTCATTATGGTTATATAGTAATAGATTTACCCATCGCGATATTGCGACACCTTTACGACATTGAATCATCCCAAGCACGACATGCCATCAGTCCACTCACTAACCGGCCACAACCCACTTAAAACACACCACATAAACAACGTGGCGCAGGGTTGGGCTGATTGCCGAGATAATAAACCAAATTACCCAATCAGGCGATCAATAAATTGGTCCATCTGATCGTCAATTATACTCAATTGACTGGTGACGATGTCACTGGTGCCGAGTACCGTACTGGGGCATCTCCACTAAGTTAGCGGGTTTTAGTGGGTTTTTGTGTGCGACCCTCCAGATCTTATTGTTCCCCAGATTTGAGTCCAGTAGTACGAGAGGTGGTAGCACCGTAGCTAGCGAGACATGGAACGACGAATGGTGGTAGATGTAGAGATGTAGTTGGTGATTATTTAGACTTTAGTGGTGGTATAATTGTTGTGGTCTCGCTAGTTACCGTAAATACACGGCTATAGCTTATTTGCCTCGTGGTAGCCACTCGTGGTGAGTGGTCCGTGTCGCGGAGTATAGTGGTGAGGTGAGGGAGGGGGGAAGGATAGGTCAGGTCCGTGGGGTCCTATATATAGGGAGTAACCCCGAATTGACAATGACCGCAAATAAACCCACACTAGAAACGAGTTCCAAAAACCATCGTTTTTTTCATATTTCACTATGACCAAAGAACAAGAACTTGTAGATCACATTTTCGGATTACCAGAGGACCAACTTGCCAAGTTAAGGAACAATCCACCCAAGATCTTGGAGACAATTGAAGACTTCTCCAAGAGTCATCGTTTACAGATATTGGACCCCGCAAAGGCTAGAATCATAATTGATGAATTATCGTCACAGTGCAATAAAAAGCCACCAAAGGTGATGCTTGAGCTTGGTGGGTACATTGGCTACTCTGCCATTCTTTTCAGTCATTACTTATCACCAGATGCTGAGGCTCACTATTATAGTTGTGAAATCGAGGAAGAATATGCTGAAATTGCAAAGAAACTCGTTGATTTGGCAGGTCTCAGCAATCGGGTAAAGGTGATCGTGGGGAAGGCATCACAATCGTTGATCAGCTATGAATCAAGACTAGCACATATTAAGTATGTTGCACCATCGTTTATATTAATGGACCATTCCAAGGGTTACTTCATTCCTGATTTGAGAGTATTGGAGTCCTTGAACCTTATTGCTCCAGGAACAAACATAGTGGTGGAGAATAGTTATATTTCAGGGGTTCCTGAGTACGTAAGGTATGTTAGGGGGTCACCTGAAGAAAGAAGAGAGTATAATTATAGTGTGACCAATGTGAATGGTAAGGGAATGATTGGTAGATGGAACGTGTTGTACCAGTCCAAGGGATTGAGTGATGGAATTGAGATCACCAAGTGTGTGGAGTACCTCACTGGTTGAGCCAAGAAGATAAAGCTATTGGATCGAGAGATCTTCGAGCCTTTGTGGTGATGATGATGAGATATATATAATAAGTTAATTACCAGTATTTGGTTAATTTATACTTCAAAATACAGACCAATTGGTTCATTGGACTTTTGTTATGGATAATATTCGTGGAGCATTCGTTTGGTTTAATATTGTTGTTCTCTTTTTTTAAAACTAGTGTAGCTTTAAGTACACAATAAATAGCGATAGATTGTGATTATAGGCGTAGATTAAAATGAGAAAGGAGTGGAAGTTATGAATAAGGTAAGTCAAAGGTCAATTGGTTCTAGTACTTAGATAATACATAATAGCCTGCCAACTATTGATCTACTCACTTCTAGTTGCAGCCATTGAGTGGTCGCGATACTGTCGGAATTTGCAATTGATCCGTATAAATATAAAATATGACTCCGTGATTATGATGATACCACTTACTGTTAATCCTATAAATTAATGAGGCTAAATTGAATATATCTGTATCACTTTCTTTCTTTCTTTCTTTCTTTCTTGTGAGGCTTCCTTGTACCTTGTTGATACTGCACACCTCAACTTTTGCTGGTCTCAAGTTTCATAAATTGATTTGATCTACTTTTAAGCTCACTCACTATGAGATTAGTGAGTCGTTGTGGCTTTCCATTAACTACCGTTCATCACCACCATAAACCTTAGCCGCTATGTCACTGGATGTAGCACTTGTTCTTGTTGATGACGTAATTACGATGAAGAAGTAGCGGACTTTAAAGTACATGAAACTGAAATACTCAAACTTTCCAATTAGGTTCTACGGCGCTCTTTTTGGTTTAGTTCCCTTTATTACTTCTCCCTTTGGGACCCTCCTTGATCCATTTGCTGCAAAATGTTAAGCCTCTTTAGTCACGTGCCTCAAAACGTGACGAATCAATGAAGACACCATACGAAACATCACCAACTCGACCCTGCAATTTCACCAAGAGTCATTACTCACACACCCCCGCCGAGTCTCAATAAGAACACGAGGGCAGCATACCCGCACACACCCAGTTGTACCCCTCCTTATCAAATTTCCTTATTCATACACATCACGTTAATTGGCTGATCTAAAGACCCTTCATTGTGATGTCTGATCTCACTCCTCTCTTCAGACAGTGTGTCTCCATTGTGGAGAGTTCACTTACCGAGTCGTTCAAAGATGACTTTGACTCTGTTCAAACCAGAAAGACTGCTTCAAATCCATTCATTATTGAAGATACCTTCATGAAAGAAGCAACCGAGTTCAGACACGAATTGGTTAAATTCGAAGGATTGATTGGAGAAATCAAAACCAGTTATTTATCCACCGATGATGGTTATTCACGTCACCAAACCTTAAGAGATTACGACAAGGACCAAATTGATAATAGTTGTAATGTAAGGATCCAAAAGATGTATGAAAAGTTGAAGTTCTTACAGACTTACGAAAGTAAACGTCAACAATTGAACACGAAGAAGGAGTCCGGCTGGCTCGGAAGCTTGCTTGGTGACGATGAACCTTCAGATCAAGAGCTCTTCATGACTACAGTCGGAGCACATAGAACCCAAATTTTAAGAGATTTAAACAATAATCTTAACCATGTGAGCAATCAGTTCGGAGCTCTTCAAAGAAGACGTAAAGAGCGTGAAAGACAAATGAAACTGTTAAATTTCCAAAACTTGGAAGAAGAAGAAGAGTTCCTGGCCGTATACACCGAAGAAAACGAACCAGAAGACTTGTTTATCGATGAATTGAGTCAAGAACAGCTCCAAGAATTGGAAACCGAAAACAAAGAGTTATTAAAGGCCAAGACCGATCAATTGCAATCAGTAGAAAAATTACACACATCAATGGTGGACGTGATGAACCTCCAAACCGAATTGACCTTCCAATTGGAAACTCAAGGTGAACAAATCAATAATTTAATGGATAACCAGTCGCAAGTGGAGATCGATGTTCAAATGGGTAACAAGGTCTTAAACAAGGCTACCAAAAGAAACAAAAAGGGTGCAAATATGTTGGTGACGTTGAGTATCGTTCTAGGCATTTTACTTTTGCTTGTGGACTATATATCGTTCTAAAAAAGCCATAATATCATTCACATCATGACCCATAATTAGCATTCACAATCCACCAACCCAGTTAACAAACCAATACTATATATCCGTCTCCGTCTCCGTCTTTTACTCTACAGTCGAAGTTACGAGATGTCTATGGGGATCACCATATAATGGTGTATATATTATCTATATAGTTAATAAATTATCGATTT
The DNA here is from genome assembly GCA_030568535.1 of Suhomyces anneliseae. NCBI lineage: Eukaryota > Fungi > Ascomycota > Pichiomycetes > Serinales > Debaryomycetaceae > Suhomyces > Suhomyces anneliseae. Next base: position 447,404 of record JAJMGB010000009.1, on the reverse strand, counting down.
TAATACAGGCTCATTTCAGTTTGTTCACCCATATGATGAACAGTTTATTTTGTTATTGTTGATGATAATGGTATAATTGTCATTTAAAAGTCCACCACTGTACCAGCACCAATAGTAACACCTTCTCTTCTGATGACAACTCTTCCGAGAACCTTGTTATCAGAGTACTTGGTCACTGGAAGGGCATTTCCTTCAACTTCAACTTCAACAATTGCAGTTTGCTTGGAAACAAGATGCAACAACTTCTTCTTTTTCTTTCCGCTAGTGACCTCCACAAGCTTGGTGATTCTTGCAGGCACTTGGGAATTGTTTCTGAACAATACAAATGGAGAACCAACTAATAATGGCTTGGTCATATTGAATAAATGCAAGGAAATGGTGAGTTTTTTAACTGACTTTGCTGGTGAGCCTACCTTGGTAACTAAGTCACCAATTCTGAAAGCTTCAACAGAATCATTTTCGAGTTGACTGGCTTTGAAAGACATTTGGATCAATTCTCCTCTGACTGCAAAATCAACAGCTTTTCCAGCTGACTTTAAGCCAATGACTTTCAATGCTACGTCACTTGGTGCAGACACAATAGTTTCACCAACTTGAATGACACCAGCGCTGACCTTACCACTGACCTTGATTTCACCCTTATCCTTGTAAGTATCATGAACAGACAAGAAGAAATCTTCACTTAACAATTGGGAGACAGAGTCAGCATCCACACTGTTGGATAATTTAACATTTTCCAAGTATTCACCCAAAGTTGGACCCTTGTACCAAGAGAGTTCAGGAGCTCTCAATTCTTTCTTGACCACGTTGATACCTGTTAAACCGGAAATTGGAATGAAATCAATTTGGCTTTCGTCAAATCCAACTTCGTCACTGGCTAAGTATTCACCAAGTTGAGATTTGATAGAGTTGAATCTGGTTTCATCCCAGTTTTCTTTATCCATTTTGTTGACAGCAACACAGATCTTTTCGATACCAAGGTTCTTGGCCAAGATGGTGTGTTCTTTGGTTTGACCGTCCATGGCGAAACCAGCTTCGAATTCACCAGTGATGGAATCAACCACTAACAAGGCGAAATCAGCTTGGGAAACACCACCGATCATTTGAGGAACAAAGTCCTTGTGACCAGGAGCATCAATGGCAGTGAATCTGGTTTTATCGGTTTCGAAGTCAGTAGCGTAGATATCCACAGTGACACCATGGGATCTTTCTTCTTCGGTTTGGTCCATGACCCAGGCAAGAGCAAATGAACCTTTACCGGCTTTTTCAGCTTCTCTGACCAAGTTATTGACGGTTTTGACATCAACAATACCATAGTCAAGAAGCATTCTACCCATTAAAGTGGACTTACCAGCATCAACATGACCAATCACCACAAATGACTTGTGAGGCTTGGAGTATGCTTTGTTGGTAGAGAGTTCATGGGCCAAATCGATCTTCTTGGTAGGTTTGGTGGTCTTGATTTGTTTCACAGGCTCAGGAGCAGGTTCTGAGGAGATTTGAAGGTTTCCTAACTTGTCTTCAAAAGCAGCCTTTTGAGCATTGACGATCTTGTCGTCAGGAGATGGACTACTGAAGTTTTCTTTGGCCTTTGTAATCTTTTCTATATTGAGTTCAACGTTAGTAAGTGGATGGAAAAGCTGTGAGTCATGTCGCCTTCTTTTCGACTTATTTTCGTCCATTGATTTGGTCCGTTTCTTGCTTATGAGTGTGGCATTGGATGGTTGTGTCAAAAGCATGGAGCTGTCAAAGACCATGTTGTTTTCGACATCAAGGCGGGTACCGTCGTCGAAAGTGGGAGTGGCTGTAGAGGCTGATTCTTGTGCATCTTCCATGACCGTGTCGACCACCGGCTCAACCACTGGTTCCACTGGTTCCACCACTGAGGACCCCACGGGTTCTACCACGGTAGCCTTTGGCGCCACGTCTGGGTTAGGCGTCACCTTCAGTGGGCGTGGTATTTCCTTTCTCTTTGATAGCACGCTGGCCAACTTGGATCTAGGAGTGGTTTCGCTGGTTCCAGAGACATTGGAGCCGGAGCTGCTGGTCAATTTATCAAGAATCGACACCGATTGTGAAGGGCTCGATTGTGATGTTGCGGTTGTAGATGTTGATGAGACTTGGTCCTTTTTCTTGGACTCAGACCTGGCCTTAGCCAAAGCCGCCAACTTGCTGGGCCCCTTGGCCCTAGCCTTAGCCAACTGGGACAACTTGGACGGAGGTTTTGGTGTTCCCTCCATTGGTAATATATATCAAATAATGTAATGAATCAAATTAATCAAAATGGTCAAATAAATCAAAAAAGAGTCACTAACTCACAGAACACAGAAAAATAGATAATACGTACTTTTTTTGAACCTGGACTTGATTTCTTCCAAAGAAGCTTCGATATCGTAAGCATTGAAGTAAAGAGCTTCCTTTAAGTCGATTTCAGGGATCTCGTCATTGTAGGACTTGAGCTTTTCTTCAAGAATAGGAAGGGAATCGTAGAGTTTATCGTATTCTTCATTAGATAAGGCATCTTCATTGAAGGCATCATCACCAGAAGAGTAGTCTAAATCGTCGTCGTAGTCCATTGTAGGGGGCAAGGGAAAAAGGGAGGAATATGGACGGGTTAGTAGAGCGAGATCACTGGAACAACAGAAGTATTAAGAACAGTGGAAGAGTATACAAGTTGACTTTTAAGTGTGTAGAAAATTGAGAGAACAAACGATATGGTGAGGTTTCAGTACACTGAGAAGTATCGCGGATAAGACGGTGAGAGTCGTAGGGACGAGAAGAGATGGTGAAGAGAGGACTGAAAAATAGGTAGAGAAGTTATGGAGGAGGGTAATAGTAAGGGTGGTTTATCTGGGCTTGAAATGAGGTTAACCAGGCGTGGTTTGGGGGTTCTGGTGGCTATAGCATCAGGGCCATTGGAGAGCAACTGTTGCAGTGATGAGGTGGTTGTGGTCATTGAGCCGTACTGTTCGCACCAGTGAGGTAGTAGAGTTGGCGATGTAGTCACAGCGACACAGAGACAGAGCGATGGGTAGGGAAGGATTAGCGCGTGAATGAGTCATAGACGTGGAAGGAAGTAAGTTTTGGTGACCTTGCTCTATTGGTGGTCTTGTTGGATTACAGTAACACGATATTGAGTGTGTTGGATTACAGTAACACGATATTGAGTGTCTAGAGTGAGACTCTTGACTGGTGAATTAGTGAGATGAGTCAGAGGGAGGTGAAGAGTAAATAGCATGAATAGATGAATAATTCACTACTAGACGTAGATAATAATTAAGCTATGTTTGCTGAAACGTAGTCAATGGGTATTTTAGAATTTAGGATGCTATAGCCAAGAAACTATTGTATATAGATAGTTTAATTATAGAGAGTGTGGAAATTAGTTGGTAGAATATAGGATATTTACACAGAAAAATCTAGACATGTGCTACTCATAGAAATAAGCCCAGAATTAGAACCAATATTTATTTATGATTTCAGAGTAATTTTCAAGGTTAATTACGATTATAATTAGCTGCTTATTATGGTAGAATATTTTATTAGAGTAACCTATAGCCCCACAGCCTAGTTAATGACTCTATAACCATCATTAGTGTTCCAAAAATAATAAGAATGTTCTAGATACTAAAATACTTGTCCTTTCGGAGTTTATGTATGTCTCGGACAAGCTTCGGACTCTAAATCTCGGACTAGCCAATTTTATGTGTGAATGTGATTTTGCTCAATTGTTGACCTGTGCAACCTCAATAGACACATAAAATGCACAGGACAATATATAGGAGCCCCAACAAGAGCAATTACTAATTATCTTGGTCATAGGAATCAATAGTGCTATAAACACGTTCACCTTAAGCTGTTCATAGTGGCATGATAACATGTGGTGTCACTTTTGCATCTGATAATGAGCACGCGGCTGCGAATTTGCAACCTAAACCTTATTACGAGACAAAACTATCAATTAGAAAAACTAAACTATACTAGCAAGATATCCACTCTATTAAAAGATATTTGGTTTTTCAATCTACTACAAGTAGCTACGATTCTTAATGCTATTAATATGTATATTTATATTTATTTATAACTAATGTCATATCCTATTACCGACACTATTCCCAAAAAAAAGTCAATCTCCAAACCTTCGTAATTTAATAATTTAATTATAGCAACCCATGTGCTTCCCAATTGTAAAATGTCCTAGTATTTGCTTCTACTACTGATGGACAATCTCTTGGTAGATCTATGAGGTATTATGGTATTAGAAGGAACTCTATTGCTTTCGGTGTCTTTATAGTATAACAGAGAGAGCATCTCTAATTGATTCTTGGATAAGTCATTATTCAAGTCAGAGCTCACTTTTCTGAGAGAATAAGCTCTTTCGCATGAACCATCTACTATCGAACGTTGTATAAAAGCACCTAAGATTTCTTGGCTGGTTAAATGTCCTCTTTGCACTTTTCTCAAAAGAGTATCAGCCAGCGAGTTGGTGATGTTAAAGTTCTTTTCGCTAAGAGGTTCAATTGAGTCTGAGTCAACTTTGATAAATGAATTCATAATGGTCTAATTATGAGTTGGTATAATAATAATTTGTGTGTTTGTGTGTGTGTATAAAATTTGTGTTTTGTATTGCTAATTGGTATCAACTAGTATAAATTGTATAAGCTGATAAGAAGCTGATAAGGAAAGTTTATTGATGAGAAAGATTGAGATGATGGGGGGTTAGGTGCCATTATATACTTGTAAGATTCTCCTCTCCCCTCTTTCAAAGTACGTGTTTATTTCTAATCATCTTATCGTAAAATGAAATATAGTGAAATATTTGTCAGCTCATTACCTCATTGGGGCAGATCGTGGGGTAAATTTTTTTGATAAGCTCATTTCATAAGGCTGAGTATGGTCACGGACCCACACAAAAATAGCACAAAAAAGGGGTTTGTCATCGGTCGTGCATCATGTGACTCATCACAAGAACAGCTTACACTATCTATAGTAGTTAACATAAGTGTGGATTCTTAGGTATAAGGGAGCTATTATTAGTAATACTTCCTAGCAACTCATAAGGTGCCAACCTTTTTTCGTTATACTTGAAAGATTGCTGATGTACTAGTGTCATTTGCAGTGCAGCACACCACATGTGCTTATAGATGTGATTCAACACATGGCGTGGCAAGTAGTACGTGGCTCATGGGTTTGAATTACGTGTCCACCATTTACGTGGCCCTAAAGCCTTAGACTTCTTTGTTTGGGTGCCTACGTGGCATAGGTGATAAAGCGGGTGTGAGTGACCTTTTGGTGGGTGAGAGCGGGTTCGGAGACGGCCCAACAAAGGATCCGAGCGGGCGGGTTATGCCACAATTATCATTGCCTCCTAAATCTATCTGCATCTTACGGATCACGCGCATTACTGCAAAAAATATTACGTCAGAATTTACATCAGTTCATATGCTCATACATTTTACGTATATTACTTTTATATTTTTTTTAGTTTGAGATAAGTGAATAAAAGTAGTCATAGATTAACTGAGTCAAACAACAGAGTCATATTGTTAGTCTTTGAATTAGTCGAGGAATTTTTTTTCCAGTAACAAAAATTAGCCAATTGTTCTCATTTAATGCTTGTAAAGGTTAGCACCCAAAACATCCACCACAACCTTGGTACCTGCAACAACTTCTTCATCGAAGTATCTTCTACCAGACAATTGTAAACTGATTGGAGCACCGACAAAGTTTTCTGGCTTGTAAGTGTCAATTTCCATTTGTTCCAAAGTACTTCTGCACTTGTAACCTTCGTGTTCTGGACCCCATTTATCAATGGATGGATCTTGGAAAAGACCAGTTTGGAAAGCAATGGTTGGTAAATCCAAAATGTTGAATAAGGAAGTGTAGGACCAGTTGTAGACTTCTTCACTCTTTGGAGCAACGTTGTTGTAGGTTGGACTAAGAATGAAATCGACCTTATTTTCTATGAAGTATCTGTTGTAGTCTTGTCTCAATTGATCTCTAACGGCATTCAATTGTCTGTTTTCGTAGACACTAAGAGCATTGGCACCTTCACCGTAGTTCAAAGTCCATCTAGTCAATTTGGTAAGTGGTTCACCAGATGCAGCCAACTTCAAACGTTGAGTTTCATTACCATCTGCAGTGTACATCTTGTGAACAGTATCATAAGCTTCTTGGGTTCTAATTGGATCGAATTTGATAACCTTAGCACCGGCCTTTTCTAAACGAGCAACGGCATCTTTCAAACCTCTTTCCATTGGTGGTGAAATTTTAACAATACCATCATCGTATAAGACAGCGATAGTTAAATCTTTAACATTTGGAGTTGGAACTTCTCTCCAAGGAATACGAATGGCAGCTTGATCGAAATCCCATGGATTACCTTGATTAATATAATTTTTCATGAAGAATTCAATATCTTCGATGGAACGGGTCATTGGACCTGCAACAGCCATAACTGACTCTTGACCCTTACCACCACTTTGAGCACCCCATTGACAAATTCTCTTTGAAGATGGTCTAAAACCATGGCATCCAGAATAACCAGCTGGAGCTCTAATGGAACCACCAATATCAGAACCAATACCAAAAGCACTACCACCAAAGGCAACAAGAGAACCTTCACCAGCAGAAGAACCACCAGATGATAAGTTCAAATTGTAAGGATTCTTGGTTAAACCAGTGTAATTGTTATTGGAATCTAAATGCATAATTGTTTGAGGTTGAGTAGTTCTGATGTAGAAAACAGCACCCAAATTTTCCAAAATTTGAGTAGTAGTACCATGTTCTGGAGTTAAGTTATCAATCATAGAAACATAAGAAGCATGGGTAACTTTACCTCTGTAATTCATATGTTCTTTTAAAGAAATTGGAAGACCATGGAATGGACCAATTGGTTTACCATGTTCTTTCAAGTATTGATCCAAGTATTTGGCTCTTTCAAGACCTTCATCTATAAATACTTGCATGGCACAATTGGTGAATTGATGAGCAATAACTGCTCTTTTGGCATAAGCTTCAAGTACTTCCACAGAAGTGAATTTACCTTGGGCAATATTGGCAGCCAATTCTACAGCAGATTGATCAGTGATCAAAAATTCTCTTTCAGTTAATAATTTCTTATCATATAAATAATTCACAGCATTGAATTGTTCTTCAATCAATTGATCAATTGGTTTTGGTAATTCAACCTTATATTCAGGTTTTAATCCATCTTCTAAATCTTTTCTGTATTTTTCAAGCTTTGGAATAAATTCTTTATATTTTTCAGCATCCTCATAGTTATCAAGAGGATCTTTGGTTAAGAAAGATTCGAAAGCTGCTGACATGATTTGAAAAAAATATAAAGAATTGTGGTGTTAGTCAATTGATTTGAAAGAAAGAAAGGGGTTTGAAAAGATTGAGCGGAATGATGGGATATTTATACTGATAAGACGGAAGGAAAAGGGCGGCTGCCCAAATGGGAAGCGCGTAATATGATCTATTGGTAACCCATACATTTTTCGAGATTTCTCGGGTTTACACTAATATGGAGAACGGCCTTATCTATGGTGGGGGATGTATTACTCCACAGTTCGGCACTGCCTACTGAATTGGGATGGTTGTGGGTTTAGCGCGGGTACACCCCGCGCTGGTGCCTTACTAGATACATTTGGGGTAAACAGCGCGGTTAGGGAATGTGAGAGAGAGTGAGAAAACCTGGAGAAGATCAGTGTTCTTGGTTAGTAATATAGATAAGAAAAGGAAATATGTTGAGGAGAAAGCGGGTATAAGTTGTCGGAATTAGTAGCTGCTTAATTGAGTCTCCGAGATCGAAGTCGAGGGAAATTGAGGGGTTTTTGGGGGGTATACCCCAAGAATCAGGGTGTATTCTTAGATAAGATCTTATGTAATGTTGGGTAAATTTGGGTTTTATATTATGGATCGGAGTTGTTAAAAAGAAACTACATGATACTATTAGATTTAGTTTACTTTATTAGATACTTAAACAACGAGGAAAACCCCCAGGGTGGCATGGGATTCGAACCCAAGAAAAACCTCTATAAAAATTCAAACGAGTGGAGTGGTATTGCAGACAAGCGCACCAACTATATAAAAACAACTTTGTCAAAATTTGCACCCAAATCCTGTGCCTCAAATGGATGCAATTTCTATGTAAAAAAAAAAAGATTGTAAACGAGTTAACAGGGAGAAAACATAAAGCCTATTAACTTCTCATACAACATAATCCAGGAACGGATCACGTTCCAAGTGCTGTGGTTCGGGAGACTTGGATGCAACTCTCCGGAAGTAGATTCTCTTTATCCATTTCCAGACCTCTGCTCCAATAAGGAATAATATACTGAAAGCAACAGCTAATCCCCATTCGTACCCGATTTCACCATGTAAAAATACCTTATCGTTGATTACAGGAATGTAGACCACAGGAAAAACAGTACAGAACCCTCCAAGAATGGACCAGAATAAGAACTGATTTTCCCATAAATCAAATGCCAATTGTTTCCACCATGGAAGTGGTGAATCAGGTCTCATATTGAAAAATGATAATCTCATATGAATACATTCCCAACCTAATAATAAAGCACACCAAGTAAATGCCGCAAATGCTCCTGATCTACCTCTGAAAACGAGATTACAGGACGAATTTGAGGACTCATTACAGTCATGTCCCAAATTTCCATCGCCTATTGCGTAAACAATACAGACGAAACATGTAAGACAACAACAAGCCATCCAGAAACCATAGGCCACCATATCAATAATCACTTCCCATGTGAAAATTGTGGCATTTGGAGGCTGATCCAAAATATCATCACTGGCCTTTTCTTGACCTAATCCCATTGCTGGGAAACAAGAAGTGACGACAATAATCCATAAAACTTCGACAGGAGAAAGTGGAAACACAGACATACCACTCTTATCAATGAAAGCCAAACCAATAATCAAGTATAATGCTTGTGCAACATTTTCAGCTAATAACTGAAGCACAAACTTTTGAATATTAGAAGACATTCTTCGACCTTCTTCAATGGCATTAAGAATAGATGAAAAGTTATCATCAGTCAAAATAATATCAGATGCACCTTTGGCAACATCAGAACCATTAAGACCCATAGCAATACCAACATCTGCCTTTTTCAAAGAAGGAGAATCATTGACACCATCACCGGTCATGGCAACAAATTTACCACGACGGTGCAATGCTTCAATCATACGGACTTTAGTTTGAGGAGCACATCTAGCAATGACCAAAGGAAGAACTGGAAGATTGTCAATTTCTTCATCAGTCATTCCATCGAATTCATTCCCAGTCACAACCATTACCTTGACAGTATCTTCATCATATTTCATCATATCATGAGGTAAGATACCAACTTCTTGAGCAATAGCACGAGCAGTTCCCGGGTGATCACCTGTTAACATATGAACATTGATACCTGCATTATGACATAACCGAACCGATCTAGCAGATTCAGGTCTTGGAGGATCATAGATACCAATCAAACCCAAGAAAGTAAGGTTAGTTTCAACAGAGGAACGATTGTTAAGATCCTCACCAGACTTTGCTTGACGCTGAGAAAATGCTAAGACTCTCAAACCTTCTGAAGATAATGCATTCATATTATCTTCAATAGACATTTTGTCCTTTTCAGTAAGTTGCTTTACTTTTCCATCAACATACCATGTATTACAAATGTCTAAGATTCTTTCAACCGCACCTTTATTATGAATAAAGGTACCATCTTTTCCCTTGTAAATAGATGACATCCTCTTTATAGACGAGTCGAATGGGAACTCAGAAATGTGATCTAAGCTTTCCTTTTCCACATATTCATCTCTAACATAACCCATTCTAGAAGTGAAGACATTAATGGCAATTTCAGTAGCATCACCATTAGCTTTCCATTCACCGTCAACTTGTTGAACAGTTGCAATATTAGCCAAAGTAGCAGTACTTAACCATTTTTTAAATCCTTCATTATCAGGCTTAAGAGATTTTGGCTGATACTTGACCTCATCATCAATTTCAACTGGAGGATAAGAAGTGAATTCTAAGTCTCCAACTTCTGGATTGAAAGCACTGTAATTCTGAACAGTATAAGTACCTACACCTGGAATCCATAATTTCTTTGCAATCATCTTTCCCACAGTAAGAGTACCAGTTTTATCAGAACAGATATCATTGATACCACCCAAGGCTTCTAAAGAATCAAGTTTCCGAACAATAACATGTTTAGAAACCATAGCTTGAGCTCCAATCGCCATTGTGATAGTTAAAACAACTACCAAAGACGAAGGAATCATGGAAAGAGCCACACAAATAGCATAAATAGCAACGTTTCTATTAACATGCATTTTTTGTGAAGCCATAACCACAATAGCCCATAAAACAGCTACCCAGAAAAGAATAATGGCTAACCAAGATAATCTTCTTTGAAGTGGAGTACCACTTTGGGTTCCCAAAACGTTCATAATAATATTATAGGTAGACTTCATTGCAGCCCAAAGATAATCCTTTGGTCCTGGACTTAAAGATTTATCTACTTTAACAATAATATGATCATGAGAGTGAAGGGAATCAGCAATTTTACCAATTTCAGTACTTAAACCAATAGCAACAACGATACCAGAACCTCTACCTTTAGAGACAATAGATGAACTATAAGCCATATTCAAACGATCACCTACAGGCACAGGGTTATCGTTATCATAAACTTCGAGATGATTCTTAGCAACAGGAAGAGATTCTCCTGTTAACATAGCTTCATCTGTTTCCAAGTTCATCGTATCAATTAATCTCAAATCAGCAGGGATGGTATCACCTACTTTGATAAAGACAATATCGCCAGGGACAACTTCTTCGGCATTGATATCAAATTCAACACCATTTCTTAAAACACGAGCAGACGGAGAACTAAGAGAACGCAATGAGCCCATAGTTTGCTCAGCACGATACTCTTGAATAAAACCAACTACGATGTTGATAAACACCACGAATCCAATAACACCTCCAGAAATCCAATCCTTAATGGCAAGTGCAATCACCATAGAGATGATCAACACTAAGACCATAGCATTGAAGACTTGATGAGCCAAGATCTTGGAGATCGAGATCTTATCTTCTTCTCCGAGATTATTGGGGCCATATTGAGACTGAAGGTTAGAAACTTGGGAATCGTTTAAACCAGATTGTACATTAGCATCGAACTCATTAATAAGTTCGGAAAGTTGACGTCGGTAAGGTTCTCTTACATGGACATTTGGGTCCGGCGGTTTTTGACGGCCTTGAACTTGAGCTTTTTGACTAAGGTAAGCTTCATTTTGCAAACTCTCTGATGATTTATAAGACTTTATCTTCCACTAGCCACAACGGCACTATAAATTAAAACTCCTGACAAATAGGTAACACTAAAAATGGTAACCTCAGATCAGGGCTGAAGAATAAAAATAAGAATTATCGTTAAATTTTTCTCGACTTTAGCGATACTGCACACTTTATAAAGATAATGGTAATTCTCATGCCTCATCTCAAGTGCGGCACGACTCGTTAGCCAAGGCTAATTTATGGTAGTGGCAATTAAATTAGAGTGCCAAGATACTGTTTTTGGAATTGGTAATTAATGTTAGTTTTTCAATCATACTATTAGGACTGTAGGTTTAATACTATTAGTTGAAGGAAATGCCGTTCTTCGACATTGTAAGAAAACGTGGTGTTGGAATTCTTGTTATTGCTCCAATAATCATCAAACTGTGTCAGCCTTACTGTTTTGGGTTAGATGGCCCTGGTTTGTGGTTGCAAGTATAATATATGCTTTGATTGCTTGATTCTTAAGATCGTGTGTGTCATCATGAAGATGGCTATTTGTGCTTCGGTATATCGTTTCCATGACCAAGACAACTTTTAGTGCAATTCATTCTCTCTTTGTATTGTAGTATGGTCCTTTAGGAAGCTTCTAAACTCTTCTGTAGAGTAGAAAGTACCACGTTGAGAATGCCTAGAAATATATTGAAACCATCTAATTAGCCAAGGCTGTGAACCTTGAACTTTGAGATAGTTGTTGCATGGAGGCAACGTTAGCACCAACGTGGTTGAAGACAAGACTAACAGTACGATAACTTTACTCACAAGTAAATGGTGTGGGTGGGATTCAACAAAGGGTCTTGTAGTGTTGTAGCACTGATTAGACGCTTGTATGAGGTTGGCTCATTTTGCTGGTCAAGCTTGTAGGGTGATGTGAAAGGTATAAACACTGTAAAAAGCAATCTGGATGACGAGCCCCACCCAGTTCCACAGTGCCCAGGGTCTAAATGGCTTCAAAGGAGACGAAGAACTATTAGTTACCAGTCACCAAATAACCTTTAGTACTCTCAGGAATTGTTGCAAAAGAGGAACACAACCCCACAAAGTGCGACGATTAACTACCAACTACTATGAAGACTATGGAAGTAACGCGGAACATACCCAGTTGAATAGTACTAGACAAGACCCTGAACTACACTGAATCATCTACATAGTTACAATTAAGTTAAAACTTCCTAAACGTCTTTTATATTTATTATACAATTGTCATATTGCACATGATAGATACTACCAAGGACCGAGTGAATACTATTACAAAGTTTACTTCAAAGACAAACGGGCCAAGGCAAGAACAGCTTCTTCGGTTTCAGCACCACCAATGAAACCAGCAGCGTGAATGAAAATACAACCAGGAATTCCACTCTTTTCGCTCAATTCTTCGTCTCTTAAACCTCTTAAGTTTTCTGGTAAACCTAATCTGAATTCGAAAGAGGTGGAGTTGATGGAAACAGTGGAAACTCTCCACTTAGAACTGGAGTCCTTGAATAAGACAAACTTGGTGACACCTTCAGCGTCGTTTTCCTTTTCAATGGAGTACAAGTGTTCCTTCCATGGACAGAATTGATCCAAGATGAGGATTTCTCCAGATTCATCAACTTGCTTTCTGTTCTTGAAGGCATCTTCAACAATAGTTCTAGCTGGTAACCAAGACTTACCGTAACCTTCCAAAACATCCATGAAGACAGTACCCATAAGTTCACTACTCTTTTCGAATTGAGCATCGAAATCAGCATCGGTTGGGTTCTTGTTCCAGCTTGGGTTCAATCTGGAGACAATAGCTGGTAAAGTGATGTTTCTGTCCTTGAACTTCTTGTTGGCTTCAACTTCCTTAGAGTAGTTACTGATACCGTTATCGTTGGCATCTAAGGATTCAATGAAGTCGTTATAGATCTTTAAGTATAAAAGTTCAACATTTGGGTCTTCTGGCTTTAATTCCAAAACGTGTTGGATGATTTCCTTACCGAAGTGCTTGTAAATTAAACCAGCAGAGGACAACTTGGTGTCATGATCTAAGTCAAAGGTGCTGTTGAATTCACGTTGATGGTGGTCAAAGAACTTGACGGTATCGTATTTTCCACCGACATCAACAACAATGTCACTACGTTCCCAGTCAGCTGGGTTTCTGGATCTTATCAATTCACTCTTGGCGTATTTTGGAAGGAGTCTGAGAAGATAAACGGCCAAAGATTCGTCGGCGTGGAAAGACCCAGAGTGGGTACAGATGATTGGAGTCATTTTGAGCTTCTTATTCTCGGACATGTGACGTACAAGTAACCGAAACGTGATGGTGGTGGTATAGTTAATGAAAAACTCATCGCGATATATGTTTCATCACGTGTGATCTTGGACCAATGGTCGTGCCGAGATTACCAACCATAGACTAATAGACTAGGAGCAATTGCAAAGGGCTAGGATGTCGTATGGAGATAGGGCTCATATGGTAAGGAGATAGGAGATGTTGGGAATTCAATGTTCATATCATCTCCTTTTTTTTTGTTCTTTCTTCTCGTAAATGAAAAGAAAAAGTGGTGATTTTTTTGCATACATTGGAGGTTATCACTCTGTTTGTGTCGATTTATGGGGGAAATTAATATTGGGGTTTACTCAGTTAAAAAATTTAAAAATTATCAAAAATATGCTAATTGCCAAGAAAGAGAGAACATATTTAGTTCTACAATTTTATCAATGTCTAAAAAATTAAATGGTGGAATCCATTCTAACCTCGTACTTGACCAAGTCAACCAATAGTCATTTCAACAGTCCAAAAAATTATACACATTCTTTTCAAAAGGATCTTGAAGAGTACCAACAATTATGTTGCATTATTCTGTTGAATTGGTATTTACGACAGATTTTTTTTTTTCCTTGGATGCAATTATATTCAAAGATCTATCCAATGATTGTTCAGACCATAATCTAAATCCTTAAGGAAGAATTAAAATTGGGGGTGGTGAATACCAATCGCCGCCCCACCCCGCTTCCTTAGTAGATCTATGACGTCGATACAGAAAAAGGTATAGCCACAAGATCTGTTGCAATTTCAGCCCTGGCCGTTTTCTACATGTATAACCATAACGGGTTAGGGTTTATTAGTTGCACCAACCTACTCATCGTACATGAACGACAATACCAGTGGGTTTGACGATGCTTATCGGATTATTAGTATAACGAACAATTAAGTTAGATCACTAACGATTTTGATTATCCCTACTATTGTTAATTATGCTTAAACAAGAGGAGCTGGTTTATGTGGGGGTCCAACACGTCTTCAGAATAAGACCATCCAATGGAAGTATAAACTGTAGAAATATCAGAAGATGCTTTGAAAATAAGCCACCATCTGCATCTCTATTTCAACAATTGAAATAGTAGGTTATAGTAGATTGTTGAGGACAATAGTGTCTGCATACGATCGACATTAATATTATTGACGAAAGAGTCTGCTTAAAGATAATTAGGGTCTATTAATTAACGATTCCAGCACTTCATTCACCACACCAGGCTAATGCCCTATATCTCCGCAATCCCCACAAAACGCCTATTCACACGGAAATGCTCCTCTCTAATGCCGTTTTAATACGTCTAGAATAAGTGATTTATTATTTTTATTATTTAATGCAGGTGAATCGATAAAAGCCTCAATGTAACGTTTCATCGTGAGTCACCAGGGTGAAATTTGATATTCCGCTGCCAAGTCATAATATCTTTTGTACCTTCCGAATTAACTATAAATCTGCCAAGTCTGAGATGAAAGTTTTGATTGTTCCGGGTTCAACGGTCTTACTATGACATCTTAAAAGTTATATATATAACCTAAATATCTACCTCGCTTGCTGCCTCGAAATAATCGAAAACCGCTTAAACCCATTTAAACCACTCACATGGAATGACCATACTTAATTGGGGTAATAAACTTTGTTTCTATTGATTTACAGGTTACAGAGTATTATGTAGGACAATTCCGCGATAGAATTTCTATTGTCAGAGTCGTAATTTGAATCACCGGTTGTTAACAACTTTGGGTTTACGATTTACAAGGGTCTAGAATGGCACCAAATTGTGAAGCCAAGAGGTGACGGGTCGAATGTCACCACCCCACTTTGAAGATGAAGAAGAAGGAGTGATTCAAAATAAATGGGGTGCTTTTTTAAGGTTTAATAAAATGTTCACAAGGGCTAAAATGTATATACTTTATTTTTCTGCTGGGTTCCTAACAATTTTCTAATCCTAATTTTCTCGTAGAAGTTCGTATTTGCTCATAGAAAATTTCACTACCCCAGAACCCTGGAAAGTAGACGGGCTTATGACGATTCAGTTGAACAAAGAACTGGTGCCTTACCAATAAAAAAAAAGATCTAAACTAATTGAAACAGTCATATACAATACAATAGAAAGTAAGTAAGTAATAACCCCATTAGTAAATTGCAAAGTTCATTAACTTGCTAGAAAAGTGCCAAAAGCTTAACATTATTTTAATGCAACTCGGGCCCATTACCAATCTTGGTTGAGATGTTTTAACACACATATGCAACATAACTCCACTAGAAGATCTCTAAGTATCGGCTTTCTTCCTTTGGAAAGCCGGCTAAGCATAAGGATGGGTAGTGTCTGCATCTGGACTTGAGCGTTTACCCCAACACCATCATAGCAATCCTATTGTCGATTGCCTGTTAACACAAAGCAATAGGGAATGTGGGTTAGATACGGATTTTATGATCGAATAGTAATGGTTACGAGTGGGGAGGAATACCGTCGGGTTTATCAAGAGAAATTTGTTGGTCCTAAAAAAATTAGGTAAAGTATAGAGTTGTGAAGTAAATGCTAAAAAAAGAGGGTATAGACCACCAAACAAACACAAACTTAAACTTCCTTTCGAGCGTGACCCTTAGTACTAGGTAATATCCGATGTAGCCGGGAGACAGGTCTTAATTCGTCTAATAAACCGTTATAATATGCTTATTTGGCCTAGAAAATAATAGTTTTGTAACCCAATTTTTTCCGGGAGACAAAACAAAAAACTTAAGGTTTTTTTATGGTAAGGTAACCAATTACATAGTTTAAAAGTTGATAAAAAAAAAGGAATGAACACAAAAGGCCCAAATAAAGGATCCAAGAACTAGAACCAAGAATTTAGGTAACAGTTCGGATTTTTTTTTGAGTAGATAATTCCGTCTTGAATCCTTGACCAACAACCAGAGTCGCAAACCAAAAATTAATGGCTTTATAGTTGCACCAAGCGAGAAGGGGGAAAAGGGGATAACGATCTTCAATGTAATAGTGATCCCGGATTTTTACATTATTCAGTTTCATCTTCATCTGTAAGATATTCAAAAAAAAAAAAAAAAAAAAGAAACGCACCAACCCAAAACGTACAAAAACACCAATATTGGACGACCTTCGGCAATTTCACAGGTTGAGTTTATGTAACACTAGTCGTATTGCCGGTGCCCCGGATTTTTTTTCGACGAGTTTTCATTCGCTTGTATTTCGTTGTCCTGGGGTAGTTTTTAATAAACCAGGTCATTGATAGTAAGGTAAAGCCAAGGTCATTTTTTTTTGTCTGACACCTCAAGCTCAGGGGATTATTTTTTGGTGGTAATTATCCGAAAATTATATATCAGTAATGTAGAGCGGGGAACTTTATAGTGTCTGAAGATCTGGTTTTTAGGGCATTTTTGGAGACGGTCTGGAATGGAATGGCGCGCCGATGAATTTAACAGTAAAAGGATGGCAAGATCTCCTGGGTACTGGGGTAATTCCGGGGCTCAAACTAATTTTTTCCTTTCGGAACTGGCGCCACCCACTTGTTATAGTACAAATCACGGAATATTACCCCACCAAGCGCATAAAAAATACTTTTTACACAAAAAGATTTTCCTTTAACTCCCTCAAAGCCGCAACAACAATCCCCCGACAATCATGCAAAAAGTTGGGGAAAAGTGGGGACCTACGTGGAGTTCGAGGAAAGGGCTTCAAAAAATGCCTCAAAAAGGTTAAACTGCAAAAAATATTTTATATGTAGTTACACAAAATATTTTTGCATCTAATATTTTGTGCCGCATGTATTACTGACAGTAAGGGAAGACCATTATCATTCAGACAGATTTTACCCTGTCCCCAAAAAACTATAAATGGTCCTTAATTTCCTTGCTAATTTTTAATTTCTTGTCTTGTTAATTATACAACTACAATTATCATGGGTTACGAGGATAAATTAGTAGGCCCAGCCTTAAAGTTCAAGGATTGTTTGGATTCCTTACCAAACCTTCACAATGTTTACGTTATCTGTATGATTTCGTGTATCTCTGGTATGATGTTCGGTTTTGATATTTCTTCTATGTCTGCCTTCGTCGGTGCTAAACCATACTTGAACTACTTCCATCATCCAAACTCCGTTATCCAAGGTTTCATCACTGCTTGTATGTCCTTGGGTTCCATTTTTGGTTCTATTTCTTCTTCTTTTATCTCCGAACCTTTCGGTAGAAGAGCTTCTTTGCTTTTATGTGCTTTCTTCTGGATGGTCGGTGCTGCTATTCAATCATCTGCTCAAAACAGAGGTCAATTGATGGTCGGACGTATCATTTCTGGTTTCGGTGTTGGTTTTGGTTCTTCCGTTGCTCCAGTTTACGGTTCTGAATTGGCTCCAAGAAAGATTAGAGGTTTAATTGGTTGTCTTTTCCAATTCTCTGTTACTTTAGGTATCTTAATTATGTTCTATATTTCTTACGGTTTAGGTAAGATTGACGGTGTTGCTTCTTTCAGAATCGCTTGGGGTATTCAAATTGTCCCAGGTTTGATTTTGTTCATTGGATGTTTCTTCATTCCAGAATCTCCAAGATGGTTAGCTAAGCAAGGTTGTTGGGAAGATGCTGAAATCATTGCTGCTAACACTCAAGCTCACGGTAACAGAGAAGATCCAGAAGTTTTGATTGAAATTTCTGAAATTAAGGACCAAATCTTGGTTGAAGAAAACACCAAGGAATTCACTTACTTTGACTTATTCTCCAAGAAATATATCAAGAGAACTTTCATTGCTATCTTTGCTCAAATCTGGCAACAATTGACCGGTATGAATGTTATGATGTACTATATTGTCTACATTTTCGAAATGGCCGGTTACAATGGTGACACTAATTTGGTTGCTTCTTCTATTCAATACGTCTTGAACACTGTTATGACTATTCCAGCTTTCTTCTTGTTCGATAAGATTGGTAGAAGACCATTATTGATCGGTGGTGCTATTTGTATGATGACTTTCCAATTCGGTGTTGCTGGTATTTTGGCTACTTACTCCCAACCAAAAGAGGGTATTACTAAGGACGACACTGTCACTATTGAAATTCCAAGTAATCACAAGGATGCCGCTAAAGGTGTCATCGCTTGTTGTTACTTGTTCGTTGTTTCCTTCGCTTCCACCTGGGGTGTTGGTATCTGGGTCTACTGTTCCGAAATCTGGGGTGACTCTGCTTCTAGACAAAGAGGTGCTGCTGTTTCCACTTGTGCTAACTGGGCCTTCAACTTCGCTATTGCTATGTACTCTCCATCTTCTTTCAAGAACATTACCTGGAAGACTTACATTATCTACGCTGTCTGTTGTTTCGTCATGGCTATTCACGTCTTCTTCCTTTTCCCAGAAACCAAGGGTAAGCGTTTGGAAGAAATTGGCCAATTATGGGAAGAAAACATTCCAGCTTGGAGATCTAACTCTTGGGAACCATCTGTTCCTATCTTATCTGATGCTGATTTGATCAGAAAGATGGATGCTACTCACAACGAAGGTGGTGAATTGATGCACTCCTCTACTGATGAAGAAAAGCAAGCCGAAGAAAAGGCTGTTTAAATTTACGAGTCTCTGACCTTTAATTCTGTATATCTGTTTACCAAATAAATTTAATTACGATAGAATAGCCGGCTTGCAAATGCAAAATGGCGGTTTGTATTAGAAACAAAAAAATTTACCAATTGTTCAAATAATAATAATTATTATCCCATCGACTAATAATGTATTATCATGTACAATATAATGTAACGTAATATCGTCATGTAATAATAGTCAATCTATCTAATGTTTTACTGTTACTACAAATTGACATAACAAGGAATTCGGTATGGTCGGCATCTCAAGTGCAAAAAAATATTATCATTAGCTATGTGAAATGACTTCATAGTGGACTATCTTTTACATAGGTTTACCCCATATTTCGCCTTATTTAGTGGATTGACGGGGTTCTCCGAGTCTCGGATCGAATTAGGTTTAAAGGTAGAAAGACCTCTTAACGGTCCAGGTGTCTACAGCAGAAGAAGGCAGCAATTATTCTACCATACTTTAAAGTTTATTCGTAACTGATAAAATACGAGTTTTCTTTTTGTATTGTACGTGACTTACCAGAACTGCCTAATTATTACTAAGGCTGCATCAAGCACTATTTCAGCTATAGACAGGTAATTAATTATTTTTTTACTAATGATAATTAGCACCTTAGTCATCAACCATGACACGGTTCTTTCTCCACAATGTTTACCAAATCATGTGTCCATTTTTGGAATAATTCAAATACTGGTAAACCTCATCAATTTGATAATCTTTGTTGCATACAAATAAATTCATCTTACACTACAGGTGAAATTCCATTTTTTTTACCGATGGTACAGAGATCTTTATTAAAAAGAGATGCTATTATTTATATACCTGTATATCCGGTTCTAGTTTACCCAATTACCTATTAATTCCTATGTTATTATCCGTTCCTGTTTATCCGTCTATATCCGGGGATTCCGTCTCGCTTGCCACGAGGTTTAATTGTTAATCAAAAGACATCATACTATTGCATGGAGTACTTAGTAGTGCAGCGTACTTGTGACACTTTTCATGAAAATAACTTCTGTCCTTTTGAGTCTCGATATGAAGTCCAGTGTCTGGTGGTGTGAATACCGGGTACTGAAAAGGCGGCTGTTCCTTTTCAGGCTCAGGGCTTTTAATCGCATATGCTTGTGAACGTTTGCGTCTTGGTTTCACTGGGCTAGGACTCGCAGAAATTGGTCTGGTATGTACTTCCACTGGTCCATGTTCA
Source organism: Suhomyces anneliseae (assembly GCA_030568535.1). NCBI lineage: Eukaryota > Fungi > Ascomycota > Pichiomycetes > Serinales > Debaryomycetaceae > Suhomyces > Suhomyces anneliseae. The sequence goes on along the minus strand of JAJMGB010000009.1, from coordinate 426,971 downwards.
GGAATTGTACGTGGAATCATGCTGTCTTTGTGGACGATCTCCTTAAATTTATAACGTGGAGGATCGTTGAATAAGTCACAGTTGATGACTCGTTCGTAAAGCTTACCTAATGGGATTCTGTCGTTAGGATTTAATTGAAAGATATCTGCTAATAATTCATTAAATCCTCTTGAGATTGGTAAGATAGAACGAAGAACTTCCCTATTGTCAAAAATATAGTTTTTGAACACTTTATTGACCACACTAGGTTGATCAACTATTGATGCTAGTGGCCAAGGGTTTCTGGCACATGCTATATTAATGAAAAGGACTCCTAAGGACCAAATGTCACCTGCGAGAGTTGGAAAGTAACGCGAACATGATTTTGCAGTCGATGGTAAGTTGACATATTGGTCTAAATTGATGAGACTGGCGATCTGGTCATTGGTGTTATAGTTGACCACTCTTTCTGGGGCCATATAGAAGCTGGAACCTCTACAGGCGTTGCAACAAATGAGATTTTCTTCCATGGCCAAACCGAAATCTATGAGCACTAAATGGATTTCATTGAGGTCAATAATGGAGGAAGCGGAAGAGTTTGGGAAACAGGAGTCGAATGAGGAAGAAGGAGTTTCTGGGCGGACGTAGTCTGGATTGTATTGTACCATGATATTTTCAGGCTTCAAGTCACAGTGGTATATGTTCTTGCGGCGACAGTACTCTACTGCCTCTACCAACTGTAACATGGCATTTTTCATAAGTGTCTGCTGCTTTTGAGGACTGCAGTCATGGAAGATATTTTTTTCAATGATATTGTTGAACAAATCACCTTGTTCATTATAGTCCATCACCGTTATGATGGCTAAACCTCCCAAATTAAGTACTTGGTGAATGGTGATGACATTAGGATGGTCGTGTACTCTGAGGTGTAAGGAGATTTCCTTTAAGAAAGGACATTGGGCACCGTCTTTGGCCAAAGCATTCAAGTTTAATGATTCGGCTATCAAGTTAGGATGTTCCATAAAGTATTCATATATGCTCTTTTCAATATATTTCTTATTGGTGGCTATGTCATTACTGCACTGCTTTTTAAGCACTATTTTTGCAGCATATTGATTTCCATGAAGGTCTTGAACCATATAGATGAGGCCATAAGTACCTGCACCTATTTTCTTAATGAACTGAAGCTCGTTTATTGTGAGTCCATTAAGGGCAAAAGGATTATTACTATTCATTATTTCAAAAAAAGGTTTGCTATAACTTTTTCTTAGACACAGGTGCTGGATTCTGGGTTTATTTAAAGGGTTGATCTTCCCGGCCTTAGAGATAACAAATCAAACCAAAAAAAACCACATGTCATTTTTTAATTTACGGGTAAACTCGCTAACTTCGGCGACCTGGCGGCCACTAACTCGTATGTTTTGCAACTAAGGCTGTCATAGCTACAGGATGCATGGCCTGATTACTTGTAAGTCACGTGCCACACCAGTGATTTTGCTGCGAAATCTCCTGATGCAGCGAAGAATCGCATGATCGATCGGGCGACCTCGGAATGGACCGCCTTCTTGTATTAACAAGTTTGGGATTTATCGGAGGGTGTAATGTCCGATTCAGTCACTGTAAGCGAGGGTGACCTAGTTCCTATCCATACTATTTTATTGCTGTTGATCCTGGTCATTTCGGGGTCCTAAAGCCTTTGGTGTTGGGAGCGGCTGGTAACTAATCGTAAGATCGGCTCACTGGCGCAAGTGTGCAGAGGAGAAAACGATTATCGATTATCGTTGGGAGAAGTGGCTTAATTTAACCTGGCATGTGAGACCCCAGACCACTAGAAAAGGCAGTATAGACGAACAGAGTAAGCTGATACCAAAAACATACGTGAAATCAGCGTCAAAATAGACTAATTTAGAGGGTTCTACCGATCAAAATTGGTACTAAATTACCAATAATGGGCATGTAAGAAGTGCTAGAATATGGGGGAAGGAAAAAAGAACAAAATAGCCCGAAAAATTGGCCCATAATTTCGCCCTCTTCTTCTCTTCTCGGTGATAGAATAATCACAGTATAATTATACATAGACGAGTGTGACATGGGTTTGTAATTATGATTATGGTTATGACGACACACACCTGATTTCTTTACTCTTACACAAACATTACCCAATATGATCTGTAAGGCTGAAGTGGTGCTAATCCCACAGGAAATCCAACAATTTGGGTAATGTTGCTATTACTTTTTTTTTCTTACCTTCGTCATTAGGCGATAGTTACAGGTTCACGCTTGAATAATAATTTTTCAAACAACCACAGTCCCGATATTTTGCTGTTGTGGTCATCTTTAACATGGGTTTCGGGCACTTGGCTGCACATACCGTAGGATCTACCCCAGTTGCCCCAAGAGTCGCTCCAAGAGTCGCCCAAGAGTCGCCCCATGAATTTCTTTACACTACTCTTAAGGTTTTACGGTTTTCCGGTTTATGGGTTGTTTGTAAAACATATTTACAAAATATTCCCGATCTGTTACTTATGAGTTGATCTTTCTCTAACTAACACGCAATTTAAGTATTACTAATATTGCTTTTTTCCTCTTAGTACAATTTTTATCACCACCAAAATCACCCTAAACCAGTTCTACTTGATTATCTTAAACGTATCTTTTTTATTGATTTTTATACATCTCTATCCTAAGTTCCTCCTACCTATTAAATCGGTGGTAAGCTCGTCACCTTTTTCTCCTGCCTATTTATAGGTCTTACGGCTGGTGGCTTTAATAGCTTCATAGCTTCATTTTTCTATAATTTTTTAAAGAAGCCCCGAATGATCACCAGCTTAACTCCGTTAATATTAACTTAATTATTAACAGCACCACCCCCTTACAACTCGATAATACTACTACCCAAAGATGGCTTACTAACAACAATAGCTTCAGCCAACTCTTGCTTGGTGATTTCTGGGAATTCTTTTTGGTAGTATTCCTTAGTTAAGGCTTCTCTCAATGCGTCAACCTTCTTGGTAGTGGTCAAATGGACAAGAGATCCACCCCAACCAGCACCGGTGACTCTGGAACCATAAGAACCGTTGGCTAAAGCAATGGTACAAATTTCGTTCAATTTATCATTGGAAGATTCCAATAAAGTGTTCATGTAGAATTGAGATTGGTTCATAATGGAACCAAAAGACTTAAGGAATTGTTCTGGGTCACCGTTGAAGTCTTGGAGCAATTTCAAGGTTTGTAAGACGTTAGAAGCTTCATCAAAAACATGCTTGGTTCTTTGGTATATTTTCAACAAGTCATATCTGACAGGAACCTTAGACAAGTAAGTTTCGGTGAACTGTTCAACAGTCAAGCCTAAACCAGCAGCAGCTTCTTCAGTGGTGAAACCCTTCTTTTGAGAGTTATTGAAGATAGTGTCCTTTTCCAAGATGTTCAGGATTTCGGATAATCTTTGGATACCAATATCGATGTCCTTACCGTTCCATTAAGGTTGGCCCAAGGACTCGTTGTAAGCACGTAATAAGCCCCACAAACTACCAGTTCCAATGTTAGAATCCTTAGGATAAATGGAAGGTAAGCCTAATTTTTTAGCCAAGTAATCAGCACCAATGGCCATTTCAACCACACGTAAGTTGTAGTGAATTGGGGCAGTTTCGTGCTTGTTGGAAACTTGTAAACTGTTGGTGATAAGGAACACCAATTCGTTGTCGTTCAGCAAATTAGGGAACTTGAAAGGAGTAGCAGTCAATTCTGGTCTGAATTGAATCAATAATGCTTGAGATTCTTCACCATAAACGGAAGCACATTGATCCATACCACCAGTGTTAACACCAACATAATGTTCAGTAACAATAGTAATTCTGGTAAGATCCTTCTTGGAGATTTCCTTAACACCATTGGCCCTTAAGATAGCCAAGGTAGAAGTAACACAGAAAGCAGCAGATGATGATAAACCACCACCAGTTGGAACTCTACCATCAAAAGTCAAGTTCATACCCTTCAAAGGTTTCTTACCGTGATCAACAAGTTCAGGTTGGGTTTCCAAGATGAATTTATGGGCCACAATTAAACCACACATAAAGTAGTTACCCCAATCAAACAGACCGGTGTCCATAGTAAAGACAGAACCATCTTCAGGTAATGGGATCTTGGTGGTTGGGAACTTATCACTAGTATTAGTGATAGTAACAACATTAGAATCTGGAACTTCAGAGACAGCAGCAACTACATCAACATCTATAGCCATAGGCAAAACTGAAAAGAAGTTGTAGTCTATATGTTCACCAATAAGGTTAACTCTACCAGGAGATCTGGCAAAGAATTGTGGAGAAGAGTTGAAGTTAGACTTGAAAGTCTTGGTCAAATCGTCGTAACGAATCTTGTTGGATTCAGGGTCAGCATAGAAGCTCAAGTCATGACGAACTGGAATCATATTGAATGTAAATCTAGAGAATTAAACGTAAAAGAAGAGGAATTTAGATCGGTTTTCATATCGAATTTCTGGGGCAAGGATTATCCCCAGCTGTATGTAACGTTACATTTTTTGGGTGACGTGAATTTTTTAACAGGGAAGACCAAAACGTTTTACTTTGGCACGGGGCTCCCAATAAGATGCAGATGCATTTTGCATGAGGAGTGTAAAAAAAAATATCAGACAAAAATTTGTCTGCATATGCGGTTCCGTGTCAACAATCGGGAACAATTCTTTGAGGTACAAAAAATGTCAAAAGAAATTATTTTTGGAGCGGGGATTTTCCAAAAAAATAAACAAGCATCCTAGTTAGTAAACATTATAATAACAGAGCTCTTATGCGAATGACCTAGTTCGTAAGAGAGAGCAACAATAAGTCCATAGTTCAATCTGAAACGTGCACCTAAGTTAGAGTTACGAACAGTCGTGTCAGGATGTATTTTTCATCATCTAATGTCTGCATCGATGCCGACATTAAAAGAAAAGTGGAAAGTAGTTTCTTACCCCACGGGCTTCACCTTCCCCCAGATAATTGTTCCGGGGCGTCTATTCCTGAAAAGTAAACCCGAATGCAACGTTGCATTCCCAGATTAGCCCCCCCATCATGTCTTTTCCATTTATATAATTATATCTTAATCACCTTCTTTTAGTCTTGTTCCTTAACTAATCATGTCTGAATACATTCTCGTTACTGGAGGTGCCGGCTACATCGGCTCCCACACCGTTATTGAGTTGATCAACAACGGCTACAAAGTCATTATCGTTGATAACTTAAGTAACTCTTCCTATGATGCTGTCGCTAGAATCGAGTATGTTGCCAAACAATCAGTTCCTTTCTTCAATGTCGATCTTAGAAACTATGAACAACTTGCTGCTGTCTTCAAAACCCACAAGATCCTGGGTGTTATCCACTTTGCTGCCTTGAAGGCCGTTGGTGAATCTTCTCAGATCCCATTGGACTATTACAGCAACAACGTTGGTGGTACCATGAACTTGTTGAACGTGATGAAGGACCACGATGTCAAGACCATTGTGTTTTCATCCTCCGCTACCGTTTACGGTGATGTCACTAGATTCGGTGACAATCTGATGATTCCAATCCCTGAACATTGTCCTACTGATCCTACCAACCCTTATGGACGTACCAAACGTTTCATTGAACAAATCATGGAAGATATCTGGGCCAGTGATAAAGAAGCTTGGACCATCGGTATCTTACGTTACTTTAACCCAATTGGTGCCCATCCTTCCGGTCTTATTGGTGAAGATCCATTGGGTATTCCTAACAACTTGTTACCTTACTTGGCTCAAGTAGCCATTGGAAGACGTGAAAAGTTGTCTGTTTTCGGTAACGACTACAACAGTCATGACGGTACTCCAATCCGTGATTATATCCATGTGATTGATCTTGCCAAGGGTCACATTTCTGCTCTTAACTACTTGAAGAAGGTTAACAACGGTATCTACAGAGAATGGAACTTAGGTACCGGTAAGGGATCTACCGTCTTTGACGTCTACAACGCCTTCTGTAAGGCTGTTGGCCGTGAATTACCATACGAAGTCGTTGGCAGAAGAGCTGGTGATGTCTTGGATTTAACTGCCAACCCTACCAGAGCTAACACTGAACTTAAATGGAAGGCTGAACTCAATATCGAAGACGCTTGTAACGATTTATGGAGATGGACCACCGAAAACCCATTCGGTTTCAACTTGAAGCAATACTCCTGGAAGACTGTTGGTGAAACCTACGATAACCGTAGCCACACCATCAAGAACGGTGATCTTACCGTCTCTTTCCTTAACCATGGTGCTATCATCCAAGACATTCAATACAAGGGAACTTCTGTGGTGAGCGGTTTTGCTGATGGTGAAGACTACCGTTTGGACTCCAACCCTTTGATGGGTACCACTGTCGGAAGATACGCCAACAGAATCTCCAAGGGTACTTTCAACATTGACGGAACTACCTACAACATCACCAAGAATGAAAACGGTAACACTTTGCATGGAGGACTGAACGGATACCAAAAACAGGTCTTTTTGGGTCCAGTAGTCAAGGAAAAGGAAGGTATCGTCACTGTCCAATTCTTCTTGAGAGAACAAGACAACAAGGACGGTTTCCCTGCTGATCTCGATAACTATGTCTCCTACACTGTTGGTTCTGACAAACTTGATATTGAATTCAAGTCTGAAATTACCCCAGGTTCTTCTGCTGATGCCACCACTATCAACTTGACCAACCATACCTACTTCAATATTTCCAACCAAGATATTATTGATGGTACTTCTATTACTCTTTCAAGCAACAAGGTCTTAGAAAACGACGAAAATAACATTCCAACTGGTAAAGTGATTGAATTTCCTGGTGTTACTGCTGGTTCAGAATTCGAGCTTTCTAAGAAGGCTTTTGACCACTGTTTCTTGGTCGAAAACCCGACCAACAACGTTGATACCAGAGAAGATCCACTCAATGCTGTTTTCAAAGCTTCTCACCCAGATGCTTCATTCAAATTAGTCGTTAGTACCACTGAACCAACATTCCAATTCTACACTGGTGACTACACCAACACCAAGGGTCACGGTGCAAGAAGCGGTTTTGCTGTTGAACCTGGTCGTTATGTTGATGCTATCAACCATGAACAATGGAGCAACCAAGTCACCTTGAGAAAGGGTAAGGTTTACGGATCCAAGATTCAATACAAGTTTGAATAAACTAATTCTAAAAAAAAGTTGAGGATTAAAATAAAATAAAAAAAAATTTAAGACTTAAAATATATTAAAAATTTTTGTTGAAGTTTCTTGATTTTTAAAAGTATTTCTTCAATCACATATAGCCATTTAAACTAATAATACATTCAATAATAGACATACCTTATGATAAATAAACATAGATTGATACAAGTCTTCGATTGTAGAGTATTTTTGTATACTGAACAGCTGTGATATTACCCTTTAATGTAATGAATCGATTATATATTCTTATAAGTTAAGATTGTTTGAGCCTACTACTTTTTATAGTTATTTATACCACTAATAAGTTGTTGTAAAGTGAGAGTATATGTTTGGGTGCAAAATCAATTCTATGCCAAAAATAACATTTTCACATCACTAAATGAAACATCACATAAGTAGAAATAATTCATTGCCATTAATAACTCACTAATTGATCTCATAAACTGTCCTTATAATGATTATAAACTCTTGAACTCCAGATATCCCAAGTTCTTGATTCAAAGAGTATAGATGTACATGCGAAAAACCATATACATCCAAAAAACTACTTTATTTCTGAAATCAACCCAACCAAAATAATGAATTACATTTATGAAAACCTTCTGAGCCCAAATCACTAAAAATATACCAAATTATGTTATTTTACTTCAATATAACCTTCATTTTGTATATCTTCAAAACCATTAATTTCACATGGTGTGTTCAAGCACAACACAAATTTCAACAAGCTTCGTTCCTCATGGCCCAATGGTCAAGGCGTCTGGCTACGATTTAGTAACCACTTCTAGGAAACCAGAAGATTCCAGGTTCGACTCCTGGTGGGGAAGCTTTCTTTTTTTTACTACCAAAAATCATGCTCGGTAGAGACACGCCACTATATAGATCAAATGATAACTATTGACTTTACTACTAAACATCTCCATTAACCATGAAGTTATACTCCTTATACATCCTTAACAAGGCCGGAGGTCTCATATACCAAAACAATTTCAGTACTGCACTTAACAGGCTTAGCGCCAATGACTATCTCGTTTTAGCGGGTACTCTTCATGGTGTTCATGCCATTTCCTCCAGATTGACACCAACCATTGTGGGCAAGGAAAACGGGTCATTTGGAGAGGCCAAAGATCCAAGCGCTTCAGAAATCAATAATGCGTTGATATCGACAGGAAAAGTCCAAAACTCCAACACAAACAAGACCGGATTGCGTAGTATAGAGACCGATTTATTTAATTTATACGTGTTTCAAAGTTTAACTGGTATCAAATTCATCATAGTGACATCACCAAACCCAATAGTGCGAAGCACTGCAAGTTCCGGGGATTCAGGGGCCAAGGGAGCCGATGTTTCTCCTCTTTCAAGCAAAGGAGAGCTTCAAAAACAGTATGATACTGCCAATGAGGTGTTTAAACAGGTGTATGTGTTATATTCTGACTACGTGATGAAAGATCCATTCTACTCCTTGGACATGCCAATCAAGAGTTACTTGTTTGACTTGAAAGTGGGTGAATTAGCTGAGCTGATCTAGATTAACAAGGAAAACAATAAACACACGTTTGGGTAAAGTGCTAGCCACGAAATCGCAAAGAAAATCAGATTATAGATCGGAATGGTCAATTAGAGCAATCACTCTAAATAAGAGGCCAATTATTTACCATTGGTCCCAATAAACTGACCAGAAAACAGAAAATACCTAAGAGCCAAAGAAAGGGATCTTCTTTCGCAAGAGGCATTCTGATCCCATTAATTTCCAACAGTTGGAAATTAAAGAGCTTGAGAAATATGAACAAATTGTATAATTCCTCACAACCAAAGCTTCCTCCTGATAATTCATGGTCAAATTACTCGAAATATCACCAAGTCTATGTCTATAGATTTTATTAGAATATAATTTAGCATTAATGAAACAAAGAAAACCAAAGCTAAAGTAGAATCCTACACTAACAATGTATCATTTAAGGAACGTATAAATTACCACAACTTATTTAACTTGTTCATATCTTTATCTCTAAATATCTAAATGCTCATCATATTATTATTAACTATTACTATCATTATTGTACTTTTGGTCTATCTCAATGTTTTAAATGCTCTTCAAGAATGCTCTTTATACCATCCTCCAACTTGACTTTAGGACTCCATCCCATTGTCCTTATTTTATCTGAGTTTATAGAGTACCGTCTATCATTATACTCTCTATCTTTTACAAACTCGATATGCTTTTTGTAATCTACTTCATCACCCAAGTAGAGCTTGCAAATAAGTTCTACTAATTTCAAGTTTGCAATTGCTTCACCACCACCAATATTGAAGGTTCCATTATTTTCACTATGCCATAATAATTCTATAGCCAGAAGCAAATCAGAAATATAAAGGAAGCACCTTGAATTTTGGCCATTGCCGTGGATCTTGACGAGATTACCATTTTCAAGGCTTTGGATTGTGGAAGGAATTAACTTATTAGGAAATTGTCTTGGCCCATAAACATTATTAGGACGTATAATAATTATTGGAAGGTTCCATGAACACTTGTATGAATTTATTATGAGATCAGAAGAAGCCTTGGAAGCAGCATATGGATTGGTAGGATCTAAATTACCATTTTCCTCAACATCTTCAGACTTATCTCCATAAACTTCATCAGTAGAAATATGCAAAAATTTAAAGTCTTCTTGTGGAAACTTCATTTTTAATAACCTGAAACATTCTAGTAAATTTAAACTACCCATGAAATTATTGGTAATGACTCCCAATGGATCTTGGAAGGAGATATCAACGCTTGATTCAGCTGCAAAATTGATAAAGTTGGTGATTTTATTTTTGGTGAAATCAGTTACAAGAAATTGGACCATGAAGTCCATATCTGTAGCCATATCACATTTAATAAACTTGAAGTTTTTGAGTCCTTCTAATGATCTGAGATACTTGGTAGAATTATCACTCACATAGTTAAGTTTATCAATACAGGTGAAATGGTAATTGGGGAACTTAGGAACAAAATGGGTCAAGAAATGGGACCCAATAAATCCAGCGCCTCCTGTCACTAGTATGTATTTGTCAAAGACCAATTCTGTCATATTGTCTAAACTGTCCTTGTATTACTGTAGACCTAGATACTAGGTCAATGTACGGTAAATCAGCAGTTATTTAAGTAATTGCAAACAGTTATTTCACTGGTGTCAACGTCAGTATTGGGTTTAGTTTCGCCAATGTGTTCTTGAAACAATAAGGAATTTAGGTAGTCGTTTGGTGTCAAATGAATGTGGTACCTAAAAGTATAATTCCAAGTTTAATTGTTTTAGATTAACTCTAATCTTCGATGAGTCGTTTTATAAAATATTTCAGAGGAATCTCCATAGACCCTGTGAATGTAGCGTTGCAATCGATACGAGGTAGAGATTTTTCAAAAATGTAACGTTGTAGTTTTAAAGTTCGTAATTAATCCACGTTTTAGAAGGTAAAAGAAAAATCCCGCAACGTTGCAGCTTATAAATGACTTCGTTTTGGACCCCCTCATTCCATCTGCAACGTTACATAATGTAGAAATGACCTAATAATACATATTATCAAGGTATTTTACTAGTTTATTGGGTAATAAAAATAAAAATAGTAGTAAATCCTATTATTTGAATGTATATATTTATTAAAAATGTCTGCATAATTTATAATAAAATGTCTGCATTTCGGATTTACTCCAGAAAAAAACCCTAAAAACCCCAAAAACCCCCAAGTATCCCAGGGCTCATAATGCACGTGGCCACCCAATAAACTGCAACGTTACATTTTACCGTGACACATTTCGAACTTTCGATAAAATCTTCTTATATCAAAGTCATGGATCCCGAAGTCCCATTGAAAGTATATAAACATCCCATAAGCCGCTTGAATATGAAGGCCAACCGTGTGGATTACCTCCTTAACCCGATTACTACACAAGCTACCGCTATGTCCCAAGAGTTTGACTTTACTAATCACTCCCATCGTCGCTACAATCCCTTGACCAATACTTATATCTTATGTTCTCCTCATAGAGCTAAGAGACCTTGGCAAGGTGCTAGAGAAGAGATCAAGAAGGCCAACTTGCCTGACTATGATCCTAAGTGTTACCTTTGTCCTAGTAACATCAGAGCTACTGGTGATGTGAACCCAAAATATGAAGCTACTTATGTGTTCACAAACGATTACCCTGCTGTTAAGTTGGATCAACCAGATTATATTGAAACCGAACCAAAGACTTCCCTTAAGGGTCGTTTGCTTAAGACCCAAGGTGTCAAAGGTAAGTGTTTCGTCATCTGTTTCAGTCCAAATCACAACCTTACTTTGCCATTAATGAAACAAGAAGAAATTGCTAAGGTTATTGATACTTGGCTGAAGTTATATCAAGACTTATATGAAGAATCCTTGAAGGATGCTCCATACAAGTACTTGCAAATCTTCGAAAACAAGGGTGCTGCTATGGGATGTTCCAACCCTCATCCTCATGGTCAAGCTTGGTGTCTTGATACTGTTCCAACTGAAGTATCACACGAGCTTACTAATATGTCCAACTACTACAAAGAAAATAACTCCCATTTACTTGGAGACTACGTGCAGTTGGAATTACAAGAAAAGGAAAGAATAGTTGTTCAAAACGATTCCTTTATAGTGGTTGTTCCATACTGGGCTTTATGGCCTTTTGAAACTTTATTAATTTCTAAAGAACATCTCAGATCTACTCAAGATTTCAATGAAAAACACAAGACCGATTTGGCTGATATTCTTAAGAAATTAACCACCAAGTACGACAACTTATTCAACACTTCTTTCCCTTACTCTATGGGTATTCATCAAGCTCCATTCAAGTGTACTGAAGAAGAAAACAATGCTTCTTGGTTCCATATGCATTTTTACCCACCATTATTAAGATCTGCCACCGTTAAGAAGTTCTGTGTCGGTTTCGAAATGTTGGGTGAAGCTCAAAGAGATTTGACCAGTGAACAAGCTGCTAGTAGATTGCAAGACTTGGACGGTGATGTCCATTTCTTGAACAAGGATTAAATCTGAGGATGGAATCCTCCCTTTAAAAAAAATAAAAACAAAAGATTGATTCTTAATTCTAGTGAAGCCTGGTGTTGCCTTGGAATTAATCCGAAATATAATCAAGGCAAGTTTCACGAGAGTCTACTTAAAATAATACCTTTTAGCTGTTGTTTGGCTCTTTAAACGTGTATATTAGCATAATAGATATCACCAATATTAATTTAATGAAGTGTAGAACGGGAAATTTTCGAATAAACGTAATGCTAGTGGTTTAAATGATGAGCCTGTGAAATCTTCGACTATCAAAACATTAATATGTAATCAAATAAGTTCTCCAAATAAATGTACAACCCATAAAATTAGCTAAATATACCAGAAACTACCAATTTACTACCCAGAAAATTTAAAATAAAAATTTAAAAACTTTACTGGAATTCTTTGAAGCAAATAAAACTAAAATCAAGCACTTATACCTACATTAAAACGTGTTTACCTCCTCTAAACTTGGAGATAACTTATCTATTGGTCTTTGATCACGTGACAAATACCAATTACCTCTAAACCTTCGAAACCCCCAGTTAACTCCAGTGAATATCGATTTTAAACTCATATCTTCTTATCACTGTAGTAACTCTCCTTTACGCCTTCTGACACGTCTTTTCCGTTTGTTTATCTACAATCAGCCTGATCTACACTGATATATAATCGCGATGCTCATCGAAAAATTTATCATCAACTCTACCCCATACCCCATCAGACACCAACCACCACGATGACCGAGGCCCAAGCTGAAGTAGACAGCACGACCCATATCTCCAAGCCTCCTTTAGATGCCAGAACTGGCGACAACAGAGACACCACCGACACCAGAATCGGTAAGGACTCTCCATTCACCTTCGGACAAAGATTCTTAGAGAACGAAGAAGATGTTTTCAATCACAACGCATGGGATCACGTCGAATGGGGTGAAGAACAAATCAAGGAAGCCAAAGAGCTTATTTCCAAGCAATACGACCATCCGGTCAAGGATTTCGATAAAAAGATGTACAACGCCAACCCAGCCAAGTTCTGGGACATCTTCTACAAGAATAACCGTGAGAACTTTTTCAAGGACAGAAAATGGCTTCAAATCGAGTTTCCTTCATTATATGAAGTCACCAGTCCTGAGTATAATGAAAAATGTACTATATTGGAGATTGGATGTGGTGCAGGCAATACATTTTATCCCATTTTAAACCAAAACAGTAACCCTAACTTAAAGATCTTTGGCTGCGATTATTCTAAAGTAGCTGTTGATTTAGTTAAATCTAATGAAGAATTTGCCCCAAATCACGAAAAGGGAATTGCTTATTCATCAGTATGGGATCTTGCCAACCCAGAAGGTCAAATTCCTGAAGATATGGAACCAAACTCAGTCGATATTGTTATTATGGTTTTCATTTTCCTGGCTCTTAATCCAGATCAATGGGATCAAGCTATTAAGAACCTTGCTAAAGTATTGAAGCCAGGTGGTCAAATTTTATTCAGAGATTACGGAAGATACGATTTGGCCCAAGTCAGATTTAAGAAGGGAAGATTGTTAGACGATAACTTCTACATTAGAGGTGACGGTACCAGAGTCTACTTCTTCACTGAAGAAGAATTAAGAGAAATCTTCGTTGAAAAAGCTGGTTTCAAAGAAAAGAAAATCGGTACTGATAGAAGATTATTGGTCAACAGAAAGAAACAAATCAAGATGTACAGAAACTGGTTACAAGCTGTGTTTGAAGCCTAAAGGGTGAATTAAAATTCTTGTAAAATGAAAAAATTCAATTTAAGCCATCAGACATGAAGTGCTGATGTAATCTTCAAGGATATACTGGGTCCAGAACAACTACAAGGTTCTATGGATCAACATTAAAATGAGCTCCTTGGCTCTATTAATTATATTTAATCTAGATAGTCATATAATAGATAAGAAATTTTGTACTACCGATAAACGGTTTAAATCGATAGAAAATACCTAAAATCAAACAGTCTATAAATTCTTGGAGTAGAATAAGAATTGAAGTGATGCTAGTTGAACTCTCGTGGTTGTTTCATCATATAATTTGAATAAACTCGAGACGAGAGTCAATATTAATTAAGGTTCCAGGGCGACCCAATTGGGTAAAGTAATTGGTAATCAGGAACAAATAAGGAAATGATATTGGCAATTTAAGCTTGGTGGAACAGGGTTTTAAACAAGTGTTGTACTCTAATTACACCTGTTTGACGTCATAACTCATGATTCTTGGTGATTGGTGGTCAACACTATCACATACAAAAAATTATCAAGATGTTTAAACACTTTCCAGAGGTCCAAAATGCCAACTGCCATCAGTCCTGTCATATCTACACCTTGAACGAATGGCCTGGCGGACACCTCTGTTCCAAATAAATTTGGCAAGGCCTGTTTTAAAACATCTCCAAGACTGGTTTCCTTATCGTCTTTCGTGGGGTAAACGGGCATCTGTAAAACATCAGTGGATCCAGTCACATAGATCTTCACAGGAACCCGTTGGTACTTGAGCCGTGGTATCACAAGCTTATTGACTCGTTCATACTCGTAGAGATTATGGGACTTAATCGAGCTCCATAGCGCAATTGAGTCTGATTCGCTTAAATTCATAATTACTTTGGAGTTCCCATTGATAACAAAACTTGATTGCTTCAACTGGTTCACAACCACCTCTTTAAGCGACTTTTCGTAGTCAATCCCATTGCTATCCTTATAGATAAATGGGATAATATGGTCACTTGGATACTCATTATATCTCAAATTCAATGACCATACCTTGGACCTCGATGGCAAGTAAAGGTAGTCATGAAGCACTCCAATAGGCAAGTTCCATTTGATAGGCACACCCTCGTACTCCAACCAAACTGGCTGGTTGTTGTTCTTCAAGTTATCGTCAAAGCGACCAAAATACTCCACAATATGGCGCATCTCCACCGCAAAGTAAGAATTACGGAATACATGGCCCAAGTACTCCCATTGGTTCCCGTCAGGTGAGGAGAAGATGATCTTTATGTTGATGGAGCCATTCCATACTCTATCTTTGATTTGTATCAATTCCATGGCTATTGGCAATTGGTGCTGGGTGTAAAACAAAAAAACGTCCAATTCCACGTAGATAGTGCTATTGTATCACCTGATGCTAATGAAACAGAGCTGGTAAGTATTTACTGGCTACTTTAACGAGCTCTGTTGTGTTTGTGATGGGACGATTTGTGGAGTAGTAGTAGCGTTTGGCTAGTGCCGCGGATCCCATACAGTACCGGTAGATGGTACGGTACAGTACAGTCTAATTTTACGACAAGGCTGGTCGCACCGTGGTCGTCGTCAAGAAGAGTCTGTTGCCTGTTGCCTGGTGGCTGTTGCCAGTGCAATACAGGTGGTGAAACTAATGAACATTCTGCGGAGTGCTGCCCTTCGCTGTAGTGAGCTTCTCCACTACCGTTCGTTCCTTCCCTTACATTTTGTCTCGCACTATCACATTCACCACCTAACTACACCTAACTATTCTCTCGCTAGCGATACTAGTTCCGCTAGTTAACTATAGACACTAAATAAAACAATTAAGGCAGCAACTAATTTTTTTTTGACACCGTCACTTGTTACCCCATTGACACCTATTAATAAACACCTTACTGTACCGAGACCTACCGACAGTTACGATGAGGAAATCCCCCTTCCACAAAATCACCCTCTCCCTACTCTCCCACCAATTACCCTAATTTTTTACCCTTCTCTGCGTCTTCTCCCTAACGACGATGTCGCACCCCTGATAATTAAAGCCAGCCTTCGCACCATTTCCAGCCCACCGCCAGCCCCCTAACTTCTCTACGCACTCTCCAGTTCCACAATACCTAATTATTATATATTGAATTGATTTGGGCGATGCATCAAACCACCTGTAAATCTAATCCCTTACTGTCATCTTTTTTTTTCCCTTTCCTTGGTTAGATCAGCTTCGACTGGTCATAGAGAATTTAGTTTAAAACCATCCTGAAACATTCTCCAAATTCCTCATACCATTCCTCATTCCATTTTCCCCCTTAACATTTCCTTCCTTTAACCGCTCAAGTTTTGTTCTTATCATTAATCAGTTAATTCTCATTTTTGCAGCCCTTTCGCCCACTCCTCGATGAAGCACGATAATTCTTCCAAACAGCTTCTATCGCCATTGGATGAACCCCAGAACATCCCGGCCGGTTTGGTGGATGACTTGGATATCAGTCATGCCATATCCAGTTACCGCCCAAGCACTTACCAGTTAAACGATATCCCTGCTGTCTTACCTGTGTTTGATAAGGCAGGAAGATTGAATCGTTTGGGCAAAGAAAGAAGAAGAGTGGTCAGTATGCCTGTGTTCCCTAATAGTAAAGTGGTTTCTGGCTCTCCTATAATAGAACGGTCCGCCGAAAACTCCCCTCAGCATTCCAAAGAGTCTCTTATCAAGTTCAAAGACCTCCCATCTCCTCCACCCCCTGTTGAGAAACAACCATCTTTTGATGAATTCACCACCCCCTCATCAAGACCTCCATTGGAAGAATCCCTTTTTGATGATTTCACTCCTCCTGTCATATCTAGACCTCCTGTTCCAAAGAAAGATGTCCGTGCTGTATCGATGTTTTCTCTTCCTAGAATTATGAACAAGGTTAACGATCCTGACTCTCCAGAGTGTAAACCAGACTTTTCTGAGAAAAGATCAAAAATCATTTCTGACTATATAAGCAACAGAAAGCCTGTTGAATTCGATCCTTATGACACTTCCTTTGAACCAAACTATGAACTAAATTACGATGCATCCCATGAACCATCCCATGAACCTACTTTAAGGCCGTCTTTTGAACCTTCCAAATTAGAAAGAGATGGTTATGATCATTATGATCATCATAGAATTCCAAGTTTCGGTAGACACGATTATGGAAAGCCCCTTAAGTCCTCTGGTCAAACAAAATTATCTCCAATAATATCTGTTTCAACAAACGACTCTCCTTCCCCAGAACTGTCTCCAATGAACCATCAACCACATAGAATGCCTAGAATTATGGACGGAATACTGCGTCCAGGTCAAAATAAGGTGCTTCGTGAAGTATCTCCAGATTATGCATCAAGTGCAAGTTACGCTTCTGCAAAAACTTCTCCAGTTTTAGACCCTCCAGTGCATTTTACCTCCCAAAAATATACCTCCTCCCCTGCATCAAGACCAAAGAATAAGGTCTCTTTTCACGAATCGACACGCTTTCAACCACATCCTTTGGCTGTACGTTCAACCGATCATGTCATTGCATATCCTAAAATCAGAAAGAAGGAACAAAAACTTTCTACAATTTTACCTCACCAAACTCCTATCAGTGCACCAGTGGTAGCAGGAGATCCATCTCCTCAAGATACACTTAACAGTAACGATATCAATGATATCTATAGAAACTATGAAGGCAATACACCTGAATTTCATATTCCAAGACATCTTGTTATTGATGATGATGAAGATAGTCTTTTCTCAGATACAATGACTAATGACGAATCTCTTGTAACTGATCCAAAATCTGTATCTTCAGCAGCATCTTCAATCAATTCTACTCAAGAAAAGGTTGACAATCAAGGTGGTTATACTTCCGAAACTTCATCTATTTTATCACAATCTTTTGAGGAATGTAAATTCGAGCATATGTTAGATAATGAACCTGAAATTGGAGAATTACCCGATAATGTTAGTTTGAATGATAGTTTATTCTCTGGTTTAGCTCTGGAAATTGAGCCATATAGAGAACCTAATAGAACTGTTAGTGTGCCAATGCTTCCATTCCAAGCATCCACTACCTCATTAAACACCAATAAAGATTTACCAAAGATTCCAAACGAACCAAAGGTCTTACAAGTTAGAAAAATCAGAAATTTGAAGAGTTATCAAAGAACTGAAAAGAGAGTTCAACTGGAATTGACTGAAAGACCAGTATCAATTATTCTGGAGCCACTTCCTAGTCCTCTGGCCAGAAACTCTATGCAATTTCCATCAAATCAAAGTAATATTACCATTGCATCTAGATCTACCAAATTAACTGATGCCAAAGATGATCTCAAGTCTTTTGTTAGACAACGTCCATTTAGTTTCTGTTTAGATGGTGGAAACGATTATTCGTTTTCCAAGTATGGTATTGCATACCTGAAGGGTAAGCAATCTAATGCTAGATCTACTTCCAATAATCATAGAAGAACTGTCAGTTATGATAATAAAAAATTGGGAAGTGGCCATTCAGAAACTTCATTCAACTCTAGAATAAACAGTACCTTTGAGCCAGCTCCTAGTGTCACCACTAATAACACATCGACAAAGAATAGTGTTGCTGATTTAGGAAGCTCAAAAATCAGAAGTGTTAGTGATTTTGGTGCTGTCAAGAACAGAAGTGTCAGCGATTTTGGATACAAGTACAACTCCAAAGCCCATAATTCATCCACTTCCATTAAAGTAAATGGTAATGCATCTACAACCTCGTTCAGCAAGGGTGGTTATTCACTGGCTCAATCTTTCAAGACTGCACCAAATACACCAGAAAATGCTGAAACTACAAAGGCTGTGACTAAAATGAAGTACAGTTCTTTGTTACCAAAAGACGAACCTAGTCCTACAAATAGAAAGACCTCCAGCAAGGCCCTTCCTCTGACCCCAGAGAGAGAAAGACAAAACAGATTTGGTGATAGGGCCATCTACATGTAAAAGCTTATCTGTTAAATAACATAGAAAATTCCTAGGTACTTCAATCTTTGAATTAATTACTTTACACTTATGATCATTATTTATTCATCATTCATTATTCATAGACATGTATAGATATGCAAAAACTTAAATCAAATATAAGACTAGAACAGTTAGAATCACAATTTAACCTTTCATGTAGATCTAATTGTAATTACCATAAACTATCAATGTTGTTCTAGATATCAATACTAAAGCTTGAAAACCATTTCATTTCCTCTGTATCTTGTAACAATGTCTTCCAATCCATACTTTCTTGCAATCTGGCCATTGATAAATCTTCCTCCTACATAGTGGACTTTTCCTTCCTTGTCAAATTTTTCAGCACAAGGTTTTGGTGCTGTCAAACTGACAAGCATTGTAGGGTTGATATCAACATCTCCTGGACCCTCATCTACGTCCCATCCAGAAGGAATATCAACAGAGACAATTGGAGCAATTGAATCATGATTATCAGCCAAATACTTGATTAAATCATTAAATGGATCTCTAATTGGTGGTTTGAACGAGAATCCAAAGAGTGAGTCAATTATAAGGCTTGTGCTAGGAGCAGCAATTCTCTTCTTGACTTCATCCAAAGTAGTGAGTTCTGGAACTTCTAAATCGTGGAGCTGCTTAAGAAGATTCTTGTAGAGTTCATTGGAGGCTGATTTCTTGGGATAGTATAATACTGGAGAGTATCCTCCCCATAAACTGAGGTGCCTGGCGGCAACAAGACCATCCCCACCATTATTACCAGGTCCAACTAAGACAATTACCTCTGAATGCTTGGTAGGAGGGTATTGCTTGTATACTGCTTGGGCCACAGCTAAGCCTGCCAATTCCATGAGTTGGTCAATGGAAAATGCCCCACTGGACATCAATTCCTTATCCAATTGAGCAGCTGCGCTAGCTGAAAGTGTCTTGAAAGAACCCATTATGTTTCTGTAGATGAGGTTTGGTCTCATACTGAAAGGTTATCTATATATATGCTTTATCCGTTGCTTTATCACGTGATCACAAGCAAACCTAAATTTGAAGTCTAAAAGGGTATCAGTTGCTGTGGAGATGCCGAGATGCAAAAGGGATCAAGCCAATTAGCAAAGGTGGTGACACTACCAAGAAGAGCTTAATAATAAAAAAAATTGGGGTTGTAAGTCGCAAACGGTTGCCAAAAAATAAGGGGCTAATTGCGATAACCTTTAACCTCTATGATTTGAGACAGACACAAAATCCAATCAAAAACCTTGTACCATCATTGATGATAGATTGCAATGAGTTTGAATAGAAGACATTTATGAATAGACTTCAAAGAAATGGTGAGTTTGAGTGATCGAAGTCATATTTTTTGCAGCCCATTTCTTAACTATGGTTCTTTTTAGAGGGAAGAAGTCTCATTAAAAATTGACTGCAAAACAATTGAATATTTATAGACTTGGGGGAACAGGTCCTATTTATACTTTTCAAGGTCTGGCGGCTAATAGCTGCAAACGATGCAAAAATGATCTTAACATCAACTAGTGACGTGACTGAAGTTATCAGACATCACCACTTCAATCAAAGGAACCAGAAGTTGTATAGCAGACAGATGCCAAACACCATAGTTAAGACGCTGAACACACTATAGACGACAATAGACAAAACAATAGACAAAGCCAGGCTGACTGTTTAGAATCACAAGCTCCATCTCTATTAATTGTCACCAAACTCATCATTAGAAAGAGAGGCTTTCCAACTGATCAAGCTCGAAACAACTAACCAAACTTCCTTTAGAGCAGCTTTCAGCTACAACCCAGCACAAAGCTCTCCCGTCTACTCATAATAGCACCCTATTACACTTAGCACACGCCTGTGATAATGATCTCCCACTCAATAACCAGTATTCACGTCTAACAAGAGGCTGCAAAAACAATAAACTTACACCAATAGCAAAATCCACACCACCAACCTCCAAACGCTGCCAAGATCAGGGTCTACAGAATGCCTCCCACTCCCTCCCACTCAGTAGTATTCAGCAGCTACAGTTTACCCCTTAATCATTAGCATTATTTTCCCTTTCCAGTCCTGTCACCTCTAAACACACACTCTTCGTTTAATCCTGTCTAGAGAAATGTTTCAGTGCTGAATTCACCACCCCAGACCGCCCACTTAGCACGTTCACTCCACAAACTAAATCTATGGTATCTGCCACGTCGCTACAACCGCTCTAAATGAGCCCCCAAACTATATCCACCAGATCTACCGTCCCTACTAGCTCCTCCAAGACACGCGGTTCCTACCTCTTTGTTCTTTTTCCCCCTCCTCCTCACCCATAAACTTTACATCTCGATTCGGCTAATCTGTCACGTGACCAGATCATTCAGGCACGCACTCGCCTAGCCCCTAGCCGATCCAGACCTCTACTAAAACATGGTCTAACAAAACAGGGGGATTGAACTGTATTCTCCCAGCAGTAACCGCTGTCTTTTTTGTATAGTAGCATTAGGTAAAATCTCTGGTACAAATCCGGTCATTTCCAAACTCTCAAACCCCGCCGCATTTTGGCACATTTTTATTTTATTCCCCTGGTTTAGTTTGTCAGTTTTTGTCAACCTCGTCGTCTCGACGTGTGCTCCTGCACATACCAATGAACAACACTGAAAAACATACACTAACTTCATCATAACTATATCCACACTAGATCCTGATTCTGGACTTAAGCTCCACTGCTGTGTTCTGATCTGTCACTAATTGTTTACGGGCTCCATTGATCCACGTACTCGAGTTGTTAACCCGAGTTTAATTGCCTTATTTTTAATCCGCTTATAGCTGGAAAACCGCCCCCATTTTTTGTTTCCATCACTGACGATACTCTCGTCAATTCAATTAAACCGTTGATAATTTACCAGATTTACCATGGATTCCCTGTACACATATGAATCTCCTTCTATGAGTCAAAACTCTCCTATGATTAACTATAGAAAAGATGCCAAAAAGGGTGTCAAATTCACCTTTATGATTGTTGGTGAACTGGGTACTGGTAAGACTACTTTTGTCAATAGTTTATTGAACAAAAAAGTATTAGCCCACAGATATGAAGCTACCACTGGTAACTCTCATCTCGTAGGTGAAACCAAGACTTTAACCTTCACTTCTGCTAAATCAGTGGCTTTACCAAACACATCCATTTTAACTAAACATGAATTTAACCCAAGAACCGTTAATGAAGAACCAGGAATTGCTTTGACTGAAACTAAAGTTGAAATGGTTGATGATGATAACATGAAGCTTTTATTAAATATCATTGATACTCCAGGTTTTGGTGATAACTTAAACAATGAACTTTGTTTTGTGGAAATTGAAAATTATTTGAAACAACAATTTGATTTGGTTTTAGCTGAAGAAACTAGAATCAAGAGAAACCCAAGATTCGTTGATACAAGAGTTCATGTCTTATTGTACTTCATCACTCCTACTGGTCATGGATTAAGAGAAATTGATATTCAATGTATGAAGAGATTATCCAAATACGTCAATATTATTCCAGTTATTGGTAAAGCTGATACTTTCACTGAAACTGAATTGAAGCACTTCAAGACTCAAATTAAAATTGATATCAAAAAATTCAATGTCCCAATTTTCCAATTTGACAATTACTTAAATGAATATGATGAAGATGAAGATTATGAATTGATTCAAGAATGTAAATTCTTGGCCAATTTACAACCATTTGCTATAATATCATCTGAAAACGAATTTGAAGTTCGTGACTCAAGAAGTGGTCAATCTAAGACCATTAAAGGTAGACAATACCCATGGGGTTTAGTGGATATAAATGATCCTAAATACAGTGATTTCCCGATTTTGAAATCTGTTATATTAGGTTCTCATTTACAAGACTTGAAGGATTTGACCCACGATTTCTTATATGAAACTTACAGAACTGAAAGATTAACTAAAGTCACAGCCAATGGCAAATCTGCTGAAGAAGAATTTGAAGATTCTGAATTCCATGACACTGTTGAACATCATCCAAATAATAACAATTATAACGATACCGTTCCATCCATGTCTAACTTGGCTCAAATCACCAACAATTCTACTTCCGAATTACATAATAATGATGATGATGCTTCTGTTACATCAGGTAGTTCACTTAAAAAATCTAAATCTATGTTATTAGAAGAAGATCCTAATGAAATGCCATCTCCAAAATTAAAAGACAGTCCATCCTTTTCTTCTTCTACTTCTACATTATCATTAGATCATAGTCACTACAAAAATGATCACATTGCTCCACCAAGAAACCTTAATCCAAATAACACAGCATTTAAAAGATTATCCATTGGTCCTCAACGTAATCAATTACGTCAAATTTCTGAAACTGTTCCTTATGTGATAAGACACGAAAGAATTTTGGAAAGACAACAAAAGTTGGAAGAAATGGAAATGGCTTCTGCTAAGGAATTAGCCTCCAGAGCTGCTTTATTGGAACAAAAGGCTGCTGAATTGAAGAACAAGGAAAAGCTTTTGATGAAGAGACTTGAACTTGAAAAGCAAAGAAAATTGAAGGTCACTAGTCCACAAAAGAGTGAATCGACTGTTGAGGATCCTGTTGAAGAGGAATCTTTGAAAACTAGCGAAAGTGCTCAAACAATCGGTCAAGAAGAAACCCAATGAATTAACTTTAGCAGATAATTGTTGATTCTTATTATTTCTTATCAGGAGTCGTTTGTTGTCAGTCTGTCTTTTGGTTAATTTTTTTTTAATCCTCCCCCGGTAATCTCTTGTCATTCTTCATGGTGGTCCTAGTTCTGGTTATTTTGGCCATTGTTTAATATCATATTTTTATACAGATCTTTATAGTGCTGTTTTTGATTCTATTTAGATATCATTTGCTCTTTGATTTATAGGTAGATATCACATTATAAAAGAGGTTATATATTTCATTGACATCGATCATTAACTAATTATAAGTCTGTGAATCGTTGTATTGATTCAATAAACAAACATAGTGATTTTGCCAAGCGAAGTAGAAATGTATAGATTAATTAAATCAAGTAAATCAATTAAATTAATTAGTTCCACTAATTAAAGTGTAGATCAACTGTAGATGATGATAGAATTGATACCAATTCCTGAACTTGAACAACTGGTTTTAGTTGCAAAAATTGAAGAAATTAAATTACGCTACGAACCAAACTATAAACTGATGGACCCTTTAAATTAAACTCATTATCATGGTCCTGTTCCATCTTATTCTATTTTTTGCCAGTAAATCCTCGGCTCTTTAAAAATCTTATGCTTATTATTTATAGCAATAATGTCTCAGAATTAATTGGGTACTAAAAATTACGGAGTTAATTTTTTTTTACACTCTAAATTATCACAGACTCACAGTTGCACTATTTGACTCATTTTGGTGATTTCCCATTTAGTCTTTTTAGACAGCTAATTAAGTTGTGGATCACACCACTAATTGGTAACGCCAACGCGTCATCTATCGCACTATTTAATGCGTATAACAGAACCAGCCCTACTCTTAATAAAGAATTACCTAAGCAGCTGATTCAAAACCTTACACGCTTGACACCGCAGATCATGTTTACTGCAAAGGTCACCCCAAAAACACTGTCCCCGCCGTAACCTACATAACCAGCCCATGATCCTAACCTGTTTGAGGGTCTGGCTCGCAACCTAATTTCATAGTCATGCTGTCACGTGACACAATGAGTCGCCAACTGCTTTAGTGGATGATTTGGAGAGAACACAAGTAGATATGAGCTGGTAAAGATGGTTAATTGGTAGGTGTGGTCTATTGTAGAGTATTGTAGTCTTTTTTTGGAACCTATAGTGTCCTTTTCGGCCTGTTTCCTGTGCCCCCAATTATTTTGCTCAACGCGCTCGGATCTGGTGGGACTTCGCTGGAGGTTTGGCCAAGCATCCCCTGCGTAACCACCATCCCGCTGCGCACCTTGCCTCCCGCCGTGTGGCCGTCTCGTCTAGCTCTACCGTCAACAACCCACCCATCAACTCCTAACGATTCGGTTAGGCCCTCTTAGTACCATTTCTGTCTATTGCTATCTGTTCCTCGCACTCAATTAGCCGTGTAATTGCCCTTGTCACTGTTTCTCTCGCGTTCTTTTTGCTTCTTACCGCCACCGCACTGACCCGCCGCTTTGTCCACTTCCTCGCTACGCTTAGGCCGCCGCAACAGATCGCTCGCTTTTTTCTCTCTGATCACGATTCCAAAAAAATTGACCTGTAATCCTGTGAGTTCTTTATTAAATCCATCAATAAGGAATCGATTCACAAGCCAAACAATCTTCTTGTCTCATTCCACCCCCATACCCCCAATCACATCACGAGAGACTTTCCAATAGTCTCATCAAAGTGTTACGAGACCGAATCCATTCATTCCATTCCTGTCTTCCCCCAATCGTTATCACCAATTTTTTTTTCCCTTTAACCAAGTTATTATCTTATATAACTGTTCCCCTTCCCCATTGATATATTTGATCTATAAAATCCTGCCAAAATGGAGATGCTTCTGATATTGGAAAATGCCATCTTGAATCCGGATCCAAATAAGAGAACTGAGGCCGAAGTCAAGTTGACTGAAGCTGCCAACAATCACTTCCCTGAATATATGAATTTATTAGCTGATGCTGTTGCCAACGTGGAAGCTAAACGTGAAGTAAGAATGTTGGCCGCCATTGGCTTAAAAAATCAATTGACTTCTAAAGATGATAAGACTAAAGCCAAGCAAGCCGAAAGATGGTCCAACTTGAATCAAGAATTGAAACAAAAGATAAAGGACGTTTCTTTAAAATCTTTAGGTGATGCCGATGATAAAGTAGGTGCTTCTGCTGCTCAATTAGTAGCAAACATCGCTCACATCGAATTACCAAAGAGTGAATGGCCTGATTTGATCCCAATCATTATTGAAAACACCAAAACTGAAAATTCTGTTAATCTTAAAAAGACTTCCCATACTGCTATAGGTTATATCTGTGAAAATTCTGATCCAAATAATCCAGCCATTCTTGCTCAAGCTAATGGTATTTTGATTGCCATTGTTCAAGGTATTCAAAGAACTGAACCTTCCAAAGAAGTTACTCTTGCTGCTTTGAACGCGTTATTCAGTTCTTTAGAATTCATTAAACATAACTTTGAAAAAGAAGGTGAAAGAAATTACATTATGCAAGTTGTTTGTGAAACCACTCAAGCTGATGACAATGAATTACAAGCCAGTGCCTTTGGTGTCCTTGCTAAGATCATGTCTCTTTACTACAGATATATGTCTCTTTATATGGAAAAGGCTTTATATGGTTTAACTGTTTCTGGTATGCAAAGTGATGATGAAAAGGTCGCTTGTATGGCCGTTGAATTCTGGTCTACTGTTTGTGAAGAAGAATTAGAAGTTGCTTTCCAAAGAGAAGAATTAGGTTTGACCGCTGCTCAACTTGAAAACCGTCCTGATTTGGTTTCCTATAACTTTGCCTTGGTTGCTATTCAAGATGTTTTACCAACTTTATTGACTTTATTAACTAGACAAAATGAAGATCCTGAAGATGATGATTGGTCTGTGGCTATGGCTGCTGGTGCATGTTTGCAATTATTTGCTCAAAATGTTGGTAACTACATTGTTGACCCAACTGTGCATTTCGTTGCTGCTAACATCACTGATCCAAACTGGAGAAATAGAGAAGCTTCTGTTATGGCCTTTGGTTCTATCTTAGAAGGTCCAGATGGTGAAACTTTAAAGAGTGTTATCGTTCAAGCTTTGGAACCAATTCTTACTTTAATTAAAGATGATGTTTTACAAGTCAAAGAAACTGTTGCCTGGTGTTTAGGTAGAATTGCTGAATTAATTATTGATGCAATTGATCCAACTAACTTGTCTCCAATTTTGGAAGCTTTAGTGAACGGTTTACAAGACCATCCAAAGGTTTCTACCAACTGTTGTTGGACTTTAATCAACATTCTTGAAAAGATGAATGCTGATGCCTCCATGACTGAAACCAGTGTCATGTCTCCTTACTATGCTACTATTATTCCAATTTTAATTCAATTAAGTGGTAAGAATAACAATGAATTCAGTTCTAGAGCTTCTGCTTATGAAGCTCTTTCTGCTTTTGTTACTCACTCTGCAAACGATACTATGCCAATTGTTCAAAACATTGCAACTGAAATTTTATCAAGATTAGAACAAACCATTGGTTTACAATCTCAAATCACCAACAGTGAAGATAAGGGTAACTTAGAAGAATTACAAATTAATATTTTGTCTTTGTTAACTAATGTTATTAGAAGATTGAGTTTTGAAGCCGTTAATGCATCTGATAATTTGATGTCTATGTTCTTAAAATTATTGGAAGCTCAAGAACCAAACTCTTTGATTGAAGAAGATATTTTCATTGCTATTTCTGCTGTTGCTGGTGCAGTTGGTGGTGACTTCAAGAAGTACATGGATGCCTTCTTACCATACTTGACTCAAGCATTACAAAACACTGATTCTCCAACTGCTATCACTGCTGTTGGTTTAGTTGCTGATTTGGCTCAATCCTTAGGATTGGGTATCATGGAATACATGGGTGGTTTAATGAACATCTTAGGTGCTAACTTGAACAGTGCTGAAGTCAAGAAGGAATTAAGACCAGCTATCTTGTCTTGTTTCGGTGATATTGCAACTGCCATTGGATCTGCTTTCCAACCATACCTTGATATTGTCATGCAAATCTGTATACACGCATCTCAAATAGAACCAGAAGATTCATCAATTGAAGCTATGGACTATGTGTTGAATGTTAAGGAATCTGTTTTGGACTGTTTTGTTGGTATAGTTGGTGGATTGGGAGATCAACCAGCTGCCATTTATCCATATGTTGGAGCCATTTTCCAATTTTTGGAAAGAGTTGCTAATGACGTCAATATGTCGTCAACTGATGCTGTATGCAGATCAGCCACTGGATTATTGGGTGACTTGGCTGCTATGTATCCAAATGGTGATTTCAAGCAAGCCTACAGTCAAGGATGGGTCACTGAACTCATCAAGAAGACCAGAAGTAACCCTTACTTCGATGATAAGACTAGAGAAGCTGCTAGATGGGCCAGAGACCAACAAAAGAAGCAACTCAGCTTACCATAATCAAATCAGGTCAAATCAACTTCTAGTCTTGTCATAAATTACTCTAATTTCTCACATTAATGTCGGTATTGTCCTCCCCCTTTTCCCTTTTATCATACATTACGGACTTCATTCCCCCTCCATATTCTACAAATCTTCATTTTCATTAATAGTTTTACGGTTAATGCTCATTTTGTCATGTTTCACGTCTCTAGTCATTTTTACATTTTTTACCTCTCATCATCTCTCCATCTCTCATTTTCATCTCTAATACATCTCTCATAATCGTCATCTCTACATATATATGTATATAATATATAACAATCATATGATAATCTGTAGATCTTTTTCACAGCTATAGAAAATATAGTTGCAAAAATAAAATAAAAAATTGTTATTTGAGTGCTATAACCTCAAGTAACCACAACTTATTAGTCATCTTTCCCCCCAACTCTTTGTAAATCATTGTAGTTGGAGGTTACCGAATTTTCTTGGGTTCAGTAAAAAAATGTGATATTATTTAGCGAAAATACTTGTGAAAAGTGCAATAACTAGCGACTCGGATTTATAATCACCAGATACTCGGCGCCTCTATTGGCTCAAAAGGATAGTTCGTAATTGCCAGATAAATTATTAATTTTTAAATCATTTTAATTACAAAATTAATTTATCCTATCAAGAAAAAGGGTTGCCCCAACAATATCACACATTTTTCACATTTTTCATTATTGAATTATTAAATTAATCACGTTAATCAAATTAATCATATTAATCCTATTATAAACTTTAAATGTGATTCACAAGAGATCAATAGAAACTCTGTTTTTAGACTATTATTTCCGTATTTGCTTGGTTTTGCTATTATTCGGGATCATTCGGTAATCCCCTCTTCGACTATGCTAGATGCTTTCGGTATAATTCCCGACCTATTGTCTTTATCATTAGCCCTAATTAGTCGAATGGAGCTCTGAGTACGCGGTAGGATCGGTATGCATAAAACATTAAATACTACATGTATCTCAATAATTATTCCCAGAACGTTAGTTGCGCTTTTACATTGTATCGAAATATATTTACTTGATTGGTGTGCCTAGCAATAATGCAGTGTTACTGCAAGTGAAGAAGCAATGAAGGGGGCTAACGGGCCGCAGTGGACTTAGTACCACCCAGATGTAATGTAAGAGCTAAGAAGCGCAATCCAGCTAGGTGAAACTTAAACACAATTAAAATCCCAGAACACCAACCAACAAACAAACCAAAGAACCAGCCAACCAATAGGGTCAAGATTTTTTGCTCGGATCGCCAGTAATTTCCGTAATGCCCTAGACGATCTTTATTTGTTCCTCTTCACTGGGCTCAGCTCTCACTATATTTTTTCAAACGGTGATTTTTCGCCTATTCTCACCGATTGAATCTCATCACACCAGCGAGAGATGGATCGCTGGATGGTTCAGGACCCTGGTCTCTGCATCCTATTCCTTCGCCCGTTTAGGTAAATTTCGACAGGAGGCCTTTTTTTTTATAAGACGTGTCAACCCTGGTGACCTCACTTTCGTCCGTACGACCCTGGACTTTCTCTGGGCATATGGTCTCGGCATCCTTAACTATAGGCTGGGCATCCTTAACTATACAGAAATCTAGATAGATCTAAGATTACGCGTAGATCCTGCGCGTGTCGTCCCTAATTTCGCCGCAAGATCGATTAAAAGTGTATCTGGAAAAGCTGTCAAAATTAAAATTAACCTTTAGTTTAGGACGCAGCATCTCCACCAATCTACCAGATCAAACGTGCTACTCAAAGATATATATATATTTATATATATTTAATTATACCATTATTTGTATATAACTAGAGACCAGCGTTCCCTAATGTAAACACCAACGCAGTGGTTATCCAATTGTTTCTATTTTGGTCCCTGGATCGGCCATCATGAGGTCTAGGCTGGTATTGTAGTCGCGTCGGATTTAAACAATAAGTACCAAATTCATCCCCAAACGGGATTAATTAGATGCACAAATGACACTAGCGACCCTAGATTCAAAGCCCACACTTACATATACATGCACACGCCTGGGATGACTCTATAACTGTACTATAAGCGCAAATCTTGAGTCTATATCATGCCATGCCTATGTATAACTTCAAAGTGGTCTGAACTGTCACTGGTGTAACCAAGTTCTGTCCCTGCTTCTAGTCCCACACCCACACTAAATTTTTATGCCAGTCACTAATCACTAGTATATTATTTTTCAATTCTTTTCTTTTTAAGATTCTTTTTTTTTTTATTTTATTTATGTTGGTTGTTACTCTTCTTAACCCACCTCTTTTTTCTCTCAACTCTAATCCCAATGGCTACCACCACTCGAAACGTGCCAATGACCTCAGATTATCTCACTGGGCTTGGCTACACTCTTCTCTTCTCTACCTTCGTTGGTAATCCTATTGTCTTCGCGTTTACATTGTTATGCACTCACCTAATCTACCCCCTTCAGAAAAACCTCGCTCCTCCTGCCCAGGAGCCCGTTAATGTTAGTGCGACCCATTCTCGTAAAAATAATATTTTAGGACAAAAAACTTCGTCTTTGGTATTTAAGTCGAAAATTCCCGTCTCTGTTGTTCGTCTCTTCCATAACCTTTTCACCTTCTACCTTCCATCTTCAACAATGCCTACCTTCTATCATGGCGACTCCAAGTATAATCCCATTCCATTCGACCACACTTATATTCTTTATGATCCTAAAGATGTGATATCAGTTCTTTCACTTCATTTATCTTTATTACCAATCTATACTATGGTATTTTACACGTCTTGGTTCATATTATCTCGTGAAATTGAACCGGTTATAGTCGTGGGTGGTCATTTGGCTAGTGAAATCTTGAATAAAATCATTAAGAAGATCATTAAACAACCTCGTCCTGATTTCCATAAAGATTTTGGTACTGGTTCTTATTCTCTTACTTATGGTATGCCATCTGCTCATTCTCAATTCATGGGTTTTTTCGCTGGTTATTTCATTTGTATTCTCTTGTTTAAGATTAAGAACTTAAACCAATTCCAAATCTATTCTGGATGTTTGTTCATGGCTTTCGTATCTATGGCCGTTGCTCTTTCTAGAGTATACTTATTATACCATACTCTTCAACAAGTGTGTGTGGGTTTAATGTTTGGTGTGGTCTTGGGATTATTCTACTTTGCTATCATTACTGTTGCTCGTGACGTTGGCTTTATTGACTGGATCTTAAGCTGGAAGATCGTCAGATTCTTCTATGTTAAAGACAGTTACTTCCACAACTACCAATCCTTTAAGGACGAGTTCGACATGTACTTGAGATTGGCCAAACAAGCTAAGAGCGGCTTGGTCTAAAGAAGAAGAAATTTACATCCTTTCCCAATGACATTATGAAGTTGCATACCTAATAAAAATCAATTGCTGTTCACTTTAATGAACCCAATAAAAAATAGGGAGAAAAAGAACAGAAGAAAAAAAAACAGCTTTCCTTATCCACACTGTACCATATCATTTTCATATTAATTATTTTCCAAAATTTTCCCGTTTTCACCGTTACCATTTTTGTCGTTCTTTTTTATCGTCACCAACTTTATTAAGGTCATCTCATTACCTCTGTGAGTGTAGTGGAATGGCTTCGCATACTGCCTAAAAACCTGGGCCTATCATTACCTCCGTGAGTGTAGTGATCATTGCATATTTATTATCGGTTCTAGCTATAGACGCACATAGTGCATTCATTTCTTGTTATAATTTTAATAAAATAACGAACTACGAATAACAGTTGACAAGTAGAATTAGTCGTTAGTTGTAAAAACAAAAACAATTAAAAATCGGACTTAATAGATCGGCACTTGCTGCTCGTATAATTGTAAAATATTTCCACATTCCGCTATGCTACTGCCAATTTTCGTAACAATATAATTTCGTATTTAGGCTTTTGGTTTCAAACTCGTTTTATCTAGCTTTTGCAACTTTACCAGATATAGCCATTAGATCCCCTGATTTTACCACAATTTTTTCTGTGCATATACATATATATATATATATAAACTTGGCATACACTATGCAACTAATTTAAACCCCAATTAGTGACCAGTCACTTCTCTCTTCCGTCAATAATTCCATTGCTAGTCCTACAATTTTGGCTTGTTTCTACTATATGGATTTATTCTACGTAATAATATATACCTGCATTACGCCAAATAACCTGTGGCACTTCGTACCCCTAAAATCTGTCAAAAAAGAGTGATGAACGAGTTGGTTTGCTATTGTTCGTTTGTTTTTTTTTAAAATTTATTTTTCTTCTTTAAAAGTCATCCCACTTATCTTCTTCTTCTGGTGCTGCTTCTCCTCTCTTCTTTCCACCACCGAAACCATCTAACTTGGTCTTTTCAGTGGCCTTAAATCCAAATGCTGGTTGAACCTTTTCTTGTTCTCCAAGGGACAAGCCATCGAAAAGCTTGGTGAATTGACCGTTTTGGTTTATATCATGGGTGAAACTTTGGAAAGTTTCTTGACCGTATTTACCAGTAGCTTGCATTTTTTGACCGAATTGGGCCATGGCTCTTCTGGCTTCAGCACTAATATCACTATCTTGTAATTGGTTGATACCTGGCTTAATGACTGATTCATTAACTTCGTTAACGGACTTAACAACAGTAGAAGAGAATAAACCCCAACCCTTAGATAAAGTACCAAGAGGATCAGATTGGAAGTTGTCAACAGTAAATCCAGCAAAAGAACCACCAGTGTTAGAGGCTTCCTTTGGAGCTGGAGTGTTACCGAAACCAGCGTATTTACCACCTTGAGAAGGAGGTAAATCGGAGGATCTTTCATCATTCTTCTTACCTAAATCGGCGAAATAAGCTTCATTCTTTTGTTTATCAGTAACAGGACTTCTACGAGATTGAATAGATTCTTGTGGTGTTATGTAGTTGCTTGAAGGATCAGGAGAACTGGCATCAGGTAATTTTTCACCACTATGATCCTTTGGAATGAATTCTTTGCCTTCAATATCACAAGTTAAAAGTTCTTTATAATCTTCAGCCACATAGTTATCATATTTTGCTTTAGCTGGTAAGGTTAAATCAACACCATTTTCAGTGAAGTATTCTCTAAGTCTAGCATTTCCACCTTTTTCCATTCTCAAAGTTTCTTCTGGTTTGAACTGATCCATAGTAATAGATCTAACAAATGAAATATGAACTCCTAAACCTCTATGAATACCAGCACATTCTAAACAGATAAAAATACCGAATTTTGGAGATGCCCATTGAGGGTTTGGAGCATTACAGTCGAAACACTTTTTGTTTTCGCCATTCTTTTGAAGAAGTAACAACTTTCTTCTTGTTTCTGGGTCGATGGACATGGTTATGGTGAAGTTTTGGTGGTGGTGATTTTTGGTAGAATCAACTGAAATGAGAGTTTTCGAATGTTGATAGATCGGTGCGTGCCTGGGTCTGTGTGCACGCCTCAGAAGGCTGCTAGTACGATTTGAGATGGAGCCAATAGTATGGAAGAAAAGGGTAAATAAATTGTAAGAGCCAGAACGTGACTACATGGCCAAGTATAGTAGAGAATAGTGGTGCTTAAATTGGTATTGGCTCTAGATTAACGGGAATTTTTGTTCTACTTTGGTTGGCCTTTACTGGCCCATTGTGGCCCATTGGTAAGCTCTAATCTCGTAGTGCGCGTTATCAGCCTTACGCTTAATTTGTCACTGTACTAACACTAATATGTGGCTAACCAACAGTGGTGTCGTGCTGGGTACCAAATCGTAAAGTGAACAGATTTGCGTTTTGGAGTTTGGCGTCGGGCGTCGGGGACGTTGCATTTACGAACCGTTGCCTGTTGTAATTACATTATGGTGTGAGGTGTATTATTATATTATTAGTAGGTAGTTCGTAATTGTTGGTTGCAAGGCTGAGACGCGAATATTTTCCTAGCGCGAGTATATAAATCAATACCTAACCAGTGGTATCAACCAATTACCAGGACGATGATGGACCAAGGGGATCAATGGTTAGACCTACAAAACCAACAATAAAAAGTATAAAATAAACGAGCTCCCTACTGCCCCAACAGAGCGTGTAACGGGTGAACAAAGCGGTCGATCGCGATCACTATAACCGTAGTTACGACGATCATTGGATAGATGATCTAACCAATGGTATCTATTGTACTTGTAATCTTACTTTGTCCAATGGCCAGTAGGATCAAGAAATGCTACAATATGTATTAATAGGGTTGAGTGCGTATCGTCATAGTATATACTCTGTAAATGAGGATGAACTTTTGCAGCCAGTGCACAACAGTCCATTCAATGAATCCAATAAAAAGAGCCATGATTGAAACCAAGTCAACGGGGGAAGGCTAACAAGGATGTACAATTGTATTAACATGTCTCTGATTAAACAGTCCTACAATTGACTCAACAATATTTAAGTTCCCAATTGACCACCCAGTAACCATGGTTTGATCCAATTCTGATCACCTCACAACTTTCCATCAGGAGCAGAGTTCTTGTCAATGATCGACACAGGGTACTGACTGGTGTTGGAAGTACCTACGTGCCAGGCACCACCGTCAACAACTTGGACAGTACCAGTGATCCATTCAGCAGCAGGAGAAAACAAGAACACAGTGGCTTCAGCAACATCTCTGGTAGTTCCTTCTCTTTGTAATGGAATCTTACCAGCTCTATCAACGTTGCTCCATCTCAATCTTCTCATACCTTCAGTGTCACCAATTGGACCTGGAGCAATACAATTGGATTTGATACCTAAAGGACCAAGCTCGACTGCCAAAGCATTGGAAAGAGCATCAACACCTGCCTTGGCTGCTCCAACATGGATTTGGAATGGCACACCATAGTAATGAAGAGTAGCACTAACAAACAAAATGGACCCTTTATTCTTTCTCAATTCTTCGAAAGTAGCCTTGGCAGTATTGAAAGACCCTAATAAGTCAATTGCAACCACTGACTTGAAGGCATTACTGGATAAATGGTTAAAGTCAGCCAAAAAGTTACCTGCTGCTCCTGCTATAACATAGTCAATTCTACCCAATTCTTTAACAGTTTGTTCTACGGCCTTGGCCAAAGATTTGACTTCACGAACATCAATACCACCAATTCCAAGAACCTTGGCTCCATCTCTTAAACTAGCAATTTCCTTAGCTGCTTTCTCGGTATTTTCAACATTTCTACCAATAATAGCGGCATTAGCTCCTAAAAGCACCAATGCCTCGGTTTGAACTTTACAAATTGATCCTGCTCCTCCTGTGACAAATACCACCTTGCCCTTGAACAGGTCTGGCTTCCAAACACTATTTTCCACAAATGATCTATCCAATCCCATTCTGATTAACTAATAAGAAATCTAATCAATCAAGGTGCGATTTTAAAATGGGTTCTAATACCCTTGCTTTATATACTCTACCCCGCAATTTTTCCGAACTGTGAAAAAGTGCTACGATTATTGTTCGGATTTGCACACGAGGATGGTGCCACAATTGACATTTGACATATGATACTCATGAAAATTGACTTGAAAGATCTGCTACTCTCGGTTTATTCCAATTAAGCTACACTTTTTTCACTTTATATGGTTTCAGTCCAAAAAATTACACCTCCTTTAGCGTTATAGGTGTTCACCTCTATTACTTTTACATATTATACAATTGGCTAATTAGATGCAGAGTTGCCATTACTCCCACTGGAGTGGCCATTGATGGTGGTACTATTGCTGTTACCATTACTTGCGTTCTGGAAACTTTG
Source organism: Suhomyces anneliseae (assembly GCA_030568535.1). Classification (NCBI taxonomy): domain Eukaryota; kingdom Fungi; phylum Ascomycota; class Pichiomycetes; order Serinales; family Debaryomycetaceae; genus Suhomyces; species Suhomyces anneliseae. Next base: position 391,113 of record JAJMGB010000009.1, on the reverse strand, counting down.
GGTGATTTTTTTGGTTGCATGGCTTAATTTATGTTTAATACTGGATGAAAGTTTCTTCTTATGAACATTGCCTGAAACAACTCCGTTAGATTCTTTTGGTTCGGATTTAGTATCATCATTATCGATATTGGCAAATAAATCATTAGGAGGAGCCTCGGTAGATCCATTGTATAATTTAAATTCAGATCCAACTGGATTTAATGGCCCTTCAGTAACTTCATCTTCTTTATTCATTTCAGTATCTTTATTTGATGGACTTGAAGTTTCAAATGGTTCTCCATCGTTTTCATCATTGGGAACTTCATCTATTGGAGTTGGTGCTGCTTCAATTGGAGTCAGGACGTTGTGCTCTTCTAAAAATTCATCCACAAACATTTCCCCTGCTTTTCCATTGGTTGCACCTGCTTCATAAAATCCATTTTCAACTAAATCAACTAAGTCTTTTCCTGTATTAGCATAAGGAATTTTGGTAGCACAAAATTCTCGGAAATTTTTATAAATGTATGTGGCAAGTAATTTGAAATTTTGTCTTTTAATATTGACATTAGCATCACAATTTCTCAAGATTATTTCAAGGAAATCTAAGCATGCAGAATTAGCTAAATTATTTTGATTCACAATCAGTTCGAAAAACTTGAAGAAATATTTTAACATATCACTATTAATGATATAACGAGTATAATAATCATCATTCAATAATAGTAAATTTTTAAAACATCTGACAACACTTAATTTTAAAATAATTTTGGATTTTGTATCTAATAATTTAGCCAATCCTAATAAAATATTGGTTTCAAGGAAAAATGGTCTTGAAATATAAACCTCATGCTCTTTGGTGCAGAAAGAAATCAATTCACATAACTGCTGGTATAATAATACATCATTTCGAATTTGAGCTGAAATCTTGATATCGATCTGATCAACAGAAGCTAAATCTATCAAGCCTTTGAAAAGTTGAGGTGCCACTTGGGAATAAAAAGCTTTGAAATAATTGTTGGTATTAATATCATTAAATTCATCAATCATTGAAGCCCCATTGTTAGGGCCGTCCTTAGATGAAAAATCATTTCTAGAATTTTCCATCTCATAATCGTTGTTCATTGAAGAATTTGAAGCAATATTACAATCTAATAATATTCTTAATGCTTCAAATGCTTGAACTTTTAATCCAGGATTTTTATCTTCAACTAATAATTTTGTGAGAATTGAAATTAATGTCATATCATCAGATAATTTAAGTTTAAGGTTTTTAGGCTCAACTATAGTATCATCTTTATCTTCATCTATGATAGGATTTAAAGGAGGATCACAATTATCAATTGTTTCTTCGTTATCAATTGCATTAACTAAAGAAACATCTTGTTCTATAATTATGACAATTAATTCTGTTCCAAAAACTCGTATTTTACTGTCGGAATCTTTTAATGCAAAACTAATCATTCTGAAAAGTCCACCTTTGACAAGGAATGAGAAGAATTCTGATTTTTGGTTTGATTGAAGTGATTTAGCGATTAAAACATATTGATGTAACATTTTAACACCATCTCTTTTTAAATTAAGTTTTTCTTCATCAACAGTTTCTTCATTATCGTCTTCATATATCTTGAAAAGTTGTTCCAATAAAGTAGCATTTTTCAAATAATTTATAATTTCCACTTGGTTAACGTAAATCAAAGATGAGATTAAATTAAAAGTTTGATCATCCAAGAAACGGGCTAATACCACATCTTTCAAGAAATTGTAATGGAAATCCTTTTTGAAAATTCCGATATCATCCACGGGTATAACTGTTTTGAATGATTTATTTTTGAGGTATTCGCGATGAGTTGCTTTAAAGTTAGGGTATTCAGGATCATATTCCAAGATTCCTACCAAACCAAGTATCTTATTTTCTGATGATAAAAACTCTTCAATTAAGGATGCTTCATTGTATAGTATAAGAGTCTTCACTATTTCGCTTAAAGCGTATAAATTAGTGAGGGATTTTGATTTCTCGGCGGTATTAAATGCTTCTATTAATTTGGAAAAATAATCTGATTCAATAATGAAATTCAGAACACTGACTCTAGTGAATTGGGAATTGGAACTTTGGTTTACTTTATCAAGGACTGATTCTAGATTTTCAGGAGTTGGATCTTCTGGGTAATTTATAGGTCCAGTGATTAATTCAGTTATATCGTCACCATCGGACATGTTCGGTATCACGTAGTAAAGAGATATATCAGGGCTATAATCTTCTTGCTGAACTTTTATTATGAAATCACATAAATCAGCACATCCCTCAGTTTCTTGGAATGATAATGCAAGATCCTTTCCGGAAGAATCGGTCCATACAATCAAGGTTTCTTGTTGTCTTTGGTATTGAGTGGAGCCTTCTAAGAAGGATTTAAGAATGACTTCTCCTGCGGCTAGTTCATTTCGTACCAAGAAGTACGGCACGTTACTATCATCTATTTCTCCAACACAGTATCCAGTACCATTATCTAACCAGTCTTCTCCTTGTAATAAATACACTTTTACCCTTCTAGGGGTTTGGCCTGCTGTGGCTCTGTCTGCTTTTAGATCCACCATCAAAAAAATGAAGCTGGGGCCAGTGATGAAATGACGTGAATTAAATCTGTAAAGTGTTGAAACTCTTTCTTAACGTTGAAGCAATAATATTTTGTTCTTCTTTCCTTACTTAGAAACAAAGAAATGGCAAATAAAACTAGGACCTAAAGTAAAAAAGGGGTTTGGTGACACGTGAAGTAAATATGGAGGGATTATAAGCTTTTGATGTTTTGGTCGCTAGATTTCCACTATGGTTCAGGTGTTAAAGCTTTAAGGTCGTCTTTGCTTTTATGTGATGAATCCTCAGTCACTGAAATTCGTAGCAGAGTCTTTGGAGTTTCCGCGTACGCGTTTTAACGGGATTTTGATAAGTCGGAGGGCCCTAAAGTTCGTCGCCCAAGTATGCCCCAGTAGCGGTTGTATCAGGCTCACCAATAGTGTCTGAGATGTAGTGATGGGTAGTTTGAAGTGGTAGGCGGTGGATGGGATTCTTGGGTTGACACCAAGCGCGTGCTGGGGTCTCACGTGACCGTGGCACCCGGATACAGTTAAAAACCCGAAAAACCCCCAAGCGCAGCTGGACCAAGGAACGAACAAAAATTCGGTGTGGGTTTTTTTAGTTCCTTCTGCTTATGAGGATTCTACGAAGTTGGACCAGTTACAGTCAGTTCTAACTACAGTTTAAGTAGAGATAAACCTGGTTCTAAATTACAGTTTAGGCAGCTCCAGTGTCTCCTTTTATTTTCCTGGTGGATCAGGGGATTTCAGGGGACTATTTGTATTGTTTTTGGGGGGAGATCACCAAGCTGTCACTCTGGTTACCTGAAGTTTCAGACTGACATGGAACCGACGCACCGATTATCGGGGTGCGGATAAGATATTTTGCAGGTTTAGTTATCGAAATTATCAAGCCAAATGATAGCAAGATTGCAGGTTGGGTGGCTCAGCAGAGGCTACAAGAACCACCAGATTCTATACTAATTGAAAGTGTAAACCTCCATAGAACCTATAGACCGGGGTGTAGGGGGCGTAGGACCCCTTAGAACTCCTCTAATATAGTCATTTGTCTATGATCACGATATAAATAGAACTGTGGGATTTCGGTTGCTATTGTTAGGTTTGTTCTGATGATCTAGATAGTGCGAGTTAGACCACATCTTTAACTAGTACGAGATTAAGTTTAGTGAGAAATAGCGAAATTCCAGAGATTTTTCACTTTTTCACAATTTTACTTTTTTTCACTAATTTTCGTAAATGGACCCAAAACTATAGTAAATTACGTGAATAACATAACTAAGGTTATATTTGTCTATTTGTCGATACTTCTATTTTTAACTTGTTCTATTCTTTATTTAGCTCTTGGTCTATTTATTATCTATTTACATGGAACCATAGAGACTCGGAGGAGGCAACGGACCAAGTCCGAGATGAAAAGTCCAGAAACTGAAGAAATAACAAAATTAAGTAAATTATAAAAAATAACTTTCTTTTACAGTTTCATTCTGAACTCAGCTTAATCTCAACTTAATCTCATTTTTTCATCTCTTTTACTTCTTAGCTTTAGCTCTTAATGGGCTAAAATACTAGCACTGGTAAGACTTCTGATCCAGTCTTCCTTATCGACATCGTGAGTATCTTCGACTTCTCCCCAAGTATCAGTTTGGAAAATGGTTTCCAAGTTACCGAGTTCAATGATTTCTTCCACGGTCTTGAAGTAATGTTCAGCTTCCTTTGGCTTGTTGACTTGGTAGAGTTCTTGAACAGTGCTTGGATCAGTACAACTGGATCTAAGTAAAGCAACACCACAGAGGAAAGACTTGGAGGTTAAGATGGCTTTTTCAAGAGCGATCAAGTCACTGACTGGAAGTTGACGTAACCAGTGGAAAGCCACGTTTTGAGTAAGAATAGATTGTTTGTTACCTCTTAAACCATCAGTTTCAGTGTCCAAAAATTGAATATTGATCTTAGATTCGGATTCTGGTAATAAGTTGTGTTTTTTAGCGTATTGAGTAAAGAAATCTTCAAATTCTTCAATTAATGGCAAGTACAATTCGTCTTGTCTGGCTCTGAACTTACCTTCGTATTCTTCATTAGTAGCAAAGATAAGACAAGTATCAGTGTCAAAGTATCTCAAGATATTGATTTGGATATCTTCCAAGTTACCAACTCTAGCAATGACTTCATCAGTGACTTTATCGTCCTTTTCATGGATCTTTTGCAAATCAATAGCTCTGGAAACAATTGAAGTCAAAGGTAAAGAACTGGTTTGGATCTTTAAATCAGCCAAGTTGGCCCATTCATGAGCTACCAAGTAAGCCAATTGTTTCTTAGATTCTGGTAATGCTAATGGGAATCCAGCAGGAGTCTTAATGGTCTTACCATCTAATTGGACTTCATATTGGCCATTCTTATGGACAGTTTCCACTTTTTCCCAGAACTTGGTCAATGTCTTGGAAAGTCTATTGGTATCAGTTTTAAGGTTATTTTCAATAGTCTTGTCACCGAAAGTTTGGACTTCTGGAATGAAAGTTTCAACAGTTCCATCACTAGCACGAAGAGTACGAGAAACAGTGAGACTTCTCATGGAAACACCACCCATGGCCATAGCTCTTGGAACCCTTGGAACCGCAACCTTTGGGACTCTTGCAAATCTAGACAAACGGATCATTATGATGATACTTTTGGTATTAACAACTTTACTGAGGTTAAGGTAAAGGTTGAGATTGAGATTGAACGCTTTGGTGCTTTAGCTTTGTCAGATCGTGAAAAATGATTTCGCACGAAAATGGTCAATCTGGAGCGTATACTCAAAAACGAACAATTGATTTAGTTGAACTAGACAACACGAACCACCAAATCACCAAATCACAATGTCCCTTAACCCAGAAGCATTACAGAAACTCTTGATTGAGATGGATAACCAGCTCAACAAGACCAAGAGTGATTTGTCTTTGACCAATCTCCAATTGAGCAGAGTCGAGACCAACCTTAGTTTGATCAAGTCCACTTCTTCCTCTCTCAACAAGTTGTGTAAGCCAGAAGAAAAGGTTTACCAAGGTGTCGGAAAGGCTTTTGTGGCGAAGACCACCAAGGATTACTTGGAAGATATCTCTAAGGACGAAAAGGAGTTCTTGGAAACCAAGAAAAGTTTGACTATCAAGAAGGAATACTTGGATACTACCTTGGAAAAGACCTTGAGCAACATGAGAAAGATCGTGGAAGGAAAGTAAGCAAATAATGATAACCGTCCAACACCGAAAACTTCATCATAAATCATAAGGTGAATAAGAGTCATCATAATCACCAAAATACCAAATGGCTGAAATGGCCAAAAATACAAATGGCAAAAAGAACCAAACTACAAGACCAGCACTCAAAAAAGTGTTTCTTCAATATTGAAATATTGATGATATATAGGTCTCCTGAGGTCTAAGGAGATCCAGCTGTATCCAGCTAAAATTATAGGTCCATCCACCGGATACTGTTTAATAGACATAGACCATTACGAATATACATAATAAATATTAGCATTAAGCTGGACCAAAGTAGAGAAGAAATATGAAATTAGAGAATTCTAAATTACCAATAGAAATAGAGGTACAAATATCAGTAGGAATATCAGTAGAACTATCACTTGAAATATTGCAAGAATATAGGCTTATGCTATTAATTATTATCAACTACGGTTTAAGATTAATCTGGTCTTTGCTTGACCAATATGTTAATATTTATTCTGTATTTAATTATTTAATTGTTTTATTGGGCCCTTCTGATATACCCTGATATAGAGACCTCGTGTATAGTCTTCAATTATTGAGTAAGATAATATTCAACCAATATTTCATGGAATACATCACAGACAGATGACTCCAATTTTTTAATGTTTAATGCTATGGTGACGAAGGGAATAATTTCGATGGGGAAGATTTAGATATCATCAAATCAAGGAATACTAAAATCATGGATGTTCATATCCGTAAGTTCAGATTTATCAGAGGTACTGATCTTGAATATCTCATTCAATTCAGTTCACTCTTATTCAGACACTCTTAATCTCTTAATCTTTCTTTGATACTTCTCTTTCTTCCTTTTCTTAGATCTCATCTCTCTTTTCTCTCAATTCGTTCGCTTCATTCGCTTCTTTCTGCTCAATCGCTATCATCTTCATCAACACCATCGTCCAACACTCTTCTTTCAATGTCCTTGTGTTGGTGGTCTTCCTTGTCCTTCTTCATTCTTTCAGTCAAGAACTCATTGACCTTGTCTTGAACAGTAGTGAGTTCTGCTCTCAAGAATCCCAATGGGGTATCCTTGGCTTCAGTTGGCTTGTCTCTATCTTCACCACCTGCTTTCAACACTATATCGGAGATTTGGGTGGTTTTACCGTTGGTGGTGTGGTGGCCTTGGCCTGGTTCGAACACAAGTGGTTCCTTTAAGTCCGGAGCAGTATAGATGGCACGGGGTATCAAAGTCATGGTGATAATTGTGATGGCTGTGATTAAGGTGAGATTAGTGAGATGATTCTCAGATTTAAGATTTCGCAGTAGTGAGAATGAACTGGAGTGAAAGTAACAGTGAGAAGAATAAGGTATGAAACGGAAGAAAAATGAATGAAAAGAGAAGCTAATAAAGAATTTGGGGTTAATTATGTTTCAGGTAGATGGACATTATAATTGGGTATTTTCAGAAAATTGGGAAAGTCATAGTTAATTAATAATGTCTATTATAAAGTATAATAGAATCTTCTAAGTGTAGATTTATATGTTATTATCTATTAATAATATGTTACTTGTGGTTTTATTTAGTTTTTCAATTAATTTCTTAATTAATTTGTACTAACTATTAGCAATAGTCTTAATAAATGATATTTGAATTTATTGTATGACCTTGAAGAACTTATAATTTCATCAGTATCATCCCTAATACTGATCTTATCTACACCTTTATTATCAACGTTGTCGTAGCATTTATCTACAATATATACTTAGCAATGTAGCATTAGACCTTTCCAAAGCAAACTACCTATGATTAAATTTGGTCTATTTATGTAAACCTGACCATCAAGTTCATACAATCGCTTTAAACTCAACTACTAGCTTCGCTCAGTTTTCTGATTCCTTTGAATAATCCTTAATAGGAATTCTGGTAGCAGTATTGGAATAGGCATTGAATTTGATCTCAATAATATCATCAGTCTTGAAGTTCAAGTATGGAATATCATAACATGAACAAGATAATAAATAACCAAAAAGAACTCTTAAAACAGTTTCATCGGCAATGATTAAAATATCACCACTCATTCTTTCCATTTCTAAAATCAATGGTTCAATCTTCAATGCTAAATCATGATATGATTCAGCTCTGGAAAATCTATAATGATATGGATCTTTGACATATTGTTCATATTCATCAGGATATTGGGCTTTAATTTCAGCATCAGTAAGATGTCCCACTACACCTGGATTCTTTTGAGATAATTGAATTCTATGTCTGATCTTAATATTCTTTTCAGCGAAAAATTGAGTAGTTTCAATGGTTCTTCTCTTGGTTGAAGTCCAAACAACAATTGAATCATCATAGACTCCATCAACACCAGCAGCTGGATGTCTTTCTTCAACAGATAATTGTCTCTTTGGAGGTTCTGGTCTTTTCAGAATAATATCTTTAGCATAATTTTTACCTTGATTCTTTAAATGATCCAATAAAGTTTGAGTGAGATTTTTAGCATATTTAACACCTTCATTATCTAATTTAGGATCAGAAGTAAAATCCAAATCATTTTTATAACATCTTGCAAAGAAAACAGAACCCAGTTTTATTCTAGAATTCATTAAGAAGAAAACCACTTTATTAATCAAATAACCATAATTAGAATTATGAAGTTCAATTCTATCACCAAAATTAATAAATTTAATATATGATAATTCAGAATCATGAATACCCATTTCTTGATAATAAGGAGTTAAAGTTTTAATTCTTTCACTATAATCCTTATAAGCTTTATCATAATCCCAATTTAAATAATCAGGAGATGATCTTGCAGCTTCTTCCATATTTTTAATAATAATAGAATCATCAGTAACCAAACTTTCAATGAATAACACTTGAATATTTAAATCAGTAAGTTTTTTGTGTAAATCAGTTCTATATTCAGGTAAAGCATTAACTGCATCATAAATAGCAATTTGACCTTTATCATGTTTAAAGAAATTAAGAATATCATTAACACATTCATCCACAATTCTTTTTCTAAATTCATTTGCTTTTGGACTATCAGGCAGGGGTACAAAAAGTTCATAATCTAAATCTGATTCAGCATTTGCTCTTCTATAATTACCTAAATGGAATGAATGAGTCTTAACTCCCAACCATCTTAAATATCTAGTTAATGAGACTGATAAATGTGTCTTTCCTCTACCTGGTAAACCTGCCAATGCAATACAAATCTTACCAGCATGGAATAATCTACCTGATTCTGTAGAATATAATTGTGCACCTCCAACAACATGAGACATAGGATTCAATGGATCAATTTGTTTATGAACATTATCAACTCCAGTAACATCACTTAATCTACGTTGACTATTAGAAGCTTCTGATGGTAAATCTACCAAATTTGGTTTGGTATTATTATGGAACGACCATCTCTTAGTGGTTCTTAAAGATGATGATGATGGAATAGGTGCCGAACCAAATCCGTTAAAGAGCTCTCCTTCGTCTTCGGAATCAATAGCAGACATTGTTATATAAAGGGAGGGTAAGGTGTTGGTGGTGATGTGGTATTGACTGTGGTGTGGTGTGTTAAGTGTTGAGTGTTGTGATGGGTGTGTGGTGCCTGAATAAGGATGTTTTTTTAAGATTAGAGAAACTGGGGAAGGCAAAAGTGACCTTTAAGTGCGGAAACGTGATAGACGAAACGAACAGGCTAAAAGTGGTGAAGAGAAAGAAAGGTGAGTGAGTGGAGGGTAGCCGAGTGAGTGGGGGTGGCAGATGGTGGCAGATGGTGGGGGGCTTACAGTGCAGGTTAATTAGGACTTCCAGGTGACCCGATTTACGACGTGGGTGACGTGTGGAAGTGGAGGTTGCTTGCTAGTATATACTACTATGTGCAAAGTGTGTTCTATGGCATAAAGTGACACATTCTGGTGTTTAGTGAGACTGGTCCACTAAATGCGAGAGTTTGGTGGTGCCGAGAATATAAGCCGAAAGCCGAGAGGAGGAGGTGGAGAAACGCAGAACACACCAGGTGAATTGGGTAATGTGATTATGGGTAGTACGTAGTCAGTTGAAGTCGCTTGTAGTCGCTGGTAGGAAGTCGTAGTTTCTTATGTCCCGATTTGGGTCGTACTGGGATCTCTCTAGAGTTTCTCACAATGGCTGCGAGGAGAACGACCAAGAGCGGTACTAAACCCGACACTTTCTACGTAAAAACCCAAACTCCACAGCGAAACGGAACCTATGGAAAGTAGAGAAGTTGTTTGCTTCAATTACCCGGAGAATATCGAAATAGTCCTGATTTCAGCCCATGAAATTAATGTGTAGTCTACCTAAGTTTTCCACTATTAGTACTAGAGAAATTACAGCTACAACACCACAAATAATGCAAATTAAAGAAGTTAGAGACCAAAAATTACAATTGGCCCATCAACCCAAATCTCCCATACCACCCCGTGTTTCCCTATCTCCCGTACCCTTATACTGGGCCAGATAGGGATTAACGTTTAAATAATACTGGTGTGGTGCTTACGTAACGCCTAATGCCGAATTTCATTGATTCAGTACTGAGATGAGGTAGACCATTGACCTAATAGTTAAGAGAAGAAAATATAGTGTGAAAAAACCATACTTACAACATAGTGAAAAACAAAGTACACTAACATTATAACAAACACCCCGATTCCACTACTTCCCCATCTCTTCACTTCTTACACTTTATTAGGATATCGATCTTTATTAAGAAATTGAAATTTTTATTCAGTTCCTTTTAGGTAGTATCTAAAAACTTTAATTCGAACCTATTGACAAAGTCACTTTCGTAAATTTGTTCCCTTGGTTCATTTACACATTGTTACCATTAAAATACATTCATATTATAAACACAGAAATCTACTTGATATGAATAATTTATTCGAGCTTACCACCCTTTCTTTCAATCAAAGCCTTTCTGTCCTTGTCCAAGTGCAACTTGGTGATGACGACCTTGGATGGGTGAATGTTGATTGGGATAGAAGCACCGTTGGACTTTTCCTTTTGCAATTTTTCTAATTGGATAGCGAACTTAAGTCTGTAGACAGAGTTAACCTTACCTTCGGAACCCTTCTTAGAACCTCTGACGACTAAAGCTTCGTCATTTTGTCTGATTGGTAAAGATTTGATGTTGTACTTTTCTCTCAATTCCTTGGATAATGGAGCAGATAATAAGGTTCTTCTCTCAACAGAAGAAGAGGTGAAGTAAGCCTTTCTAGCTTTAGAACGGGAAGAAGAAACGTCTAGAATTTGTTAGTATAACTGCTTTTGTTTCATTTCAAACGGGCACCACATCTTTAATGATTATAATCTTTGAATGGTCTTTGGAAAACATAGAACTCGATGTTCAAATACTTGTGTGTTCGTTGTTTTTTTCACTTCATTTGTCTTCCAACCTTTGATACCACAACCATATAAAAAAAATTTCAATCCATCTCATCGATATATTAATGTTTGTGATTATTCTATTCATTGACATCTAATCCATAACGACTGTGATACCCTTTTGGTGTTGATCCAATAATTACCTTGACTGATTTTGGCCATCTTTAACTATACTATATTATCAAGAAGTACAAGAAATCTTTTCAACTTTTCTGAAAAAGTGTTTTCGCTATGGTGGAAAATTCTCGCTAGCATTGGGGGAGAGTAGAGTGCGCGGGAAAATTTTTCGAGGTCGTGCGAGGTGCTTAGGGCACAAGCCCTAACCTTCAAACCAAAGGATGCGAAGGTCATGTGATATGCCAAGGTAGTGAGTTACTACTATATAGATAGAGAGTAGGTTAGACTTGGTTGAATTGCAACTGGTTGATTATTGTAGGTGAAGCAGTACTGTAAAATATAATTAATTTCATTATTATGGGATTTAAAAAATTCAATTGGTACCAATTGACTTACAGGTAAATTTAAAGAAGATGTAGTTAATTCGATCCATTGATTTATTAAAAAAAAAACAATTCAAACACTTAATAGCATACACAGAGAACAAATCAATATATTCCGTTGTAACTAGCTCTTTCAGCTTTAGTTATCATCAATATAGGTGGTAAAATAAAAATTCTAAAAACAAAACTAGGCCCCCGGCGGGACTCGAACCCGCAATCATTATCTCCGGAAAATAACACCTTAACCAATTAGGCCACGGGGGCTTATTCGCTAGAGCGAGTTGGCTCTAAAAACTCCACATGCGCAGAAAAAAGGTGAATTTTTCATCAATGTTCCAAGACAAAATTTAGTCTAACTAAGGTAAATTAGAGTTTAGAAGAGTATTAATTGATGAAAATCTTTAAGTGAAGATATCTGTTGTGTTTAAAATTATCTTCTTGGTTTTATCCATGAAAAAGGGTGAAATTGAGTGGGACCCAAGAAGTATTCGACTATTCTCACAATATATTCCACTTTCAAGCTTTATTCTTTATTTATGGGCATTTAAAAGACCGTATTTTCTTATAACATACAAGCAGAGGAATAATTAATGTTTATTTCTGTACTTTTGTCCTTTTTCAGAGCTTCAAATAATTATTCAGAAATACTCTAAATAAATGGTGTAAAAAGAATATATAACACCAATTCAACCTTCAATTACAATACCTTTTCACTTATAATATTTAAAATCAAAAGCACTAGTTTATTTTATAGTCCAGCCTCTGGAATAGAATTATTTCACTGGCGCAATATTAGTAGTATATGCTTTTTTGACTAATTTCAGCACATTTAATTACATAGAGTTATCAGAAAAATACCTACTTTCCAAACAAAATTACCAAGATGGAGTCCCAACGCCTTCTTCCATTCTAACCCCATCCAATTCTCATTTTACCCGTATTTTCCTATTTTTCATTCACTTCTATTAATATCAACTCATTTTTTTTCAACCTCATACTTCATGAAACCTAACCACCAGTGAGCGTCCTGTACATCAAGTGAGTGACTTCAATTTTTAACTCTCCACTATATATCACCACTATTCATAAGATGCAATCGCTCTTATTAGCAAGAGGTCACCTCTTCAAAACCTCCAGATCAAGCATTCTTGCCAATCCTTCTCGTTTACTTTTGAATTCTAGAAATTTCATCACTCCAACTATCAGAGCTAATAGATCTACCCCATCATTATTATGGAAACCATTAGTATCTTATAATGTTAAATACTCCACCAAGACCGCTCCACCTCCACCTCCTCCACCTCCTCCACCAGCAGACAAGAATGCTAAGGGTAAAGTGATACTCAATCGTATTTCCAGAGCATTCACTTTCTCATTGTCTTCTCTTATAGTTCTCGGAGCTGCCGGGGTTGCCTTATTAGTGGTCTACTTAATCTTGGCAGAATTATTCCTTCCATCTGGTGATACCAGAACCTTCAACAAGGCCGTTAAGTTGGTTGAAAAGAGTGAAGTTGCTCAAAAGCTTTTGCAATTCGAACCAGGTTCCAGATTGGCTGCTCATGGTGAAGGAGCTGGTGGAAAATGGGTTCGTAACAGAGAAGTTCATGGTGTTAAATCCAAGGGTAAGGACGGCAAGGACCATATGTTGATGAGATTCCATGTTGAAGCTGACAGTGGTAAGCATGGTAGTATTGTTTTGGAACAAGTTGATACCTCTTTCTGGAGTTCTGAATTTGCATACATTGCCTTGGATATTCCAGGTCAAAAGAGAGTTTATATCGTTGAACCAAAATTCCAACCTCATGGTTACAGTCCAAAGTTGGGTGCTGGTAAGGGATTCTTAGGTTTGAACTGGGGTCCAAAGAAGGACGAATAAATACATCTACAATCATGAAATTCATTTTAATGATTGACAATCTATTCCCTATTTCTACTACTCCTCATTGATGGGTAATAGAGTCTGTGTATTCATCCAGTTGATTCAACAACAAAAAAAATATAACAAAACAATTACAATTTCAAAAGCATATCAACATACGAACATTCCAAGTCGTTGGTGTCTATTCATTAGCTAAAATCATCAAAACAACTAGCACCATTATATACCTAGCTATATTGTGAGAACCTTTACTGGATTGAGCATGAGTAGAATTCGAATAACTTCGAGATTCTCCTCTAAATCCAGTGGTGTTCCTAGAGGTGTCATATGTAACTTTTTGGGTTGTAACGCTTTCAATGGCTTGTTCACAGCTTCTACCATCACGTGTAAATATATTATCAAGATCAATGTCGTCACTATTTGTAATAACTACTGCTCTACCATCCAAATCGCAACATCTCTCATCTTTTCCATTCTTAATGAAGTATTCATTCAATGCCCATGATGCCTTTTGTTTAAGACTACAATCGGATAATTTACCATAACGACCAAGTTCACCATTAGCTTGAATATCTGTACAGTCAATTTCGTCACAGATTTCTTTAAGTAGTTTAACCTCATTAACTTCTTTGTAAGGACTTATAATACATGAGAAAGTGGTTTGAAGACATTCACATTTTCCAGTGTCTGGGGTTGGTGGTAATTTGGTAGATGCTTTCCATAAGAAGTCTTTGGGACATGTAGGGTAGGATTTGGATTTTTTGGAGGTTAACCCAGTGGCTCCTTGAGGATCGGCTTTGGTAAGTCTTTGTTTCAAGATCTCATAATCTGGCAACGGTGAAACAGTACCATCTTCATTCTCAGTGACTATTCCATAATGGTTACTGTTTTCAAAATACTCATAAACTAGTCCGCCAGACCATACTTTTGTCATGGTGCTTCCATAAAGTGCTTCTACTTCTGTAAATGGTCTGGGTGCAAAATTGTTGCAACCATACTCACCAAAAAAGATGGGAACAGGGAAGTTACTAAACTCAGCGGTTCTGTCTCTATAACCAGAGGTGGTATATGATGAGTACCCACACCATTCATACATGTTGATAGCAATAAAATCAGCTTTTTCTTGTTCTTCGTCTCCACATACAAAGTAGTCGGTAATACTCTTGCGGATATCACTGTCATCATTAGTAGCATAACCCAATGGAACATCTCTGTATCCTTTAAGTTCAATATACTTTCTCATATCTCTGATAGAAGCCTTGACGAATGGTGCTGCATCGGTATTGGATTTTGAATTGGTCACTTCGTTTCCCACAATAAATCCCATTAAGTTATCATACTTTACCATTGAGTCTACCACTGATGAGTATCTCTCAAGTAAGTATATATCCCAAGTAGGCGACTCTCTGTTAATTGAGGTTTTGGGCTCACCTAAGTCTGATAAAACATAGATACCTGCATTCTTCATGATGTTCATACACTCGTCATGTTGAACATTAGGATTAATTTGATATACTCTAATGACATTGATACCTAGATCTTTAAATCTGATGGAGTCACGGAGGCACACAGATGGATCTGACAAAGAGTCAGTATATCCAATTTTAGCTAAGTCTTCTTTAGACAGCTGGTAAGCAATCCCTTTGATAAAGAATTGATCTCCTGTTGCAGAATTAAAGAATTTGTTTCCTGAAACGGCGATACTTCCATTGGTAGCCCCAAGGACTTCACAAATGAAGTAAAAAATAAGAATTAAAATCATTGAACGTTCAACCAGTAGAATACCGGAAGATAACAGTAGATTAAGAAATGAATATTGCTGATTCACAGATAAGTATAGTTGTGTAATAAATGCTATTGTATTTGTGGTTGCAATTTTGGCTGCGAAAAAAAGTTGCAACAATAAACTGAATAATTGACTCAAGAATCAGTTCTAGGAATCTCATTCATTTTACAAATATTGACAACATGTCAGATCCAACTCGTTCCTAGAGTTGGTCAGACAGATATTTTATTAGGGTATTAATTACAAATTGAACGAATGTTCATATAAAATACAGTAATAACCGATCTCCTGGAAGAGATCAATTAAAAAAGGTGAGTTTCAGTAGAATGTAAGAATGAACATACTTCTGAGACTCTTTTTGATTAATTCAGAAGAGTTATGGATTGTTTCCATTTAAATTAGAAAACTTCAAACAATTGCTTGAACTCCTTCTTTCCTCTACACTCAATCATGAAGAAATCATTGTCAGCAACTCTGATCAATAAACCAGCCTTACCAATTCTCTCAATCCTTTCAAACTTTTCTTCTTCACTAATCAACCACTCCAAATCTGGTTCATCTGACAGGTCACTAACATTCTTGAGAACCAAATTGTAGTAGTTCAAATTAGTAAAGTGATCAACAATCAAATAAATAGAGAGGGAGTACATGGATAAGATTTGCCATGATGATAAAACATTAATTTCTTGGTAAGAACTTAATTGTTTTTGAAGTCTGATAACGTTTGGACTGAAGATGAGAGATTTTGAATTTCCTGGATTATTAATAATTTGAGCATTATTAATTTCTTGAGTACTAATGGAAAATGAGGATGGTTCTTGTTTCAATTTGAATTTTTCACCATGAGATGAAATACTAGATAACGTAGAAGATTCTTTAGTTCCATCCATTATAGATGAAGTAATGGTTAAGTCCGAAGGCTTTGAATTCTTCAAAGAAGCGTATCTGTTGGTTTTAGAGTTGGCAGTTAAAACTCCCAACATATTGGTAATATTACTGATCAAAGAATTCACCATATTTCCTGAATTACAACGAATAATGATCAACATTCTTTCACTGGTAATAGGATTGTTTGCTTGAATTTGTAAGTCAAGTGCTGAAGATTGTCTAACAGCAGTGTTCTTTTGATCCATATCAAGTAATAATAATGGTACATCAATTTCTTCTTTGTATTCTTCATCATATTCTTCCTTAAAAATAATTAACCAAGACTTGTTGAGATCATAATTGACCACAATCTTGACGAATAAATTCTCTTTTTGGGTTAGTAACTCCCATTTACCATACTTGTGTTTCCATTTAGAAATTTTCATTGCTTTAGGAACTGAATCACTAATGAAAAAATCGATAGAATCATCGGAATTGATGATATCTTTTAAGTCTTGAGGAATTCTCAAGTACTCTTCGTCTTCTGGCAATTCAGTCTCAGCATTACCATTCTTGAATTGTTTAAAGAAATAGGTAGATGTGGATGATGGTAAAGCAAATGGTGAAGGTAAATTGGAGGTCTTTTCTGAATCACTGATTGAAGGAGCAGAAGAGCTCAAATCAAGTTTAAGATCGTTCAAGTTTTTAGAGCTAGATTTCTTTGGCTCCGCAGTTGAGATTGATTTCATACTGGATGGCTTTGCTTGAGCTGGGGATCCCAACTTTGTTTCTACAACCTTTTGTTGTGCTGGAGAGGTTAATCTGGAGGCAGATAGTTTTTGTTGTTCCACTGGTTTAGCAACGTTAACAGCCTTAGGAGCCTTAGCTTCCTTAACTGGCTTGGCAGCCTTTGGTTGAGGAGAATCTTCTGGGGCGTTGATTTCAATTGGAGGAATATCTAATTCATCCATAGTTTGAGTCAGCATTGGAGATTGTGGTAAACGAGGAGAACCAGAACCAATCTTGGCAGGCTGCTTGGTTTTCTTGAAGAAGTTAAAGATAGATTTTCTCTTTGGTTTTTCCTTCTTTGATTCTTCTTTAACTATGTCTGAGAGACCCTTTGGAATACTGAAAGATGGGTTATAATCTTTACCAAAGTTGGACAAGTCCAAACCAGAACCAGTAGATAATTGATAAATACTGTTCTTGTTGGTTGCACTCAAATCTGGTACTGAAGAGAATATCTTCTTGTCTTTCTTATCATTATTCTTATATGGGCTGGCCAAAGGTTCAGTACTTATAGTGTCATTATTGGTTGGATATGGTCTAGTTGGGGTTTCTTCATCAACATGTCTCATTTCACCTTGAGAAGATCTTGGTCTTGGCAGACTGGTATCAGGAGAAGGTAATTCCATGACTTCACGAGGAACCATTTTAATTGGATTATCATCTTCCTTTTTACCTGCCAGTTTAATGGAAGTATTAGTCAATGCCTTATTAATAATATCCAATGATCTATCATATTGAGATTTGACAGATTCACAAGAATCATTAGAATTCATAGAAGAATTGGAAAGTTTACGTTGAGTTTGAAGGAATGGAGGTTGAGGAACATCTTCAGCTCTTCTTGGTTGATTTTGAAATTGTTGTTGCAATTGTGATAATGGAGATGAAGAATGCAATGATGGGGAACCAATTAATTCCTTGAAAGTGTTTGATTTACTGCTATTCAAAGGAGTTTCAAAAACATCTTCTTGTTCATATGCTTTTTTATGATCCAGATCGGAAAGGACATTAATTCCTAAACCTGACATGACTGGAGGACTCTTGTTTGGTTTAATTAAGAAGTTTTCACTAACTGGTGTATTATTAAGTTCCAGAGGGAAAATATTCAATAATTTTTTATACCATTGAGATAAAAATGCCTGGTTTGGACCAGATATGACCATTTGAGATTCAGAATTCGATTGACTGAATGAAATAGACTTAAGAATGATGGAAGAATTTTCGAAATTTATGGAAAGTTCATTGACTCTAAATGGTGGGAACATTAAAGATCTAGAATCTTCATAATCTGAGTATACTTCAACAATTGCTAATGCATTATAAGATAATCCACCACCTAAATCCAAAAGTAATAATTCAATTGGAAATTTTCTATGCTTATTATTCCACAAGAAGAGTTGTTCATTTCCTGATCTTTCACTGATTTGAGTGATTTTAAAGTAACTAGATACTCTTTCTGGACTTTTGGTGGCTTTGGCGGTAGGAGAATTATTGACAAATGCTTTAATATTATTAAAACTGATATTATTCAATCTTTTAATTTGGATATTATTGGAATAAGTATCGATGATATCGGCCAATGCCTTTCTGGTCTTGGTGAGTTGTTCCAAAACAAATGGGTTTCTTAAAAGGCTTGAAGCACGGTCAATAAAGTCAATGTAATTTTTACAGTTCATGATAGGTTTGGAAAATTGTTCGGCATTAAGGTTGGTAGCTGCACCTTCAGCATCAAGAGTATTGGTATTGACATCAGTGATATGAAGACAATATTTTTCAAATAATACTAAACCATCTTGGTCCAACCAAATGATAAAGTCATTGACAAACCCCTTTAATAAATCCAAGTCATTATCGTCTCCATAAGATGCATAATCAGTAAGAGTATTGTTTAATAAACCGAGTAATTTGGAGTTTTTAGTGAATAATCCTCGAATAAGTGAAGTCAATGAGCTTCCATTCCCACTAGCTCTCGATGGCTTGACATTACCCATTATATCAATTAAATTGTTATTCTCAGCATTCTCACTGTCTAAAAGAAGCTTCAATGCTTGTTCAGCCAGAACATGTTCTGGTTCACTCCCAGATTCAATGGTCATTTTTTCTACCAACGAGTAAGTCTGTCAAGTAGAATATGAAGGAGGAGGACTAAGAAGGACTAGTTGTTGAAGAACTTGTTAAAATGTTCGTTAAAGTTGGAGCATCTATTTGCTTAATAGTCTACTGATATAAAAGAAAAGAAAGAAAAAAAAATAACATACTAGATACTCAATTTAACCCAATTGGGAATAAATCGGGAAACGCGTCAATTCTAAAAAACCGTGTTTGCGTCTCCCTATCCCACTTTTTTTTTTGATAGCTATTATTGCTCGTATATTGGTCGATTGTAACCACACAGTAGTCACTGGAAGACTGCAAGGAGGCAATATGTCAGTTAGAGCCGATCCATATCTTAGATGGCCTTAATAATTTTTTTTTTGAGTATTTTATGATCATACCCTGAAAATCTAGATTACCCCAGAAATCTATAGAATGTATGATCAAGTTAAACTAATAAACTGTATCAAATTGGAAACCAACAATAGGAATGTAAATGTAAATATTGATGTCTAACATCTGAAACATTGTCAAGAGCAATGTAATGGGCTTGTTGTTTAACGAACAAAGGAATCATAAACGATGCTCAAAAACACTTCACGCGACGTACTCCTAAGATACACACCATACACTATAATACACTAAGGAGATGCGATGGTGTAGTGTGGTCTGGTGGAGGCTTTGAAGATGTTGGACGGCTTGAGTTTAATTGAGATATCGTTTCTGGTTCTTGGCCTAATGACGGTAGATCCACCGTTTGGGTTAGCCCATTGCCTTATTGGTATTCTAGATCAACCTGGGCTAGATCATCACCTTTCTCTATTGTTTGAGTTGTGGGCCGATTTCTCTGCCCTTAGCTAGATCTAAAGTAAACCAGTAAGGATTAGTCTAGCCTTTGCAGTTGTACAAGGAGTAATGGCCAATAAAGCCGATGCCTAGAGCCCATACCAGAGCTAGAATCTGACACAGCCATGTACCATAATTGTCCATAACTTAACTCAGATCAAAGGGTTTCTCAGGTTTGATCCCAGCCTGATCTGGTCAGTTTGATGTTTGTTATTAGTCTAGTAGTCCCTGCCTACTATCCATTCTAATACCTCTTCCAATCCGTCTCCTCTCATTCCACTAACTAGTCCTACCATCCACTTATCACTCTCTATCAAGTTCTCAAGATCTAGAACCTCGACTACTCTTCTCTTTAACTCTTCGGTATCTCCTTCCCATAAGTCTATTTTATTAACAACAACCGCCAAATAAACTCCTACCAATCTATCTTCCAATATCACCTTTTCTTTCAATTCAGTATACGACTCTTCAAGTCTTTCAACACTCATGGAATCAACTACCCATACCACAACATTGGTCTTATCAAAGTAGTTACCCCAAAAGCCACGAAGACTGCTTTGTCCTCCAATATCCCATATATTGAGGGTATATCCTTTGTATTCTGTAGTGTTGATCTGGAATCCCATGGTGGGTGAAATACTCATGGTATCTTCGCCCAAGACCTTTTTCACGATAGTGGTTTTACCTGAGTTGTCTAGTCCTAGAGTAAGTACTCTGATCTCGGCGTCTTTGAGCTTTTGCTTCTTGATGATTGTTAAAAGACCCATGATGAATGCTGTGCCAACGACTGATTGATATTTGTGATGGTATCCAATTGACAATTGGTATGATGAAGTCTATGGTATAGATGGATATGTACAAGTGAGTGATGATATGAGTAACTAAAAGACCACTTTCGTCTACTCGTGTGCTCGCTGGAGTAATCTTTTCCTCGTCTAAGTCAATTGACCGATGTGTCTGGTCTAATTATATCCTTTTCTCTTCAACTCTCTTCAAAAGATGACGTTTACAGATGAGATCAATTCTCACTCTTTTTGATCTGCTCTAAAATAATGTTCCTCACTGTTAGCCCAATACATCTACATTGATCTGGAACTACACCTGATGACCAATACCCATATGCTTACACTTCAATACGCTCTAACTTCACTGGCTTGACCAAAGTAACATCCTATCTGCTGTCACATACACGACTCTCTCCTCGCTTATCCATTCCCTCATCCAATTACACTTTATTCATCCTGTTTCTGAACCCTGATGTGTCAGATCTCACTTAATCTCAGTATCATTATTTTTCCGCAGTGGCAACCTTTTTACAGCCAAAACCGTTATCTCAGTAATTACTATTGCTACGCGTAATGGGTAGCTAAAGTGTTGATCATGGCTCGACCTACTCCTAGTAAAAAGCGACAAAGCTCCATTATGGAGTATACCAGAACAAGAGAACGAGATGTCATCAAAACAGAACAAAATACTCAAACCATAGAGACTATAGACCTCACTCAAGAATGGATCTCTATAGATGAACCATCAGTAAAGCAAGAAGAAGTAACCTGTCCCATATGTTCAAGAGACTTGAACGTGTTCACCATAGAGGTACGAACTCAGCATGTTGAAGCGTGCCTTACCAGACCTACTCCAGAACCAAAGAGACAAAAGCTCGAACCCAGCGGTAACGAAGTAGCTGTCAAGCAAGAAACCAAAGCTAATGGATCCAAAGAAAAGAAAGACTCCAAAATTAACGAAGCCATGAGAGAGAAAGGAAGATATATCAATACTGTTGTTAAAACAGAATCTACTGTCAAAGTCATTAAACCACCCACAAATTTGGGTACTTCAAGACAGAAAAAGGAAATACCAATAGTCAAAAAACTAGGCTTCCCTATAACCTCCAATAATTTTTACGAAATAGCAGTCGATGCATTCTGTTACTCTCGTCACCAAACTATAGACCAATACTTCTTGACTCATTTTCATTCTGATCATTACGGTGGTATCACCAAAAAGTGGAGTTATGAAAGAGTCTTCAAAGATGATACCGATTTTGAAAATGATTCAAAGTATAAAAAAATCATTTACTGTACATTAATTACTGCAAGATTACTTACCTTGAGATTCAGTGTTGATCCAAGATTTATAACAGCACTAGACCTTAATCAAAGGTATTGCATTAAGTGCTTTGACACTAACAATAATAATATTAATAATAATGATGATGATGACAAAACTAATAATAACGACAACTTAGAGCTCCTTCAAAAAGAAGGTGCTTTCAAGAGTGATGAAACCTCACCTGGGTTATATGTGACCCCAATTACTGCTAATCATTGTCCTGGATCTGCTATATTTTTATTTGAATCATTTGGACTTGATGGCAGTGTAAGAAGAACATTACATTGTGGTGATTTCCGTGTGAATAAACAGATTTTATGCCATCCTAGCTTGATGCCTTTCAGTATCAATACTCAATCCTATGATCAAGCGATGGTCTTGGATAAAGTATATCTTGATACTACATACATGTCACCTTCTTATAATTTTCCCAAACAAGAATTGGTATGTCTGACACTAGCAGATCTTTTCGAAGAGTTAACCAAAGATGAATTGAATCAAAATACTTTGTTCTCCAACTGGTTTGGTATTTTGAAACAATCAAGAATTACTGATTTTTTCACTCAAAGAAAGACAAAAAAGAAGAAAAAGTTCTTGATTTTGGTAGGGACATATTTAATTGGAAAGGAAAGGTTAGCAATATCTATCCTGAAGAGATTAAAGTGTCCTATTTACATTCTGAATATCAATAGCAGAACTGACAAACTTCAAATTTTAAAAACTTATGATGATGAATTCTTAAATGAGGTTATCCTGGATAATGATTTGGGAGATGATAGCAGCGATTGTGTTGTTCACTTGGTTCCCATGAAGATAGTTGGAGCTATCGCAGAATTATCTAATTACTTCAACCATAATAGATACTTCGAGTCTTTTGAAAGATGTGTTGGGTTAAGACCCACAGGTTGGACATTTCTGGATAAATCAGAAAATCAAGAAGATGAAGAAGGAGTTGTGGATGAAAGCACAATTCATTTATCGAAATTGTACAAGATTTTAAAGGATACTCCCAAATATAACTTCATGAATGACATTTTACCACAGGCTCCTTTACCTAACAGAGTAATGAAGGGAAAGGGAAGACCAGACGATACCCTCTATCGAATATATTCTGTTCCTTATAGTGAACATTCTTCATATAGGGAGTTGGCATATTTTGTGATGTTTTTTAATATTGGGAAAGTTATACCCACAGTTAATATAGGAAATGAATGGAGTATTAAGAGAATGGATGATATCATCAATACATGGGAAACTACCAGGGATCTAAGGATGAAGAGTGTCAATAGTGACAATGTTGACTTCAAGCTTATTGAAGACCTCGATAAGTTGACATTGGATGATTTTTGAAGCCCAAGTTTATTGATGTTCTTGTCTTCATCGCCCTCTACAGATATTTTTGTTCGTTGTATCTCTCGTTTAAAGTGTATATATATCAGTTGTAATAGACTTTACGTGGAATAAATATAATTCCATTTATCATAATATTGAATTAAGACTATCTTGTTACTGTACAAATTAATTCACAAGCTCTTCTGGTTTGTTGACTTTTGATTTTCAATGCATACTAATCTATTATATGATGGTCATTAATGCAAAGTAAAACCCATGATGACAGCGTTGTTTCTTCTTGAAGCAAATTATATTGAAGTATATGATGAGGATCTTCAATAACGATCATTCATTGAATGAATCTGCAAGTTTCTGACAACAAAAGTGGGAAAGGAAAAGGAAAGGGTGGATGTGGATAAAAGTCATTTCTTTTAAAAAAACACCTTGTAACTTGGATTGTCTATGATTTTTGGTTAATCTATATTCCTTTTTGGAATAAAGATTATTCCTTAAGCTTGTTGGAATAAATTTCCAAGATCTTTTCACATTCAGCAGGAATAGTACATTCGCCCCATTGAGCAACAAAATCACCATCCTTATAATTGAAGAAATCAGGATTATCATTCTTATTAATACCAGCATGTTGACTGGCAATAGTCTTTGGAGGAACAATAGCAGTTTTACTTAAAATAAATGGATGCCATTGTAAAATATGAGTCAAAGAAGAATCTGGACCGAATGGGAAGTTTGGATAAGTTAAGTAAAGCTTATCACACCAGAATTCTAAAATTGATTTACCAACATGATCATTTTTAATTAAGAAAGAATGGGTTTCAACTTTAGCTTCAGATTGAGTTAAAATTAATTTAACAGATTCAGCTTTAGTATTTTTATAGGTTCTGATAGCTCCATCAGGTGGAATGATTGGTTGTTCTCTTTGCATAATAGGACTTAAGGTTTCTGGATTTAACATATAAGCTTGAATATCAATAGAAAGATTCATAATTAAACCATCTTGATCAATATACCAAAACCATTTAGCATTTGGGAATGCAAACATGGCAGCTCTCATACAAAATAATCTAACCCATTTAGATTTATCTTTTGATTCCAAATAACTAAGAGAATTTAAAGCTGGTAAAAATTCTTGATACCATCTAACATAAACACCATAGTTTTGGGCATGAGCATAATCCACTCTATTTTGAACAAGTTTGGTTAAAGCTAATTGACTGTACTTTTCAAAATCAATAGCAGTAACAATAACCACTTCAGGATAATTATTTTTGTTCTTTGGTTTGAAAACCACTTTATCTTGATTCTTGAAGAAATTCTTAGCTTGAAGTAATTCAGATCTCTTATTTTCATCTTCTTCGATTTCTCTTTGAAGAATAGGGTTTGGATTATCATAATGATTCAAAGAAAAGATCAAATTCTTTTCGATTTCTGGGAAATTAGCATCTCTTACTTTAGTTTCTTTAACTAATTTATGAACAGTCAACTCTTTTAATAACTGGGTATCTTCAATTCTTGGATAAATATAACGAGAGTCGGTTTCAATAGTCTCTTTACTGGTGAATGGATGACCTGGAGGGTAATGTGGTACAGGATAACTTCTGAAAAGTCCTGATATCACTCCGATGGGATTCAAAAAGAACCATACTAAAAGACCCACTATCACCAAATAAGTAAGGTTTTGTTTTTGTTGGATACGGTTAAAGGTGGCCGGAAGAGGGAGAAACCCTTTGTTCTTGCCATACCTTGGCTTGAAAGCGTTCCCCGTGCTTGAAAACATCGCTAAAGACAATAGTGATGATGGGATAACGTGTTATCGAAAACTTTAGTTGACGTGAAATTTTGTGCGAGGGATCGGGAACAACAAACTACCGACAAAGTGCGATGGTGGTGGTGGACGACTGTAATAAGAGGTTATTGAAAAAGAGAGCGAAGAAATGGTGATGGTTGAAGGTGATAGAGGTGGAGGATATATAGAAAGGAGATAGAGAGATGATTGGTGGGGGTAATCAACGCTGGTAGGTGGGGGATCGGAGGTGTAGATCAGGAGTTAATTGTGGGTATCTATATAGCTGGCTATCTACCACAGTGATCTGATCTGACAATCTCTAGTGGTGGAGAATTAGGGCGATCTCACTGGAAATTAGTTATCGCGGTAAATGACATGGGAGTCACCAGGATAGGGGTGGCTATAGGCGGCGAAGCAAGGGGTTTTAGTGGGATATAGACGTAGTGTTGGTGGCTCTGGTGGTTCAAATATTGGGTCTGGCCAGTTCCTGCTCTCCATTCTCCATCCAAACACCCTTTGACTGGTCCCTTACTTAGTGTTCCTGCCGTGGTGGGCTTGGCTGTAGCGAGGGCTAGAAAATATTGTGAGTCGCAGTACCACGCGGTGGTCCGGGTTCCACAAGCATCACTAGACCAACACAATAACACTTGACACTATAACTAACTAACTATGATAGTATTGAAACCTTGACTATCTTATCTTGAGTGGTATTTGAATCTCTTACTTATCTACACCTTTTTGCTTACTTAGTATAACTGGTTATGCATTTACATACAATATTTAAAATAGATAACTGATAAATCGTACAATATTGGCCCATAAATTCATGGTTCCTATACTCAGACTTATTCAGGTTTGGCCAGATCAGAGAGATCAAAAGACTCTCACTTAATCTTGGCCTAAAATTTGACCTGTTTATTTGGCCTCTTTGCTGATTCTTTCTTCTATCACCTGTAAAGCCACTTGTCTTCTTCTTTCAGCAACAGAATTGGCTACGCTCTTCAGAACTTGATTGGTATGTTCTTGTCTCTTTCTAACTCTCAAGTTACTTTGTTCAATCAGTTCATCATTGAAAGGAGTAACTGCTCCCAAAAATACACCCACTTGGTAAATTCTATCGAAAACAGCACCTAAATAAGGTTTAGCAATACTTGGGAAGAATTCAACCAATTGGAAAGTATCAGAAGCATCTCCAATAATAACACCACCGGATGGACCAGCTTCAAGATCAGTTCTATCAACACCAGCAATTGGTAATAAAGGATCAGTAGAAAAGGTTTGGAAAAATCTTAAATAAATATAAGAAACGATAAAACTACCAATTGATGGAATAACAGGGTATAAAGATCTAGCAATTAAAGAAATCACCAGAACCACCAACATCAAAATAAATGGGAAATGTTTAACTCTAAAATTGATAATACCTTGAAATAATAAGATATTATGTTCTGGAATCAATTGTTTTAAAACCACCAAAAATCCAAAATAATAAGAAATTCCTCCACCTAATGGTTTATCCATACCTTCAACATCTTCTCTGAAAATATTACATACAATGGTTATTAATACAGTAAACAAATTTGTAATTGAACCAATCACCAATACAAACTTAATCACTTCTTTATAACCCCAAAATCTTTCAATGTACTTGGTAGAAGTATATAACACCAAAGAAGATACAATGAATGAAAATACCGAGATTTCGGCAAAAATTGACGTCACCAATACCCATGGATGGAAAAGAGTATATCTGGGTATCAATTGAATAAGTGGAACAAGAATATCATGGAATTTGACCGACTCATCGGTGATGTAACGATAGTTGTTAAGCTTAAGGAGAAAGATAAGTGCACTGGTAGTGAAGAGCGAACCAAGAAGGATCTTGGACGACTTAGGAATCGATCCTTTTAGCACCATGGTTTAGGGTTGATTATGATGAGACAAGCTGGATCGAAGTGTTAAAGTGTTGTTTTGACACGTGACCGCGCGCGTGATAATATAACACCATCACACTACACTACTACAGTCACCACATTACTAGAACTAGTACTAATAATATAAAGACTAAAGTAGCTTTAAATATTCTTTGTTTTTTTTTTTTTACTGGATCTACAATTATTAATTATCAAAATGTCAATCTGTTAAATATACAAAAACAATGAAGGGAACAATATAATATACGTTTATAACCTAAAAGGCCTTAGTAGTGTAAGCCTTGGTGTGGTAAGTCTTCTGGGATTCATATTTCCAGGTGTAACTCTTTGGTCTCTTAGTACCAGTATCATTGTTGTCGGAGTGTCTTGGTTGGAATAATCCCTTCATAATACCGCTCATATCACCGAAGATATCGTCAGAGACGTGAGATGCAGCAACAGCTGGAGCAGCAATAAGAACAACGAAAATAACCAAGATAACAAAGTAAAGAGTACAGTACTTTCTAACCATTCTCTTTCTTAATCTAGCTTGCTTTAAGGAGTAAATTGGTGGTCTGATCAATCTAGATGGTTTCAACCAGAACAACATCATAGAGTGCCATCTGTCAATCATTGGAATACATAAGACTGGTAATTGACAGAATAAGATAATATGAGCCAAAACGAAGTCACCAGCGAATTCAGACATTTCAATAATCTTAGCACAGAATTCACGAGCTGGTTGAGTGAAGGCCATGTAACCCATACCACTACCGTACCATTTACCGGTCCAGAAAGCAGTGTTAGCCTTGTCATGCTTGAATTCTCTGGTTAAGAAAGCTAAAGTCATAAACTTGAATAATAATCTTTGGATGTAAACCATAGTGGCAAGACCCAACATCATTCTAGCGAAAACGAAACCTTCCATAACCCACATAACAATGAAGAAGATCAAGTGGACAATAACAGCAATACCATGGGCAACACCAGCAATGACGGCACCAGTCTTCTTACAACATAATCCTAACATTGGACCAGCACAACAAGCCATACCAAGACAGACACCAAGAGCACCCATATCAATAACAACTGGAGCTAAAGCACAGATAACAACTCTTAAAGTAGAGTTGACCTTAATAACTTCTCTACCACCATCAACATCGTGATCGTACTTAGTAACACCAGTTTGAGCATTGATGAAAGTGTAAGCAACGAAAAGACCAGCAGTGTAAATAAGAGTTGGGAAGAAATCAGCGAACAAAACGTTAGATCTGTGAGCTCTAGTAGCATCACCAGAAGCCTTTTCAGAGTCATCACCAATCAACTTTCTCTTGAAACCAGTAACACGAGATCTAGAAAGTCTAACGTAACCGATCCAAGAGTTTCTGTGCCATTTAGTGTTACCTCTAGATAACCATCTGATGAAATCACGGTAATCAATGAAGAAATCTTCCCAAGCGAATTGATGTGGGTTGAAAATAAATGGAGAGAACATTAAAGAAGATAAGGAGGCCCAGAACCATAACAATGGAGCTTGCCAGTGAGCAACAGTACCGAATAACAAGATCAACATCAATCTTGCACCCATGTAAATAGAAGATTCAGCGAAACGAGTGTACAAAAGAGTGAACTGGTTTCTAGAAGTAGCGAAACTTCTACCGGTGGAAATATATCTAGCACCACCAACAGTTAAATCAGTGAAAACAGATGAAGAATAGATTTGAGCAACGAAAACTTCGAACATTGGAGACAAAGAAATGAAATGACGAATAAATCTTTGGAATGCCTTCCAGATACCTCTTTCAATCAATTCTTGAACAACTAATGGGATGAAAGAAATAAAGAAAACAATGAAAATGGACAAAGTATAACGTCTAACCCAATCGACAGCTGGGGAGAAGTTGTAACAACCGAATGGGAACAAAATATCAGTAACAGGAGAGTTCTTGTTGTAGTAACATAAGATAGATTCGTGAGCCAAAGAGTTCAAGTTAGCTAAGACTAAAATGAAAACTTGTAAAGACAATTGAATGAAAATGTTGTTAATATGGAAACCAGGGTGACCATAGTAGAAAGACAAGAAACGATCGATAGGTAATTGAGTTGACAAATAGTAGTATTCTCTGGATAACATTTGTTCACCCATACCAGCACCAATCTTAGTTGTGAAATTCAAAATGGAACCGAAACCTAAATCTCTACCCTTACCACATTGATAGTATTCACAATGCTTAATCTTACCACCTCTTAACATAGCAGTCATACCAGCGTAAATATCTTCGTTCAAATGTAAACCCTTTTGAGCCTTAGAAACACCACCTCTAGTTAACATGAAAGTAGCATTCAAGAAATCCGGGTGACCATAATGCAATTTACCACCAATTTGAGCCAAAGTTCTAGCGAACAAGGTACCGAAAGTTTGTTCCTTACCAGCAGCAACGTCACCCAAAACACCAGAGTTTTCAGAGAAAATATATTCTCTGGCACCTAAGATAGCAACAGGATACTTTTCTTCAGAAGCATCTTGAGTCTTCAATTTTGGAGCATATGGGTTAACATGTTCAACATTTAATTCTTCGAATTCAGCCAAAACAGATCTAATCTTCAAACATTCTTCCAAATAGTTATCTTGATTAGCATCAATCAATTGAATGTATTCACCTCTGTGGAAAATAATAGCATGATTTTGGTTATCAGATTTACCATCACCTAAAATTGGGTTACCAGATAATTGAACTCTAAACTTTGGACGACGTCTACCATTTTCTAAAACTTCACAATGACCATCAATCAAGGCAGAATAGACTCTTGGTTCTTCGTCTTCACTCAAAGCTGGTTCTTCATCTAAGTAAGCAATTTGTAAGTCAGGGTAAGCACGTAACAAGAATTCAGCATTTTCCATTTCATCATCTCTAAACTTAGATAATCTTTGCATAGAAACTAAGAATCTGAACTTTCTTCTAGCCATCTTTTCTAAAGCCAATTCTAAACCTTCTGGATCACCACCGAAGTATTGAACCAATTCAGGGTTTTCAACTCTGTATAATAACTTAATAGCTCTAGCATAGTTCATGAAACCAGAAACAGTTCTGTACAAGGTTTGAGCTCTTAAAGAAGCCCAAATTCTAGTTCTTAAAGTGTATTCAGGGGCAGCAGACTTGAAACCAATACAGTAGAATGGTAAGTCATCAATCTTGGATTTCAAAGCATCTTCAGAGACCTTTTCAGCATCATCACCTTCTTCATAGGCAGCAGTTTCTTCAGCCAAAATCTTGGTATCCTTAACGAAACATTCCCATTCAACTGGGTGTAATTGTTTCAAGTATTCCAATAAGGTAACTCTGGTGAATTGGTTATCTTCTCTAATAATTTCTCTTAAAGATAATAAAATCTTTTCAGAGTAGTGAGGAGTGAAAACAGTGAAAGTTGGCATGTTGTCAACTGGTAATGGTTCTAAGATTGGAGTAGCTAAGGATTGAGCGAAGAAAGAAATTCTTCTTTCAGCTTCAGAGTTTCTTGGGAAGAATTCAGTTTCGAAGTTGTTATCATCTTGAGAAACGAAGAAAGTTGGAGCTCTTAAAGTTCTCTTACCTTCAATTTCAGATGGAACTTGGTGGTATAACAACTTTTGGACGTGGTCAATAGCTAATAAATGTTCTCTGTACATGGAAATAACAATAGCGTTCCAGATTTGAGAAATCAAAACCTTTGGCTTGTACTTAATTTCCATTTCAGTGGTGGCTAAGATCTTAGAGTAAATTCTCTTTGGTAATCTGGTGAAAATGTTTCTCCATGGGGTCAAAATAGAGATACCCAAGTAGAAGGAACGACCAATGGAGAAGATACAATTACAGATAATGTACCACATGTAAGTATCCAAGAAGAACAATAATAAATCAACAAGCAACATCAAACCTAAGACAATCTTAGCTTGGTGACGACATAAACTGTCACCGAACCAAACTTCACCAGTACATCTCATAGTGGTGGTAGACAAAATTCTAATTGGATCTCTAAGAGAAAGAGTCAAGAAGAAATAAGATTCGGTTAACTTAGCAAGGAAAACTAAAACCCATAATAAGTAAGATAACCACATGTCTAAACCTCTTAATTTGATGAAGTTAGCAGTGAAAGTTTGTTGAGCCAAGTATTTTCTAGATCTACTGTTCAAGTAGGAAGTGAATAAACCACCTAAAGGCATAACAGCAAAGAAAACAACGGTGGCAACAGCAATGAAGAAACCAACAATGGAAATGATATGAGCTGTCTTAGAAACAGCAGCCAAACCAGCCCAGTAGAAGGTAAAGACAACAGGAGCCAAGTTCAATAAGAAAACACCAATCAAGAACATCAAACGACGAGTCAAATGTTGAGCACCAGCCCATTCTCTAGGAACGAACATCCATTCGAAAAGAGTAGCCAAGATTTGAATAAAGGAAGCAATAACACCACCAATGGCAGCAGCAGCCCATCTAGAAGATGCAGTTGGAGATTGATTAGCAGTTTGTCTGTAGTGTAAAGTATAAATAGTAGGAGAGTTATAAGCAGTGTACATCCAGTAGATAGAACCATGGATAATCCAAATTCTGTTGAAATTGGTAATGAAATGTAACCAGGTTCTGATTTCCTTATAGGTCTTGAAGAAGACATTTTGCCATTCAACTTCACCTAATCTAAGGAAACGTTCTTCTTGAGGAATATCAACCAATCTAGTACCATCACTAAAGATGATTCTAGAGATACCTTCTGGGTACCAGAACAATTGATTAACATCATCGTAACCAATAATCTTGTTGTGATCCTTTTCACGCTTAACGAATCTTCCTTCGTAAATTTCGTAAACTTGGGATCTTAAGAATCTATAAAGAGGAGTGACAACTCTGTTCAAGTAATCACCTTCTGGAACTGGTTCTTGTCTTTGTTGACATTGAGGAGACAACAAGTAATCGAAAGCAGTCTTGTAAATGAAACATAAAGCTTCTGGAGTAAATCTGACTTGATTAGATTCACCCCATAATAAAAGGTAAAGAGAGATATCTCTAACTCTTTCTTCAGGAGTTAAAGTGTTCATCTTAGCCTTCCATCTAATTTCAGCAGCTTCAAGAGAGTAATCACCTTCTAATTCATTAGCCAAAGCATCAATATCTTGACCAAGTTCTTCAGCGGCGGCTCTAGCCTTTTTAGACTTCTTAGAGGCCTTTCTAGCCTTTCTACCGATTTTACCTAAGTTCATGTTGGCAAAACCAAGAGAATCATCTAAATCTTGTTGAGAAGCAAAGAACCATTTTTTGTAATTAGCGTTGTCACCACCAATGTAATCAGCATGTAAACTCAAAAGAGCTTGAGCTGGAGACATACGAGAAGCTCTGGAATCCAAAAGAGTCATGAAGTAATCAAACATGTTTCTCATGGAATCTCTTTGGAAACCAAACTTGTTGGTTAAATCAATAAAGATATCTTCAATATGTTCAACCTTAATTGGAGCTTGAGGATCAGCAGACCAAGCTGGGTAAGGCAAATTAGAAGACATTTGAAATTGGGTAGGATCATATTGACCTTGAGCACCATAGATTGGAGTGGAAGCACCAGAAGAACGTGGATCACCACCATAACTCATTTGAGATGGAGTATATTGGGTACCATATTGATCATAACCAGGAGTACCAGGAGTTTGGCCACCATAGCTAAAATCAGAAAAAGCTTCTGGATCAGCGTTGTAACCAGCACCACCCTGTTGTTGAGGATGAGCTTGACCATAAGCAGCACCATTTGGATCTTGGTATCCATCCATATCATAAGGTTGTTGATGATATTGAACATTTGGATCATAGTAATCTTGATGAGGTTGCTGATCATCATATGGTTGTTGGTAATAGCCATCCGCAGGCGGAGCCCCACCCTGCTGGTTGGGGTCGTAATAGTGACTATTATCGTTGTACGACATCTAGCACTGTTAGTAACGAATGTGGATAGGTTAAAGAAACGGAGGTGGATAAGATTTGAAAAACTAATGCCAAAAAAAAAGCGAGAAAACTAAAGGTCCTGATTTAAGAGGGTTATTTTGTGATCTATGCGGATTGCTCCTTGTAGTAGGGGTTACTAGTTTGGAAGGAATATTTCAAATCGGGGACTCAAAAGAAAAAAAAAAAAAGAAAAGGGGACTACCGCCAAAGACACAAACGCCAAACGCGAAAAAGAAATTTCGCGATGCGACAGGGGGCGTGTTAGGTGGTAGTCGTAGGTAGTAAAAGAAAAAAAAAAAGAAAAAGGTTTTGTGCAAGGTAGAATAATAGGATTCCTATTGATATCGGCAGGCACGGAACAAAAAAAATAGAGTCCCTGCTGCAGTGAAATATTCCCTTAACACTAAAATTGCTGCTTAAGTGAAGGACAAAAAAAATTCGGGAGCTTAGATTGTTTGAATCTTTTTTTTTGTTTGACACG
This sequence comes from Suhomyces anneliseae, assembly GCA_030568535.1. Lineage (NCBI taxonomy): Eukaryota > Fungi > Ascomycota > Pichiomycetes > Serinales > Debaryomycetaceae > Suhomyces > Suhomyces anneliseae. Next base: position 357,569 of record JAJMGB010000009.1, on the reverse strand, counting down.
AAGCTCGTTAGGTAACAAGGTCAACCACAGGCAAAAACGGTATCGGGCTCGCGAAACACCAAAAAAAACTTTTGGGCTAGCGCGCATTCATTTTAGATAGAACGACGCCCCTTACCAAGGCAGTGTCGTGGTTGTTGTTTCCCAGACACTGTGCAGTATGCACTCGGGTTCTAATTATAAGCACTTACACTTCTAGTGGAATTAGAAACATAAGCACAATTTAGCACCGCCGAGTCACGTGCATGGTATCACTTATTGGTCTTGTGTGATTGCCTCCCAATTGAAACCTTTGGTTGATCTTGAGACCAAAGTTGAACTCATATGTCAATGTAAATCTAAACCTCGTATTCTGTCCTTCTACTCGAGCTTGGCAATCCCTTTGACTTCTTCCTTATACCCCATTCTCTTCTTCTTTTTTCCCTGAAAAATCACCACAATTGTATGATATATTCTCGATAATAACAACCCTGTAGATCATAATTGACGCTGACCCTCAATTCTACCCCCAAAACCCCGAATTGATTGGGGAAAACGGGAACTTTGATAAGCTTTTTCTTGCTTGATGATTGTTGGCTCGCTGGATTGGATTGGTTCATTCAATTCTTCCCACCATTAACTTGTTTAATACATACTCTGATCTGATGTCACGATAACTATACTAAAAAAAAAAAGAGAGGTGTGTGGTATTTGGAAATGTTACTACTGATATAAGATCGCGACTCGTGATTTCACAAACAATACGCATTATCAGGATAACACGATGGGAATCGGGAATCACTTACACAGGCGTGTTTCTGAGGATTGTACACAGGAATAAGGTACTCAATTTTTTGTTTTTCGTTGTTAATTATTTAGAGCACAGGCACACACACTCCAAAAGATCTCCTCCTCCCGAAGGCCGAAGGCACTAACAACAAACTAAGGGGGGACCTCCTTTTATCTCCAGGACTAATGTCTAGGACAAAACCAAGAATCCTTACATAATTTAATTGGAATTGAAAAAAAAATGCTGGCTAATCAGTTAATTACTTTTCCCAATGCGGTGTTTTTGATTTCCTACTGAGGCATCGCGATTTGGACTGATTTTTTTTTTTTTTTTCAATTTTGATAGCAGCACTGTTCAGTTACCAAAAGGTTATTAATAGATTGTTTCGGATCAAGGCGTCTCAAAATGTTAGAAAGTTAGATATTATTTAGTCTTCCGAGCTCCATTACATTGCTATCAAACATGGGTTTATCTAAAAGGGCTTTTTGTGGGCCTTTATGAACATGGTGGGACCATGTAAGTTATGTGAGCTCTGTAATTATATCCCGTAACTTGCCGTATCTAATACTGTCCAATAAAAAATCCCTTGATTTCGAAGCCTCGTTGCTCCAGTGATCGTATCTTTCACTGGCATATCGTGCTGCGGGCCTTGATCTGTCAGTTTCACTGGATCAATATAGCTTTATGCGAGATGCAATGATAAAAAAGCAGGGTGAAATTTGATCCCGATCCAATAGCAACCCAACCAATCTACAGTGGCACTTTCATTACTTCTTTTTTTTCCGGTTCCTGAGTTTATCCAACTGAAAGTTCAACATTCAATCGGATATGCATGGTGGTTATATTAGACTATTGTACCTTACAATTGATTCAATTGGTGAAATTTTAACTTTTTACTCGCTCTATACCTGAAACAAAATTTTTCACTGTATGTCGAATTTTTATTCCTCTTCTCTCTCCCTTACAAAAAAGTAACAAATTAGGTGCATGATGCATGGATGTTACATATTACTATAGCACAATAGTCTTAGCTTCAACGGTCTTCCATAGTGTTTTCGAAGCCTCCTACTACAATTTTTCTGCACGAACTAATAGAACAGTACTGATACTGTACTGGTACAGTCTCCCTGTCCTTAATTAGTGCCCCATTAGTCTTATTATTCTTCATACTTCCGTCCCGTTACTATGGTTAGTATGGCAGTATGTCTAGTAACTGAAAACCTACGACAGTTCCAGCACACCCTCATTGACTGACACACTGACATACACCCGATAAAAAAAAAAAAACGGATATTCTCTCGATGTCCTACAACGCTTGTCTATGTTACTCGATGTCCCTCGATGTCCCTCGATGCCCCTCGGCTTTCTCTGTTTTTTACTTTGCTTCGTGCATCTCTTCTCCGTAAGACATACTACCTCATTAAGGCGTCCCCCCATTAACCAATTCATCTCATTGGTCTTTCATTGGTTCACTGGTATTTTTTTTCTAGACTCCAATTCTTTTGGGATACTTCGATCGATTTGGGTACTTTTGATCGTTTTGGTTGTTCCGATCATTTTCGGATTTCTCGATACCGAATTTCTTTCTTTTTTGACTTTTCTCATCTTTATTTTATTTTTTTTATTTTTTTGCACATTTCTGATTTTTTTTCGTTATCTTACCATGAAATCTTCAATCACTGTTGTATCAGTTGATGAAACTCGTGTGTGGGGGTTCATGTGGAGGTGGCTTCTATATATAGAGGTCTAGTTTGAGTTGGAGTGTGGGGGCTCCTATCATCTCATCTCACCTCTTTTAGTATTGTCTACAATTAAATTGATATATCCGTAGTTTTCGTTGATTGTGTTCTATTGGTGTACTATTTAAGTCTACGGCTATTTTATCCAACTTGTCCTGGGACTAAAATAACAAAAGTTAGAATTAATTTTAACGTTTATATCATTTTCGTTTTCAATTTTTTTTTTTAATTTTAAAAAAAAATCTTTTGAACTTCTTTTGAACTCTGAATCAATGACTCAAGAATCATTCATTCCATCCCAATTGACTCAATTCGCTTCTAATATCGTCTTCCTTCTTGATCTTACTCACTTGAGTGTCTTCTAAAGGTTCACCACCAGCTTGCTTCATCTTCAATTGTTCAATAGCTCTTAACTTCTTTAACAACGATCTAATTTTCTTTTCTTCAAGAGATGCAACTCCTCCAATAACAACACCAGCTTCTGGTTGAGCTGGAGCTGCCTTGGATTCTGGAACAGGACTAGAAGAAGCAACTTCTTGTTGTTGCTTCTTAGCTTCTCTCTTCTTTCTGTTCTTAGCAGCACTCTTACTTTCCTTTTCAACTGGTGGTGCAGCACCTGGAACAACTCTGGTTCTTCCACTAATTGGGTTGACACCATTCTTTTGAGATTGTTCTAACTTAGACTTCATTTCTCTTTCATATAAAGTGGAAGGACTTGAAGAATTGGATCCTCTAGCATGTGGTGGACGGTAAGCTCCTCTTGGCTTGGAAGCAGCAGCAGTAGCAGCAGCTTCTTTCTTAGCAAGCCATTCTTTAGTAGATGGATGAGGTTCTGGAGCTGGTTCTAATTGTTTAAGATGTGGGAAATCAGAAACTGGTTGTGGTCTCCATCCAATGGAGTATAATTCTTGATATTCCTTCAAGTAAATCAATTTACCACTTGCGTGCCAGATCTTACAACCGTTATCAACACGTAATCTTGGAGAGGTAGTGGCAGTTAAAATATATCTACCACATGGAGACCATTCACAAACAGAAGTGTTAGAAGCTTCAAAGGAAACAACCTTAGAAAACTTATTTTGACGATCATAAACATCAACAGTACCTTGTAAGTTACCGAAACCAGCAACCAAGATAAATCTAGCATGTGGAGAATACAAAATAGTATTTCTTGGGGCAGTTGGTAAAGAATGAATGGCATTACCTCTAGCATCGAAGAAAGTGGTTTCAGCTGGCATATAACCATATATCACAGCGAATTCACGAGCAGATGGAGACCAAGTAATATCGTGAATTGGACCTTCTCTCTTAAGATCAATACGAGAATCATAAGATCCGGCTATACCTAAAAGATATAAGTTGGTTTCACCATAGTAAGATTGATTAGTAGAATCATGATCAGTAGATGCTAATGCCAATAAAGCAGTTCCTAAAGAGTTCCATTTCAATTGACATCTTTCAGCTTTGAAAAAGTTCTTAGAACAAGTTGGTTGATTGAAGTTTGGAATGTTATAGATCATGACACTTGCAGGTTTACCTGATTTTTCAGGAATGAAAATGGCAACAGAAGGATTTAAACCTGGAGAAATTTGGAAATTTTGATAAGGAATCTTTGGATCACTGACTTTATACTTAAATGCTGGAGTGTTGATATTAATCATATCAGTCAAATCGGAATTTATTTCAAAAAAGTGAATTTCTTTGTTGTTGGCAGCGGTCTTAGCAATGATGGATTCATTGGTGGTGAATTGAGGTTTCCAACCATTTTGATGCTTAGATGCCCATTCAATAATGACTTTCTTGGTCTTTAAATTGTAAATCTTCAAGTTGTTACTCCATACACCACTTTCCTTATTTAATAATACTGGTTTACACCATAAACATAAGTAAGTACCTTGTGGAGAAAAGTAGATATCAAAGACTTCCTTGAAATCAAGCTTACAGTAAAGTTCTGCACTGTTTTTGGTATTGATGACTATCACTTCTTCTGGTTGGGTATAAGCAAAGTATTCACCATTAGCGGAATACAAAGCTGCACGACATTCAGCATTGGCTTTAGGAGAAGGTGTGACATCTTCATAGTTTTGAATCAAGTCGATAGAACGAGGCAGACGACCTAGAATAATAGTTAGTATATGAGCTTCGACAATAGTTATGAATTAAACCATAGGGGGACCTTAACTGTAACTACCCAGGTAATTTCTAATCGTACCACGAGTATCATTTTCTCAGTGAGATGAGGGTGTGTGAGTGAGTGAGTGAGGGATCATCAGAATGATCATCACCACTAAATGACCAGATGGAACAACTGGAAGGTTTCGTTGATATAGGCCACCGGAACAGCGCCTATTCCTCTTTCTAGTTTCCAGTATTAAGATCCCAATTCTTCAATTATCCTGCTATACATACAAAAAAACTCGGTACTTGACGACATGCTGGAATATTAATGGAACTAATAAATGCAGTAAACTTTTATCGGTGAAAAAAAGGGTGGTTGGATGAGGTTTCTGAAAGGTGATTTTTGGAGAATTCGGAGTGGCTGTACTCAGTAGACCTTAATTAAATGGTATTCCAAGTCAGTTGTTGATGTGACCGATTTCGTGTACTCAGTTACTGGACCAAAGTTCTATAGAATGTTGATAATTTTTCTTCGACGTAGCACCAGATGGACGTGGTCGTGCGCGTGGCCTAGATGTACCAGAGATTAACAACAGTGGCGTAAGGGATGACAAAGAACTGGCCAATGATGTTGGTTGAGGTAGCTGGTTGGCAACAGGGACGTGGCGGTGAGTTGTGGTTTGTTTTGGTTTTTTGGGGGGCTTGTTAAGTTTAGTTTTTTTTTGTTAGACTAGAAAATTGGCCCTGATTGTCATTTACATTTACGATATATAGTCCGTTTTCATACCTAATTTGGCTTAATCGGGAGATCAAGAGAGAAAAGTCCCCCCAAACAACGCAGGTGGTAAGATCTTTAAAACGGTGGTAGTATGGGTTTTTGGAGACACAGATTCTAGTGTTTCAGAGCCCATAGTTGACGATTTACCTAGACATCAAGTATGCTGTCTAATGGTGGCGATGAGTCTCACCAGCAACGGCTGCGAAAAAATACGCACAGTACGAAATGAGGGGGAAGGTCCGAGTTTCAACCCTAAAATAGACCCAACACTACAATACAATATATGACCAAGTATTGACAAATACCATTACTACAATTGATGTTAATTATTAGATTATGTGTGTTTTAATAGTTTACAAAGTGTTCTAGAACCAATGCTCGTGATAGCCGTATGTCTCAATCTAGAGGACCAAGACCAGTCAATGTTGTGATAATGTGGACAGAAGAGAGGACTTCCAGGTGCTTCTCAAACACATAGGAGTGGTTTCTAAGCCCTGGAATATGTTTTACAATTTCCACGGAAATATCTGGTGATAATTGTGTTCTGTTGCCTCATTTGACTTCTCCGAAACTATAATGGCCTGTCTTTTCTGCGTGCTTACTCGCACCAGTTTCCCCTACCAAGATCTCATGACATATCAAGCACCTCACTCTAAATGTAGTGGTATTGGTAGCATAATTACGAGACTGAAGCTTGGCTCCTAGTTTCTTACTGGCATCAAGAATCTCCTTATTATCAATGGACCAGCTGGTAATATCAGCGCCACCGCGGTTTTCCGCGAGATAATCATAATGGATTCCACTATAAATTAACACGATGTACCTCGAAGGGGGTGCCTCCTCATTACCAAACAGGATAATTTGACCCAGCTCAATATCTAATGTATCTATTCTAACATTGAACCAATCGGCCAAAATCCCCAACTCAATGGCTCCTCCCCATGAATCCTTCTTACCAATCCATTCAATGTACTTTTGAGGGTCTCTTCCCAAGATGACCTCACTATAAATCTCCGGGTGCAGTTGAATATGCTGAGCAACAACCTTACGAAGATCACTAGGAGTAGAGCTCGTACCCACAGCATGGACAATGGCATTAAAGAGACATGCATTATCGTCAGGGATATTACGGAGTATCAAATCGGAATTGGGTCCCAATTCTTGTAATGGCACTTCGCTATCTTTAGATCTGGACTTGGAACTGGTGGTGTTGCTGGTGCTGGTGCTGGTGCTGCTGACACTCTCACCTGGAGCAGCTTCTCGTATGCTTCCACCTTCTCCAAACTCCACTATAAGCTGATCTCCATCTTTGATTCCTTTATCGCCAATGGTGGCGCCAGGTGTTCCATCTAAGCTGATAGGTTTAGGAGGGAATCCATTCTTGATGGACGTCACCGAACCTGATCCCATGCCAATATTGTTGATTTGATCGATTAACTCGGAAAACGGAGCATTGATATCGAGAGTTATGGTCTGAGTACCGCTCTTGGACTTGAGTCTTAATCTCATTGTTAAAGCAGTTGTAATTGTGGTGGCACTGGCAACTATGGGGAAATTCGATGTGATTATATCTTGACGATAAGCACGTGACGTCACTACACTATGTGGCAAAACTACTTGATTAAATGATATAAAGAAATGAAATGATCTAATGTACAATGCAAAACACAAACGAATGAAGTCAGTGTGAGTGAGTTTATCTGTTTTTTAAAAAATTCTGGAGCTGGAATTGGAAGTTTAAAGTTTGTACTTCGTCGCATCTCAGTCCTTTAGAATATGTTCCATGAAGAATGAATTGATTGCAAAAAAATGGAAAATAAATATTGTTTCCAGTGAGGAAGGGTATTTTCAGTCATTGAAAACATAGCCCTTGATTTAGTGGACTTGTTTTAAATAATTTTTCGGTTGATAAATTTAATGATTTAATCATAATTAATACCCTTAAAATGATTGAGAAAACACAACTATCATATTAATTTTTTTAATTCGTGGCAAGATCCTAGACCCCAAGTATATTGACTTTTCAGGGTAATGAAATTTTTAATTCATGTTTCCGTTAATTGTGGTTCAAAACTATTTATTCAGTCATGGTTTGATCTTGCTTTTGGAATTCTTCAGATGGAATACCAGTGATAATAGCATCCAAGTTATCCTTTCTTTGGTGCAATAACTCGTCGATTTCTTGCTTGTTTTCTTGTTTGTTTTGTTCTTGGGCCTTGTATTTTTCTACAGATTCCATAAATTTAAGCAAATTGACACCTGCAGCTGCTTCGGATTCAAGATTGGTGTATGGTTTCTTGGACAATTCCTTGACTCTTCTCTTGTGTGGCTTTCCCTTAAGATGTCTGTCTAAACTTGGTTGGTTTTCGTAATATTTGGCACATTCAATACAGTAATATTGACCTAAACCTGGCTTGGTTTCATCTAATGGTTGATTCTTCAATCTGGTTATAGATTCCTTAGATGACATATCATCGTAGATCAAATCGAGATCTCTGGTTCTTCTCTTGGTCTTATATCTCTTCACACTATATCTACCCATTTTTGGACTATTATGATTATTATTACTATTATAAGTAGATTGTTTTTAATCTATAGAGAGAGGGGATCAATTTTAGGGCCTCTATTACGATGAGATGAGGTGAAAGGCAGAAATTAATTTGTTGCGCACGTGCAACTGCATCACCTGACAGAACGGGTCATCTGGGAAAAAGCAGTCACGCTCGCACGTGCACACATCCTCACCTATTTGTCATCAATGTTTGATCGCACTATTACGTAAACCAGCAAAACATCCACACCGCAATACTATCCCAGCTCTGTCGCACACTCTCTCACTCTCACTCTCGCACTCCGACTAAAAAGAATTTTATTCCAAATTTCCTACCTCTTCTTTCTTTAACTACGAGTTGAATAAGGTATGTGATACGAGGTATAATGTGTTGAAGTGGGTCAGTCAAGTGTCTTAAAGAACGTGGAATAGAAAGAGTGATCAAAATGAATCCCATGATGTCAAAATCCGTCGATGGAAAACCAAAGAATCAAATTTTCAGTTGATTTGTCAGCTTGGTGGAAAATTTTTATATATATAAGCAAATGACCTGAACCCCACCTCACATGACTCATTATAAAACCTATATAAATCAAACCAGTTTTTTCTTAACTTTTGATTTGAATTTATATTATTTCCATCATAGAATAATTTTAAACTAACATATTATAGTCGAAATGCCAAGAAGACCAGCTAGATGTTACAGATACTGTAAGAACAAGCCTTACCCAAAGTCCAGATACAACAGAGCTGTTCCAGATGCCAAGATTAGAATCTACGATTTAGGTAGAAAGAAGGCTCCTGTTGATGAATTCCCATTGTGTATTCACTTGGTCTCCAACGAATTGGAACAATTATCTTCCGAAGCTTTGGAAGCCGCCCGTATCTGTGCTAACAAATATATTACCAAGGTTTCTGGTAGAGAATCTTTCCACTTGAGAGTCAGAGTCCACCCATTCCACGTCTTGAGAATCAACAAGATGTTGTCATGTGCCGGTGCCGATAGATTGCAACAAGGTATGAGAGGTGCTTGGGGTAAGCCTCACGGTTTAGCCGCTAGAGTTGCCATTGGTCAAGTTATCATGTCTGCTAGAACCAAGGACTCTAACAAGGAAGTTGTCATTGAAGGTTTAAGAAGAGCCAGATACAAGTTCCCAGGTCAACAAAAGATTATTATCTCCAAGAAGTGGGGTTTCACTCCATTGAACAGAGATGAATACGTTGCCAAGAAGAACAACGGTGAAGTTAAGGATGACGGTGCTTACGTTAAGTTCTTGACCAGAAAGGGTAACTTAGAAGCTAACTTGAAGCAATTCCCAGACTTCCAATACGAAGCTACTGCTTAAGTATTTAGTGTCTAGTTTCTAAACAATGATAAAACATTATTAATTAATTTTAAAAAGTAGAGAAAGGCGACAAAACAAACAAACGAATTCGAGTAATTCAGTTTGTTTCAATCTCCTTCTTAATCCTTTTGTAGTTAACTATTAAAAATGTATAAAAGCCACATTTAAAAATTCAATATAAATTGTGACATAATAACTTATTTGTCAGCATGTAAAGGTTTTCAGTGATGTTACAGGGATACTTGGAACGGTTCTAAAAATAATTGAAATGTACCACAATACACAAATACTATTATTGGAACACTTCCACTTACCCCTATATGTATTATTTATAACTGATTCTAAATGTTGTGTCATTCTTACAGTTACGCCATTTAACACTCGTATTGAAGATTTTTCACTGAACCATCACCTCTCAAATAAGACAGAAATCCTTGACACATGCAGGTCCCCCGATCTTTTTGTCAAAGTTTAATACTACAGTTAATTATTAAATGGCAGGTATTGTGTAGAAGGGCGGTTTGGTTCTTGGCTGCTTGTCTAGGGCCCGGTGCTATCTGCATATCTACCCAACATATACCTTTTGGGTAATCAAATTGCACGGCTGAGTATCGTATTAGTATTCGCATTGCGTAATATCAAGCACTATGAAGCACAGTACATTTCTATACATACAGAGAAGTAAATCAGGCACACAAGTAATTTTTGTAAACCAGTAATTAAAAAGAGCAAGTTCAGTTGTATCCAATGGTGATATGCCCTAATGCCCTAAATTAGGGTAGTTGTTTGGGGTTGATTTTTGGAATTTTTCATGGGTCTAAAAGACATTGAATAAATTCCAGAAAATTACCCACAACTATAGGGGTTTTTCACCCACTATAATTTAGTTGCAAAAAACATACTCCTTATACTAAAAGGTTACAATTCCCAATGATCCAAACTTCACTGTAAAACTAGTACTTAATTAATTCCAGATCGCCGGTAATTGGTAATTACGATCGATCCTTTATGCATAGGACCTCCCCAAGTAAACCCCAAATATCCCAAGGTCTAATTATCCCTTAACTCGGAATTAAGCATTGATATGATTCGATGGTTTTCCTCCGTCATCTACTATCCCCAGTTTACTTCCCGTGCTTTCCGCTATTATAAAAAATGTACCCCTCAACCTATATACGAGCTATCTATTAGGCAGTATCCTACAGTGCCTTCCTGTATATGGCTCCTGATACCTACCCAAATTCGTAAATTGATCATGATACCCCAATAAACTTTAACAATTTGATCCATACAAATAAATTATAACTCACCAATAAACAAGCAGATTTCTAACTGTTTCTTACTCTTTAAAACACATGTTCTCAATTAAATATCTGTGCTTTTCCAACCCGTCAAAAAGAAAGAAAAAAAAAATCTCATATTACAATTGTTTTGATGCCAGTTGAGAATGCTCCACGCTTTTCTCAATAAATATTATGTGAAAAATTCCTCATCCACGCGTTCCGGTGTGTTGTCCTGAACGCCCAACTATGGGCACTATATATAACTGGGAATTTACCTCGATATATTTATTTTTGTTCTTTGAATTCGATTGCAAATAATTTTTATAATGTCATTCTCCAACAAGCAAGACCCAAAGACTTTAGTCTTATTCGATGTTGATGGTACTCTTACCCCAGCTAGATTGACTGTTTCTCCAGAAATGAAGCAACTCTTGAAAGATTTAAGAGAAAAGGTTGTCATTGGTTTCGTCGGTGGTTCTGATTTATCCAAGCAACAAGAACAATTAGGTGAACACGTTATTGATGACTTTGACTACTGTTTCTCCGAAAACGGTTTAACTGCTTACAAGTTAGGTAAGAAGTTGGCTTCTCAATCTTTCATCGGTTGGATCGGTGAAGAAAAGTACAACCAATTGGTTAAGTTCATCTTAAAATACTTGAGTGAAATTGACCTTCCAGTTAGAAGAGGTACTTTCATTGAATTCAGAAATGGTATGATCAACGTTTCCCCAGTTGGTAGAAACGCTTCCACCAAGGAAAGAAACGAATACGAAGCTTACGACAAGGAACACAAGATCAGAGAAAACATGGTCGAAGCCCTTAAGAAGCACTTCCCAGACATTGGTTTGACTTACTCCATTGGTGGTCAAATCTCCTTCGATGTTTTCCCAACTGGTTGGGATAAGACCTACTGTTTACAACACGTTGAAGATGAACACTTCCAAACCATTCACTTCTTCGGTGACAAGACCTACAAGGGTGGTAATGACTACGAAATCTACAACGACAAGAGAATCACTGGTCATGCTGTCAACAGCCCTGATGATACCATGAGAATTTTAAAGGAAATTTTCAACTTGTAATTGAGTAGATTAATAGACGAATATTGGAAATAAATAAAATTTTTAAAACAAAAAAAAAAATAATAATAGTAAATCGCTTCTCGTAGTTTTATTGTCTACAACACGTTTCTAACACCTCGAATATATCGGTTATCAACACCAAAACATGGTGTGGAAAAAACTATTGGTGGTGATGCCAATTAATTCACTTCTCACACTGCATGATGAAACTTTTTCATTAGCATCGTTCCTGTCTAATTTCAGATTTAGTCATGAACCCGTTTTGCTTGTTTCTTTGGTTCCTAGATTCGCCTAACGGACATTTCTCAACCGATAAATTTCATCTCATGTCGCGTTCTCCAAACCATGCAATTCGTCGAACCATCGGAGATGGATCTGCCAGAACGGAATGCGAGTCTGGTGCAACATCTATGGCTTATGTTCCATTTGTTTCGGGTTGGTTGCAAAATACTGTCAACCTGTTGTAAAGACAACAACTTCCTTATCAAGCTCTTGTTAGTGAGGGCTTATCATGTGATGCCCTATAGGTGAAAAAAATAGTAGAATCAATCTTGATATGATTTTATAAAGTTGCAAATTTGTGAAAATCGTAATTTTTTGTAAAATTTAAATAATAGAAATAAATTAAAAATGGGTTTGCAAGGAGATATAAACGTTTTTTGGGTGTGCATCAGAGTATCTGAGCTACTGAAAGCACAAGAAAAGTAGAAATCGTGTTAGATTATCTCCATCTACTATTATACAGTGTCTTAAATTTAGTGAAATATTAATATCAAAAGTGATTGAATCCAAGAAAACAATACATATTGATCCATCAGACTTGAAAATCCGTTATACAGTCTCTTTCCAGGAATTTGGAGCTGCTATATTGTCTTATCTTGGTATTCTGCAAGCTAATGGATTCCACTACATTATATAAGATTTAGCCAAATATTAGGTAAGCGATGCCCATCGCATAACCTCTATTTTTTTACACCCAAATTAATCTTCAACAAAGTCCGATATAGTGTAACGGCTAGCACGGTTCGCTTTCACCGAGCAGACCCGGGTTCGACTCCCGGTATCGGAATTTCTTTTTGCATCTCATATATTTTTACATAAGTATCACTTGATTTATATTTTAGTAGTTAACACTCTTATTTACAACAATTAGAATAGAAACATGGCTAAATGTCCATACATTTTTACCTAAAAAAAGCCAACGCGAATTAACAGACAAATAGATGCAAGGTAGTGTTAAAATGACAAAAAAAGAGCAATGCTTGTTATATTATTCAATTTTAAAAGTCTTTTATACCAAAATTGTAGACATTGGAAATTTCCTATCCCAAATTAGATGAATTTACTTGAATTTTATTAGCGTTTTACTCGTACAATTAAGAAATTACAATTAAAATTTATTTACATTATTGGTATGTTGTGATACATATGAAAATCCTTGGATCAATTATCTTTTCTTGTAGAAAATAGCAGAGGCATGTTCACCAGCAACAATTACTTGATCGAATTTGACCTTACCAGTAGATGGCTTAAAATCATCCAAAAGTTGTAATCTGCTGTTAATGACGTTATCAAGTCTCTTGGCCAATTGCTTTCTGTTATCTTTACCTTCTTCCATTCCAGAAATATCTTCAGGTTCAATAAGTTGTGGGATTTGGACTGGTCTAGAAGTCTTAGCTCTCTTACCATTTCCAAGTTGTCCTGATTCATTATCACCAAATGCAAGTACATCCTTGAAATTTCCACCATTATTTAAAGTCAAGAAAACATGATCACTTCCAACACTGACATCTTTAATTCCAATCTTTTGAACTGCTTTAATTTCTTCATTATATTCTGACAAGTTCAGCACAGACTTAACCAATTGAGGACTGGAACTTACATGGAGATATTGATTGGATCCAAGTTGTCCTTTAATACCATTTCCGAAGCCAAAGAAAAAGTCTTGATCATGGTCGAAATTATGGTAATGTAAAAGAGCATATGAGGTATCGTCAGAAGCAAAGACTTGAGTGACCTTGAATTCTTCTGGTCTAGATGTTCTTGGTAAGATAGAGGAAGTAAGACGTTTGAAATCAGTATTGGAGAATACTTGCTTTGGAATAGGTTGGTTATCAGTCTTGTAGCTGAGATCAATTCCACATTCTCCATAAATGTTTTTACCCCAAGTCCAAACATTTCCAAGGCTATCAGCAACAATATTATGGTATTTACCAGATGCAATTGAAACAAAATTTCTTGGACGTAAAGATCTAGAACCATCTCTATTCTTGATAATTTCATTATTTAATAAGGTCATTTCAATAGGTTCATTAATTGGAATATCCATGTTTCCACTAATTGGTGAAAGATTTGGCATACCAAATTGACCCAAATTTTGGTAATCAGAGGAATCAGTAGATACAGTATTTGCAACATAAATCTTACCAGATTTGGACAACATTAATAAGTGGTTTTTTCCAGAAGTAATTTGTTTGATTGGCTCTTCACTCTTCATTTCATTATATACATTGGTTTGAGACAATCCAATCCAGTTTCTGGATTTAGCACCTTCAAAGTCCACCTGTTTATCCAATCTAGGCATGTAATTAACAGTTCCCTTGTTGGTCAAGAAATAGATCATATCGTTAGAAACAGTACAGCTTTCCACCTTGAATGGTAATTTAGTTAAAACTGGATCCTTCATCTTGGAGTGAAATTGATAAACTTGACCCTTTTTATTGACTACAATCAAATAATCAGATAAAATCTTGACATCTTTGATTAACATATCATCAAAAAATGGTAATCTCAATGGTAATCTTTTGTTGTTAGCATTTCCAAATAAATATAATCCAGGATGATCATGGGAATTCTTCAAATTCTTGATAGTATTTTCGTCTAATTCTAAACTTAATTTATCAAGCAAGTGTCCCATACTTCTGGTGTTCTTCTTAGGGTCTGACAAATCGGAGGCCTTTGATTGGTCTAATTTGTTAACAAACCTAGCATTAAATTGACCCTTGTAGTATTCGTAGTTGGTAAACAATTGATGTAAGACAATAGCACCTCCTAATAACAACATACCAGCACCAAAACCTCTTAAACGTTCACGGAATTCGTACTTTTTACGATTATCCTTTTGATGTTGTTGGAATTCTTCATGTACCTTATCAAGCATTTCTTTGTAGTCAGGAGAGCCTGGTTTAAGGGACAACAAACGAGGGTCATTTTCGATCAAACGATTGATATCATCATCTTGTTGTTCTTCAAAATTTTGTCTTATACGTTGATGTAAGTCTTTGGTATTGGTAGATTCAGGGTGTGGGGTCTTATTGATCTCTTTATCCAATTCATCCAAACTGCTGAAGTTATGGCCAAAGGAGTAGGTGGTCTTGGATTGATTGAATTTGTCAATGGGACTGTTTGGTTTGGAGTAAGATCTAATGGAAGCCAATCTTCTGGTGGAAGGAGCTAAAGCTCTTGCCACACGAGATCTGTACATGGTAGGATGGTAGGCTTATAGTATGATAAGAAGGGTTGATGGTATGGCCACTTCAATAGTAAAACAAGGCACTAAAAGAGTCTGTTAAGGGTCAGTGACACCTTTCAATTCAGTTTAGTAGTTTTCAAATCTGGTACAAGTTGAATACCCTTGAACAGTACGGGGGATGAGATGAGATTGATCTATTCAAGCCAAGGCGCCAATCGGTACCAAAAGTAGTGTGATCAAAGAATTGATGGTATCAGTAACAACGACAGTAATTGCAACAAACACGTCCGGTGGTTCTATGCAAAGTATCTGTTGATAAATGGTCTCAGGTCCAACACTTAATCTGGGATAGTTCTGGTTATGGGTGCGACTTAATGGATATGTTCCTATACTGTATAAGAGTGTCTAAGAGTGTATAAGAGTCAATCTTGGGTTTAGTATGTAGTGCGCGTGATTGGTATTATTGGTATTGGTATTCGCAAGGAAAGCAACCACTTAGGAACAAACTCGTATATCTATCTTCTCCAGAGACATCACCAGTTCCTTCAACAGCAGCATGATTATCCCTCGTTCGTTAAGTATCATGACTCCTATGTGTCGTGCTCCATATAGACAGTTGTCAGGTATCACCAAGTTTGATACCAAGAAGTTTGTGCAAGCACTTCAAGATGGAGGATTTGACCAGAAGCAATCAGAAACCGCGGTGAATATTGTCAACAAGGCCATAAATGATGGTATTTTCTCTATCACCAACAACTTAGTCACCAAAGAGATCTTATCTTCTACTGCTTACCAACAAAAGGTTGATTTTGCCAAACTTAAGGGTGAATTACAGACTATGGACAAGTCAGAGTTTACCAACTTAAAGAAAGAACAAGAAAATTTGAGAACTGATTTGACCAACTTGAAGAACAGATTAAAAGAAGAAATCACCAAAAACCTGGCTGGTGTTAGATTAGATTTGAATTTAGAAAAAGGTCGTATCAGAGAAGAAAGTTCTATTCATGAGCTGAAGATCGAAGACACTTATACCAGAATCGATGAAGAAATCGCCAACATGCAAATGCAAATCAAGTCTGTCAAGACCCAAGTCATGCAATGGTTGATCGGTGTTTCCTCCGGTACTTTTGCCTTGTTATTAGCATTCGTAAGATTTTTTGGTTAGATGCTAAGATACTACAGAAAAGATATACTAAAGAAAAGACGACCATAATGTGTCACATATGATATAACTGTTCAAAACCGAACAAAATTCCGTTCTACACCATTGGATAGCCAAGTCGAGCCTTTGGGACCCACAGCATTTAAGCAAAGAGCCAGTTAGAAGTGATCCGTGTCACGAATTTGGTTAAACTTAATAACTCAACCAGTATCACGGACTCAGATCAATAGAGATCTTCATTATATCAAAGATAAATTCAAAGATTAAATGATTCAGGGATATTCTGCAGAAAACATTCTAAAAACATTCTAGAAAACATCCTAACGATCACACTGAAGCTCTACAGTATTAGACTTGCTAGCCAGGAATAATAGTCCAAGGAAAGCCATTGAAGCCATTGAAGTCACCTAATGGTGCTACTGTTCCATGACTTCTTCAGTCTAGTAGTAGCAATCTTGCTGCGAAATAATATGATTAATATAGACAAACCGAACATGAATGTGTAATTAACAACAAGTAATGGGTTAAGGAAACAGTTACAAACCCAGAAATCAACACTGATTGGTTCCATTAAAATCTGTTGATTTTCAAACCTAAACCAGTGTCGTAGTCAGTTGCCATTTACACCAGTTTCATGTGCAAAAAAGTCTATAGTAACTGTAAAATTAGTTACAGATTTAAGACGTGAACAACCAGTGAAATTATCACCAGTTTTTCACCAATTTAATTATCAGCTCAATATATACGACTCTATTTAAACACCATTAACTTCGTAAACCACCTCAGTAAACTTCTTTTGCGCATTGCTAATTTTGTCCCTCCAATTGGCCAGTTACCATGGTTGCAGGGTGTTTGGTTGCAATGTTCCTGCGTACGTTATGGTGAACTACTTTGTCGCGCTCATGTGCAAAACACGACACGTAAATACAACATCTGATAATCACCAATTCACTTACCTTCGTTCGTTGGTTCCGTTTATATCATTGATTTGTTGATTCAGTTGACATGAACTCCTTATTCAACCACGGTATCAAGCAAACGCAGCTCTTGAGTAAAGACTTGAGTGCGTTTGAAAAAAATGTCTCCACATCTCCATTATCTTTACAAGGATCTATAACCACATCATTAACTGCATTTAAAAAGACCATCAAAGAATACGGTGATTTGGTGCAACAAAATGAAAAAGAAGCCGGTTCCAAGCATGAGGCCAGATTAGCCAAGTTTAAAGAAGATCTCGAATCATTCACTTCTAAGTTCGATAGTCTTAAAGAACAACGTGAAGCTGCTGTTCTTGAAAGTAATAAACAAGAATTACTTGGAAGAAGAACTCATCATGCAAACAATTCAGAAAACCCATACATTGCAGCCGATAACCAACAACAAGCACAAGCACAAGAACAAATGTCATACCTGGAAGGTCTCTACAAAGAAAAGAACTCCTTGGCCAGAGGACATCAACAATTGGACCACATTTTGGAAATGGGTCAACAAGCATTTGATGATATTGTTGATCAAAATGAAACTTTGCGTAGAGTTCAACAAAAATTCGAAGAAGGCCTTCTTACTTTAGGTGTCAGTCAAGGAACTATTCGTAGTGTTGAAAAGAGAGCCAGACAAGATAAATGGTTATTCTGGGGATGTGTTATTTTGATGGTGGTGATATTCTGGTACATTACCAAATTCTTCAGATAAGTTGAGTTGTCTGTCAAAATCAAAAGTATTTGGATAACCTAGAAAATAGGGCTAATTTCAAGAAAATGAAATCTAGAGACAATTTTAGAGATATCCATAAAGTGAGTTATTTTGAATATTCATTCAGTTATTATGGACTTTGAATGAGGGAACACATAATATCATTTGGCATAGACTTGCTAATCCCAAACTTCACATGAAGCACTACTTACTTCATTGCCAAGGTAAACCAAGAAATATCTGGTTGTGGTAAAAAGCTTTTTACAAAGACTTATATCCGTAGTCCGTTGATAACAGAAACTATTCAAATCACACAATATCGAACTTTGAATATTCCATACGCACTCGCAGATTCTCATAAATTAATCATCTCCACTTATCTCCACTTACATTTTTTAATAATTAACAGGTAAATCAAACAGGCGATTGAATTCATACCCCATTTGTCGAATTGATTAACTCCGTTTTGTACAATAGTAATCTTTGTCATATGATCTACATATGTAATTTAGATAGCAATCAGTTAATACAATTACAGTAAAACAAAAGAAAGGGAAAAAATAAAAAAGAAAATTATACAGACACATTCCCTGTCTCTGGAATGTAAAGCCCGTTGGGATAGTCCCGATTCAAGTAATACTTCATAGGAGGGACTCCGAAAGGTGCACCAAGTGGAGAACCACTATTTAGGATGATTGCGGATCATTTCCATATCCCTTCAAACGTCTCCACAAGTGTCCCCACAAGTGACCCCACATAACGTTACATATGACATTTTAGACTCTAAAATTTAAGGTTCGTTGTAATGATAAATGGTAGCCAAGGTTCTTAATTTAACGCCTTCCAAGACCGAGTTTTCTTAGTATTAATGTTCTCGGTATATCGTAAATTATTGAAAATTTTGGGCACTGCTCAAACAGGTAATAAGCTCGGAGCTCAAAAAAACTGGGGAGACAAGTTTAGTTAGGAGATAATGGTAATAAGGTAATAAGTGCCAGATCAAGAGACACCTCCTTCAGGACTCCACATCAACCAAGCCTTGCTTGGCTTAGATCCCGAACCCTACATAAGTAACATACCCTATAGATTATAGGAATTGAACTATTCACTATTAGGCTTAGTACAGTTAAATTGCCCATTTAGGAGTTTTCGCAGTTAACTAGGTGGTAATCCTACTGAAATTAGTCCGGTTGTGGGTCGGGTTCAGGGCTTAGTCGTCGATGACCCCACCTATAGTTTCCCTTAAATGGTAGTTATGGTAGTTATATCGAGGCATTAGGTGCAATCTTTAAGCCTGGTTACTTCTGAATTTCCTAATTAGGCAAGATTTTTTTACTGCGAAAAATTTCAATCGCCTAATTAGGAAATGTAATAGATGTCAAATCAAAGATTATGGTCTTCGAATAGAAGCGACCTATGATCTTGCTTACTTACGAGGCCCCCGTTTCACACGCTCACACTGGCTCTCGCCTACATGTGGGTAAATCCGTATATATAATGAGCAAGTTCCTCCGAACAATCCAATCCAAATCTTTTCTTTTTTGTTATCAGTAACATCTAATTTACCCATCCAATCCTTCAATTCTTTTAACCTTAATTGACCATAGACCACTACAGGTCACTATCCTTAAGACACCCTAGGTCATCTTGCTATTGAAAAAAAAACAAAAAACTTCTAACTGGTTTCCATACTCATAAACTTCTGTCGTTATGAAGCTTTCGCATTCCGTTTTAGTCTCGATATTGGCTACTTTAGGTGCTGTTGAAGCAGCACCAATTGGTGATATACAGTATGTTACAGTGGTGACAACTGAAAACATCCCAAAGACCGCATACTTGGCTCAATTAGCTAATCTTTTTGCCGGTCCTGCTACCACCAAGGCAGCTCCTGCTCCTGCTTACACTCAAGCTCCAGTTTTTGCACCTGCTCCAGCTGCTACTACCCCACCAGCTCCAGCCCCACCAGCCCCAGCACCTACTCAAGCTGCCTCTCCAGCTCCAGCTCCAGCCCCAGCTGCTAAGGCTCCTAGTTCCAACTCCGACGACTCCTCCAGTGGTGGATTATTCTCTGCCAAATCTCTTTTCGACTTTTTATTCGGAAGTGGAGACGACGACTCTAGCTCAAATACCCCAGCTCCAAACTCCCCATCTGCTCCAGTAGTGGGAACTTCAACTGCTAGTACTGGCTCATACTCCTCTGACCAAGGAGATGACGATTCTAACGATACCAACTCCAACTCTCCGGCTGCAACTGGTTTAGTGCAGGCCCCACCACCACCAAAGCTTCCATTTGGATTCTCAGCTACTGTTTCCATGTCTATTGGATTCTCCACTCCAACTGGTGGTCAAGACCCATCCGGTAATGCGCCTGGTGCTGCAGCTGCCGTGGGTGCAAAAGGTATCACTTATTCCCCATACACAAAATCCAACCAATGTAAATCTGCTCAAGAAATTCAACTGGATATTGACCAATTGTCTCATTTCAACTTGATTAGATTGTATAGTACCGATTGTTCTGGTATTGAAAATGTTTTGAGTGCTATGTCTAGTTCTCAACAACTTTTCTTGGGTGTCTGGAACATTGATTCTAGTTCAGTTCAAGGTGGTTTACAAGATATCAAGAATGCTCTTGCAACCTCTCCTCGTGGTTGGAGTGCTGTTCATACCATTGCTATTGGTAATGAACAAGTTAATGCCGGTACTGCATCTCCAAGTCAAATTGGTCAAGCTATCAGTACCGCTAGATCATGGTTAAAATCTAATGCTCCTCAATACCATGGTGCTATCGTTTCTGTCGATACTTTGGTGGCAGTTGTTGCTCACCCTGAATTATGTCAATACTCTGACTATCTCGCCGTTAACTCTCATCCTTACTGGGATGGTAACGTCGATCCTCTGGATTCTGGCCAATGGTTACAAAATCAAATTTCTAATTTGCGTGGCGCATGCGGCAATTCCAAGGAAGTTATGATCACTGAAACTGGATGGCCTACTCAAGGTAAGCCATTTGGTAACTGTGTTCCATCAGTAGCTAATCAAGTTGCTGCAGTCAAGAGTTTAATTTCTACTTTAGGTGATCAAATTATTGCTTTCACCATGTACAACGATTACTGGAAGGACGGTGGTCCATATGGTGTTGAACAATACTGGGGTTTATTTGGAAATCCTTCTGATTAAGAATACCTGTATAAATATTTGCGCAATAGAAAACAATAAAGGATTAAAAAAATGGATGTAGCCAGTAAATAGAGAGCAAAAGAAAACGTTTCATGATTTAAGTAGTATTTTGTGGCTCGTGTTGGTCCAATAAATGATTTATTATCTGAACAGGTTTATATGAGTTACGTAATTTATTACAAATACACTAAAATTCGGGCTAGCTTCACCCATATTTGACTAACAATATTTAAGCATGTTGAGATATTGTTAAAAAACTAAATAAATGTATATGTCATTAGCCCAATCATGAAAGTAGTCGTAAGTGAAAGTATCTATGTGTTAAAGAGTAGCCAGAAGAAGTAAGTTGGTGTAATGATTGAAAGCACATGATTAATTCCTGAGCACGTAATTCCATAGTTTACTTTTTTACCTTAAACATATAATCAGGGTATTTTACTGATAAACATCCATGTTTGTAGCTCTATTTTAAATTAGCCATGTTACTGTCTATAGGTATTTGGTTATTAGGTTAACTAGTAGCTATATATCACGTGACAGCCAACTATCTGTTGATATTGATACTAGGGCGTGCGCATACCACGCGCGGTGAATATTGAAGATTTTACCACTAACCTTGTTTTGAGTCTAACAACCAGTTTCTACCCCATTATGTCGGATAGAGAGAAGAAGAAGCTCGCCAAGAGACTCCAGGGACTCTTGGACCGTCTCTACGTGGTGGAAGACAAGGGCGTCAATGTTTCAGAGACGTTTCATCGTTTACCCCTGCGTACAGGAACCGACTACTATAAGGTTGTGTTGAACCCTCTTTCATTACACGCGATAGGACGTAAGATCAAAAAGATGAATTATGATAGTGCTCAACAGTTCATTGATGACTTGGCTTTGGTTTCTTGGAATGCTAGATTATATAATAGAAGAGATTCGATATTTTATCGTCATGCACTTATCTTGAAACAATTTGTTTTGACAGTGGTATTACCAAAATTAACTAATGATCGTGGATTACCAAACCACCGTTCTTTAAGTTATCCAAGATTAGGTGATTTACCTGATGATATTGGTGATAAGTTAACTGCTGAAGATTTCCAATTTACTGAAGCCGCTCCTGAACCTAGAGAATTTGAACATAGTGCTACACCTCAATCTGAACCTTATGTTTCAACTCCTTTACCATCTTATCCATCAACAACTCATGTCCCTGAAGCATCAAATCAATCTTATATGGTATCAAAAGTCAACACTCCAACTCCTTCCTACAACAAGACTCCAAAACAAGCAGAAAGTGGTATTAGAAGAGGTAGACCTCCAATTATTGATAAACCATTTGAAACTAGAATCAAATTAATTTTAAAACAATTCAAAAAGCTTCGTGATCCAAATAATGAAAATAGACTGTTAACTCAACATTTCGAAAAATTACCTGATTCAAAGATTTATATGGATTATTACAATAGAATTGCTAATCCAATCAGTTTAAATGAAATTAAAATCAAGGTTAGAACTAGAAAATATACCAATGTTGAACAATTCATTCATGATTTAGATGTGATGTTTTCCAATGCCCAACTTTATTATGAATCTGATCCTTACAGTGAAGAATACATTGATTTCGTGAATTTCAATAAAGAAGCTCAAATTATTATTCAACAAGAAATTAACAAGAGTGATAGAGAATTAATAGGTCAAAGTACTTCTGGTAATGATGGTATAATAAGATATCCATTAGATTCTTTAGAAGTCAATGGTTACACATATAAAATTGGTGATTGGGTTTTAATTGCTAACCACAATGACCCAGAAAAACCAACCGTCGGTCAAATTTTCCGTTTATGGTCTACTGAAGATGGTAACAGATACACCAATGTTTGTTGGTATTACCGTCCAGAACAAACTTGTCATAAAGTTGATAGATTATTCTTTATGAATGAAGTTTGTAAGACTGGTCAATACCGTGATCACTTGATTAATGAAATCGTTGGTCCATGTTATGTTGTCTTTTTAACCAGATACCAAAAGGGTGATTTACCAGATGGAGTTGTTCCACAAGGTGCTCCATGGTTTATTTGTGAATTCAGATATAATGAGTCAAGTCACGTTTTCAACAGAATTAGAACCTGGAAAGCATGTCTACCAGATGAAGTTAGAGACAACTTCGAACAACCTTTAGTGCCATTGAATGAACCTAGAAAGTTAATTAAATTCGAATCTCCTATCAAAGATTTGTTACCAGCTGATGCACACGTCGGAATGCGCATTCAGGAACCTACACAGGGTCCTCATAACGATTCCCCACCATTAGCAGGTCTGGTCTATTTGGCCCCACCAGTTCCAGAAGATGATTTAGGTCAATACATCTCGAGTCCTAATGTCACTCGTTTACCAGATCATGATGATCCTGCTTCAGGACGTCATGCTTACCTTTTCACACCAATTTCGCAGTTGAAAGGTGGTGGTGGGGCAACCACTACCGTGTATACAACCGGTCATGCACCAGTCCATTCAGCCAGTAATGTTAGTATTAGCGAACCAGTTCACCAACCAAGTCCAACCTATGAAGACAATTCATACCTTCCAGATTCGTACAAGCTGTTACAAATGCAAATCCAAGAAAACCAGCAGAAAAAATTACAGGAACAACAATATCAACAATTGCAACAGCAACAACAACAGCAACTCTTTAGAAGGGTTGAAACCCCTGCACCAACCAACTTGGTCCCAGAAGGTACCAATTATCACACAGTGTCGTCAACCTACTCCACTATGTTGGCAGGTGGTGTTCTTTCCTATAGTGTTGAGGATAATAAAAACTTGGTTAATATCACCGATCATATCAATAAAAAAGCTAAATTGACTGGACCTGCAGAAATCGTGTTTTACCGTGCCCCACCTATTGCCAGTCAAGGGAATAGAATAATAACCAACAATAGCCTTCAATTTGGTCATTCATCTAAGTACCTTGCATGGAAAACAAGTCAAGAAAAACAAGCCAACTAAAAGAAAACTGAAAATAATAATGGAAATGTGTTAATGTGCTAATGTGTTAATTTCCATTTGAAACCCAAACCTTATGGATTTCCGTTAATTTAATTTTTTTTTTTTGGTTTGATTTACTTCAATTTTTCTCGGGAATTAATGTGACGTACTAAAAATGAATCTAAAAATTGACTTGTAATGAATGGTTTGTCTATGTCTAATTTAATAATGTTTTTATCAGATTTTTTTAGACTAAATCATGTTGAAAGTAACTTTTATGAGTGAACACTCCACACACCACACCCACCTTCCAAAACTTGCACCCACAGGAATTATTTGAAGTTCAAATTTTGGGTTTTGGAATAATCTCTTTATCCATCAAAATATCTAAAGTGGGTTCGTATTAGTGCATTGTCTAATCTTAGACTTCGCATGTGGAGTTAAACAGGTTTTGTTTGTCTATAGTCTGTACTGTATAATATATGTAACTTTAAAGATAGATGCGCGAAATAGATTGGCCAAATCAAATACACCAATAATCAGAGAACCCCACCATTTGGTCAAGTCCGTGTCCAATTCGTCATTTGTCACATCAACACATTCAATAATGAAAGCACTTGCTGAGTTCCAAGAGCATCTACAGCAATCAAAACGAATTGTTGCCTTGGTGGGTGCAGGGCTTTCTGTATCGTCAGGATTACCAACATTCAGAGGAACCCAAGGATTATGGAAGAATTTCAATATGATAGACCTTGCCACTCCCGATGCATTCTATATTGATCCAGGATTAGTATGGCAATTCTATTCATGGAGACGATTCAGCGCATTGAAAGCCAATCCCAATCCAGGACACCAAGTGCTAACCAAATTGGCACAAATGAAAGACATTGAATATATTACAATCACTCAGAACGTTGATGGGCTTCAATCTAGAAGTGGACATCCCAAGAACAATCTATTTGAGATCCATGGATCATTATTTGCCCTTAAATGTACCAGTTTTACCTGTAACTATAGCGAAAGAGATAATTTCAAAAACCCATTAACTGATGCATTGGCTGATACCGAATACGAATTCGAAAGTTCCAGAAAGAGGCGAACCCCTGAAACTGATCAAAGCATATCACCACATTTCCGTCCTGTTAAAGAGATACCTGAGCTGGAACTTCCAAGGTGTCCAGTTTGCAGTGAACTATTAAGACCAGGAGTAGTATGGTTTGGAGAATCCCTACTGTTACAAATGATTAACCAAGTGGATAATTTTATAGAAGAAGATCATGTGGATTTGGTATTGGTAATTGGTACCAGTGGAACTGTATATCCTGCCAATAGTTATGTTGATAGAATTAAACTGAAAGGAGGAAAAGTTGCCATTTTCAATACTGATATCGAGGAGAGTATTTTAGAGGGAAAAGATAAAGATACATGGGGGTTCAAAGGTGATGCTGCTGAATTATTACCAATTGCATTGAAGCCATTAATAGAAAGGAACGCGTAATTGGTGGATTTAGGAGCTGAATCCAACCTGTATTATAGAAACAGTACAGCTCGACAAGTTGAATTTCAAAAAGACAAGCAAGAGCCAAGATATTACCGGCAAAGAACAATTAAGAATGAACATAAAACATTCCATTGATGTCTTCTAATTCTGAATTACATATTCACAGAAATCGAGGATCCTGAATCTATCGGAATAATTCGAAGGAGCTTCAAAATAAATTTACTTAAAAGGGAGAAAAGGGACCCTGAAGAATGTCCAGAAGAAGGTCTAAGCGAGCAGAATATCCTTGGCTCTCTACCCAGGGTCTACTACTAACCAGGAATTGTTACAATATATGTATAACCAACGCGTTCCTATAATAAATTACGAACCAACCAATTAATGAATAATTGGTGACATTTTAAGCATTAATTATTAGTGATTAATCATGTGGCTAATTGCCATAACAAACTATAACAACTATATAATCTATATAAGTACCATAGCAGGGCTATGGAAGCAGATCAATATGAATCTAAAATTCGTAATGCATAGCTCGTAAGCATCATGCTCCAATAGAAAACACAATCGTTGGGTTCGGGGAGCACCGGTCAACTCGAACGAAAGTAGCGGCAATAATAAAAGCAAACATTAAAACAAGGGGCCGTGAAAGGAGAAGTGAAGGAAGTTGATCAACAACTTCTAAATATTGGAGAACATGTAGGGCATTGGAAGATCTGGACCAACGGGAATTAAAAGAGAAGTTAAGCAGTAGATTCAATAAGAAAGAAAACTGCCTCGTTGGTGAAGTCATTAACGACATTAAGAGGTTTTTTTTTGTCAGTTCATTTTAAACTGGTTAAAATGAACCTATTGATGGAGACCAAAGAACTTATCGATATCTTCAGTAAATGGTTCCAAGTCATCCACAAACAAATTAGTATCTATTTTGTCAGTGAAGAAAGTATTAGTTTTATCCGAAAACAAACTGGTTGATTTGTCTGCAAACAAACCTTCCTTTGTAGTCAAATCAAGATTAGAAAAATCATAATCAGTTAATGATAAGGAGGAATTTGCAGCACTTGAGAATAATGAGGTTGGTTCAGGTGCGAAAGTTGGTTGAGAAAAAAGGGAGGTATCTGATACTTCAGACATAGTGGTGGTTTCACAAGATGATGAAGAGGAAGTAGAAACTTTTCTCTTCTTACCTTCTTCAGGAGGAGTTGGCAGGATTGTTTTGCGTTTTAAAGGTTTTTGGAAATTAGTAAAATTATCAATTGAAGCTATGGTTACAGATGGTTTTAAAGGAAGGGAGGATTTTGTGGGGACTGAAGTATATGGACTAACTGATTTTGAAGGTTTATGATTATTATTATACAATTGGTGATGGTTTTGGGTGTGGTTATAATTGTTATGATGATACTGCTTTCTTTTTGGTTTTGTTACTCTAGGTTTATCTAATTGTTTAGAACTCAATAAGGGGGATGCTAAAGAAACATTTGCACTTGCACTTGAATTTCGCAACCGTGGATTTGGTGGGGATTTAGATCCCGATAAAGGAGATCTAAGAAATTCATTTAACAAAGTACTTGAAGGTGGCGAAACAGTAAAATCATCTTCTTTAAAATCCCAGTTCCAAGCTGGGTCAAAGTTGAAGCTCATTTCTAGTGGGGGGTTTTTTTATTATAAAAAAATTTGTGTATGATGGGGGGACCAACTTAAGTTTATATAGTCAAATAGTGAGACCTATTGTTTACAATCTATATATATAATATTTTTTTTTTTTTTTTTATTAAAAAAGTTTCTTGGTCATGTCAGTCGCCATGTTACCACAAGCCTACATGTAAACTTAGGATTTGATAACGGTCCAGCCTTAATGCCGGGGGATTACCTAAAAAAGGCAAAATAAAGTATATATTGTCTTCATTACATAAAAATTAAACTAGATAAGGATAAGGGCATCTATACAAGCATAGCCAAAGCCTGGTCTCGGAAGTTACCCGAGAAACGGCGGTAATAACGGAATTCTGTTTTTTTTTTTTTTTTATATATGTAATTTTGTAATCTTGTAATTTTGTAATAGTATTGTTCGTGGACATATATTTTATGCGTAAACTATGACATGGGTTTATTCTTTCGCTTAGTTTATCACATGAGGGGTGTGAGGTTTAAGGCAATTTTTTAACACAAATAAATTGTTAATAATTATATTAAAAGTCAAAAGTTAACTTAACTAAAAGTGTATATTATAAAAAAAAAAAAAGAAGATCACCAGTTTAATTACCCCATCAATTATGTTTTTTAAGATTTATTTATTTATTTACTTATTTAAAATGTTCTTTATAATTGTCTTGGATGTGGGGCCAACCGGACCACTTGAGATTTTATTCTCAGCCTCATCGTGAGCAACTTCGAGTCCCCTTCTATGCTGAGGTTGTGTTACCAACACAATAGAATTAAGTAGAATCCTTCTGTCGGTCACGACATAGAAAAAAAATACCACCACTTACCACTTTTAATGCACCTTTTTTAATTAACAATGTGGTGATTTAACCGCTGTCAGCAAGCATCTGTGCAGAATCACCTTACGATCTGGCTGCGATTAACTCATTAGATCATGCTTCAGTGGGTTGTTTCATTTTCATTTATGATTTTGCGGGGGGCAACTCATCCCGAACCTTGTTTATACTTGAATTATACCTAAATTTTCTTTGGTTGTAAACCTAAAGTTGTCACCTAGTTTTATTACACCCTTCTTTAAAACATTAATTTCGCGTTTCACTTACTTCTCTTACGTCCGAGTAAATTATTTCCTATTGTAATAAATGTACCTCAAGGCCCTTCTATCGATTGTGTCGGTATTACTACCAGATATATATCTATACCAATACTACATTCACAATAGTTAAAATAAAAATATCAAGAGATCTTTAAATATTTGATTTGCATCAATTGATCTATTGATCTATTGATTCTAAATGCATTTTCGGACTTCCCCTAGTTCTTTTTTTTTTTCCTACCAATGATTGTACATAATCGCATTAAACGCATTATTGAACCCCTTACTTGAATCATTTCTCGTAGTTTTTCCCCTCTCATTTTTTTACATTAGCTCTTGACCCTTTTCTTTTGCACCCCACCCCTTTGTAAAGTTCGCCTCATTTGATTGATTTCGTTTTTGTCCATCGGAATGTTTCTTATACTCGCATCCCTTAGTGTTTTCTTTGTCTCTATTGTAATATAAAAGACCCCATCTTGCCTCTGCATTTAACAAATTTCATTTGCAATAATTGTACAATTAGCCGATTTGGAATGGGAATGGGAATGTTTTACATAGTAAATTATTTATGGATGATTCTAATTCTGATTCTGATGATGGTGACTACGGTGGCGGTGGTGGTGCGTGTGTAATGTGGGTTAATTCTTGGTTGTTATACGGCCTTGTTTTTTTTTTTTTTTTATCTATATATCCCCTCTTCATCTTACCACTTGATAGCGCCCTAATTAGGTTCTCGAGGGGGGTGACGTATCACATAGGTTAAATCGCCATAGCTTTGTTTATTTTTAGAAGAGATATGACTCTTCGATGTTACATTAGATTAACTAGTACTGATCTTTCTAATTACTCTGATCCCCCCGTATCTATAACAAGAATTATATTAATAACTCTTTTTTTTTAAAAAAAAAACTCTCTTAACCACTATGATTTTCGATTCGGAGATCGCTTCAATTATTGATGTCACTGCATTATTGTTAGCGCATTCTTTATGTCCGCAGTTTCGTAATCCATTTCTTTATATGTATATACAGGTAATTTTTTAACAAATTACTTTCAAATAATTATCTCTTACAATTAGAATCCCTGATCTTCTCTTCGGAATTGTAGGATCTAGAATAGTAATATGTACTTCGTATTAAATATCATATTGATTTGACTTATTCCCGTGCTTCAAATGCAACATTCCAATGCTGTACTGATTAAAATCTACATAAAAGTCAGGAACCAAGAGTTCTATGCATGCATTAGAACAAACGATTTAATGCGCAAATCAATAAAATGTGAATTAGTCACTTTTGTGAATTATCAATTTATGGAAAACTGTAATCTCGATGAGATCACCTCGGAGCACTCCGTTTATTGAATTCAAGACATCATCATCATCATCGTCATCATTGAGGAAACGATCCCTGTAATTAAAACATTGTAATTATTTTATATTCCTTGATATCTTTATTTCTTGAATCTTTGTTTCTTGGCTTATCTATTAAGTAATTCATCATCAAATTTATCTCTAGTAACTCTTTGTGGTGTATTGGTTTCTTCAGGTGGAATTCCCATTTCCACGTTTGCACTAACTAATAATTGATTTATAAGCCACTGCTGTCTCTTTTCTTTAACGGATTTCTCAAGCTGTTGACTCACAATAGAATTAATTTTATGTGCTGTATGTAATTGATTTTCCAATTGAGAATGTAACTTTTTTAGTTCATTCAAGTCGGTTATCTCATCGAAATTCTGATTATGAATATTTTTATATTCTTTCTTGATACCTTCACCATTCTTTATTATTTGTTCATGAAATTGTTGATTATATCCGACCATTTCTTCTTCATGATCATCTTCTTCACCCCCATTTCTTTCTAATCTTTCCCATAATTTTTGTCTTCTGATAATGTTCATATTATAGACAGGTGCATTTCCTGGACCAAAGAGTAAACTTTTATTTTCCACGTAATTTTTATATCTTAAATTGGCAACCTTATGCTGTTTTAAGTCAAGAGGTAATTGGAATAATTTTTGTGCAGGTACATGATTTGAATCTGACAATTTGCGCTTCTTTGTTGAATCTAGTTCATCTCCAATGGATCCATTCAATATTTCAAGAAATTTTTTATTATACCACCATGGAGTTTTCAATTCATAATTTTGCTCAATGATTCTTAATAATTCTTCTTCTGATTTGTTTTCAACTCCTTTCACTTTAACCAAGGCTTCTCTCAAAGTTTGTAATTCATGAGTTTGTTTAATATGTTTGGCTAATAATTCTGGTCTTGTGTATCTTTGATCACATTCTGGTAATGGACAAGCTATTTCTTCGGAGATATGTGACCTGCAATGTGATAAAAGTTCGGCTTTAGAGGATTGTGTTAAACCATATTTCTCACATCCCTTCCATTCACAGCTCATTTGTTCCTCCGGGGCCAAATGGGTCATTTCAAGGTGTGATGCTAACAAGGGTACACTTGCTAATGGTCCACTAGTACAATTATTCCATTCACATGTTAACTGTTCTGGTTCCTGTATTATTGGTGGCTGTGGCACCGCTGTTACTGCGGAGATTGGTTGTGACATATGACTTGATGTATGTGTATTTATGGTTGTTGATGATGAGGGATCAGTAAATGTTTGTTACACGTCGTTGTTGTCGTCGTCGTATTGTACTCTGATTTATCAGTTCAAGACCAAATCTTACACAAGCTGGTCGTGCGCGCGACACCAACCTAAGGTGGGTAAAGGTGGTTGAGAGTTGAGGGGCTTTTTAGGTTACCATGATGAACATGACAGAACAAAGAACAGAGATGGAAAAGTGAACAATAAACTATTTTCAGGTACCTTGAAAAAGATGACCTTTCGGAAAGCACCGTTTTGAGTATTGCCGTGGAGTTGTTTAAAGAAAGGCATCTAGAAAGGTGGAGTCTAGATCAATAAAAGATCTAAGCTTTTTTTTCTGGTGGTGGTGGAGGGATCGATACTGTATAATATTGTACAATGGAGTATAGTTCTGGACTTACTTAAATTGTAAAATCTTTACAAAAAACACGTAAAAATAAAAATTATTCAGAAAAGGTAGTAGTTTATGGGATCTTTAACTTTAACAGTAAGGTGAATTTAAACGATTGTTCAATCTTACATTAATAATGTTTTGGGGTGAGCATAGGATGCCGTACAGAGAAGGCTTAAATGGACAAGATAATAGATCGAGACTCGCAACAAGTAATAGTGACTAAGGAATTTTTTTTTGGAATAAGTGTACTGCATTGTATATGGTCATAAATAACCGAAAAATCAGTTACCACGAGGCACAGATATTTTTCAGATATTTCAGCTCAACGTTACTAACAATTTAAGTGGAAAAGGTAATGTAAAGTTGTGGAGAGGTGGGGGATTTAGAAAATTTATTTATTAAGCAGTGATGAAGCCACTAAAATTTATGAAAACGTTTTACTTCTCTAACATATAATTTATTTAAACATATCGATTAGTGTTTCAGGATCTCTATATAACGGTTGAAATCTAAAATTAATATTGAGTGAGATTCTCGATTTCAGTTTGGTTGCTAAAGCCACCATATTATTATTTAATAGTATAATGGTTGTAAAATTTACATAGGCACTAATATTTAATAATCTACCACTATCCAGTGGATAACCTAATTCATCTTACCCCCTTCTACTTAAACCCCCGCTCTGTTATTATGAATCATCTATCCAATGATCTGGATTTGTTCAAAACCCAAAACCAATCTGAAATATCTTATTCGAATTGACAAACTGTGCCATCATTTACATTGTACTGTATCAGGTTGGCTCACTGATATAATAAGGTTTACTTGGTAACGTCTTTTAGCCCCACAAAATGCAAAATTTTTAAAGATTAGAATGATCACTTAATTCAGGCAATCTGGCATAAAACTGAAAAATCACTACATTAAGACTCACAAGGAAAACAAGCAAGCTCATTTGAGATTCATTTGATCTCGTTTTCGTTTTCTATTTATATTTATTATCCAGATTATATATGACAGGGACGATCTATGTTACGAATATGACTAACTAATGCCAATCAAAAATTCGTTCGTTAAGGAGGAAAATGACTCATTTAACACCAACTAATATTACCAGTCGGTATTAAATTTTTATTGTCAGTGTAAAATGCACTAAACCAAATCTTCATCTAATCTGGCTGCAGGGTTAGTTTCAATGAAATCCAATGAAACCTTGTGACCTAATAATTCTCTGATATTAGAAACACCATACTTGATCATGGTTGGTCTTTCTAAGGAAAGACCCCAACCTAACACACGTAAGTTCTTTGGTAAACCCATGGATTCCAACATTTCTGGTCTAAACATACCAGAGTTACCAATTTCAACCCACTTACCTAAACCCTTGTGGTAAGCGAAAATTTCCAAAGATGGTTCAGTGTAAGGGTTGTAAGCAGCCTTGAATCTTAAACCGTTAACACCCATCTTGGAGAAGAAATCTTCCATGAAACCGATTAAATCACCTAAAGTAATGTCGTAACCAGCCAACACACCTTCAACTTGGTGGAATTCAGCCAAGTGAGTAGCATCAACAGCTTCGTTACGGAAAACTCTATCAATGGAGAAAAGTCTGGTTGGTTTTGGATCTTCAGCTAACTTCTTTAACATAGCAGAGGAAATGGCAGTAGTGTGAGTTCTTAAAACCATTCTTAAGGATTCTTCTTCCTTCCATGGGTATCTGTAACCAATAGATCCATACTTACCTTCTTGATGTACTTGCTTAATGTTATTCCAGTATTCTTCATCTTCTGGCTTACCAGCCTTGACAGGGTCCTTTAAGTAGAAAGTATCTTGTAAATCTCTAGCTGGATGTTGTTGAGGAACGAATAAGGTATCGAAATTCCAGAAACCAGTTTCAACATATCGGTTAGAAGGCATTTCAGTGAAACCCATGGAGAAGAAAATTTGTCTGAATTCTTCTCTAACCTTGTTTAATGGATGTAAAGCACCAGATTGTGGGTAAACACCTTCGGAGTTGAAGTTATAAGGCTTGAATTCAGCATCTTTCCAAGATCCACTGGCAATCATATCAGAAGTAATATCAGTTTCGTAAGTCTTAATTTCTAAACCGAATTTGGCGGCCTTTTCAACCTTGTATCCAACAATCTTAACTAAGGTGATTAATTTTCTCTTCTTCAATTCAGTTAATTCTTTCTTATCATTTAAAGTACCGGTTTCCTTGATGGTCTTTAATTCTTCTAATACTGTATCTTCAGGTAATTTGTCAACCTTGGCAACTAATTTATCACCATCCTTACTTAACCATTTGTTCTTAAATGCTTTACCTTGACCCACAATACCGGTTGGACCTAACTTGGCCTTCAAGTCATTAATAGTCAATGCTTCAACAGCCTTCAAAACTTCATCCACAACTTGGACTTCTGGAGAAGCACCGTTGGTGATGAAAGATTCAGCTTCTGGAGTAAGATGCCATTGATCAATTTCAATTTTGGAAAAATTAATCATTTCTTTAGCCCATAAGGAAGTTAAATTCGAGTGTAAAGTATTGGCATCAATCTTGGCGAATTCAGGCACCTGTAAGGTGTTTTCGATGACACCGTTACTGTCATGAACTTTTTTCAATATACTCAACTGTAAATCGGACATTATTAATTAAGTTGGTTTGGTTTAATGTGTCTGATTGTGATTCATAACTGGAAAAAAATTCAACGTTAGTGCTGAGATATACTGAAGGAGAAGAATAGGTCCCGAGCCGATGTCGTGAACATCAAAAAGTCGCAGATGTCGCAACAGAAGTAAAACCACCAGACCGACTTTTTTCCAGTTATTGTCGCAAAGGTTGTCGTGTGTCATGATTATATGTCGCGAACAAAAACAACCCCACTAGCTCATTAGCGGTGTCATTAGTTTTTTCCCTTCGTCTTATTTTTAGTGACAAAACGGTCGCTGAAACGAGGATGAAATAATATACCTGACGCACTGATTCACCAAGATAAAAAAACAAAACACCCTGTGATTCTATGATGACCCCCAATTGTTGTTCGTCTAATTGCTTTACATATTTTAGCGGGACCTGATATGTATTTTTTTTTGTTGAACTTCCAAACCTCTTGTTTTATCTCCAGCAAGTATATTTTGTTGTAGTGTAGTCAAAATATTGTACAGCCGTTTAATAGATTTCCCATATGACCTGCTCGAGAGATTTTTGATGTGTTTTCAGGGCAGAATGTTCCTGAATACTGGTTTTTAGACAAGATTGCTTGCCTTTACCATGGACACAAAAAGTATATTGCGATCAGAACGTGTTTGGTTGTTAACGTTGAAATTTTAAGCTCGAGGAGAATACAATTGACCCAAATTGGGAACTTTGAAACCCCACCTATAGGCTTTTAGTAACGCCTGGTATAGGGAAGTAAAAAAAAAATAGTTGATTAACCTCTATTGATTGATTCAATTGTGGTTTTAGATTGAATTACATTGTTCAACAAAGAGTCCATCGAGAACCCAAACTAGTCCAATCGGAACAAACCACGGCATTCTTCCATTGAGATTTCCATGTCATTTGTTGCCTGTTGTAGCAATTGTGCCTGGTTCTTGCTATTGACACGAGAGGAATGATGCTGTGCGGCTGAGCAATTTGATGATGTTTTTTTCTTAGTATATAAGGGGTAAGGCCCCCGCCAATGTAGTACTTATTCTTTACCAAACAAATCAACTCACAAGATGGCCATTACATGTTCTGATATTATCAAGTTATTTTTCGCTATTATTTTACCACCATTGGGTGTTTTCTTGGAAAGAGGTTGTTCTTCTTCCTTGTTCATTAACATCCTTTTAACCATTTTGGGTTATATTCCAGGTATTATCCACGCTGTGTATGTGATAGGACGATACTAATGGCCAGAGCGCCAAAAAGCCTTAAGGTAATTGAATGAACTTATGACTTATGATGCTAGCCGTCTTTTGGTTATGAAGCGGCCCCTGTTTAACAACATGGTTTGTTGTTCATTGTTGTTGAATGTACTGTAATGCCAGGTGTATTTACAAGCTCCAAAGATAACGTCAAGAGGCAATTCCATTCCAGTCAGCATGGCTTGTAATGATTATTTAGTTCTAAAATATAAAATATCAATATTTACTGTGTAGAGCATCTCAATGCTATAATTTCTTCCACAATTCTGATTATTGCTGTCAATGGATCAAGACCGATATGAATCAATTGATCCGATTGTGATTTCGTAAAATATATCAATTCTCAGGGGACAGAAACCTTTCAATCAAAAGAAAAGGGTCCAATTTCATCTACAAAGTATGGTGATACTAGACCACCTTTTCAAGACTAATTTAGGTAGTAGTTCCTTATAGTCATCCATTTTTCGCACACTACATTGTTTTCTAGCAATAATCATGTTCATTTTTGGGACTGACGAAACCAATTGACCAAGAAAAAACTAGATGAATATGTTGGAATAGCGATATCGGACATATGAAGTAATTTGTGGAGTAGAAGTACATTGTTTTCGGTACATTGACGTTTCATTTGTGACAGGTTTGCAGCCAAATCTTTAGGTGCGAGAAATTTCGTTTACTGCATGGAACATGTTAGGTGGCTGATGCTAGTGGTAGAAATAAGAAACACACAGAATCTTATATGGTATGAAACTACTCAGAGTAGGTGGATGTAGGTAATATCAGGAAAGTATAAAAATTTTATAAATCAAAGTTTTGGTTCTTGGCAAAAAAACTTCCATTGGATAGATGGCTCATAATTTAGTTATTACTATTAACATAACAAATATAGCATTGTATATTTTACCAAGTTCTAATAAGTTAATTCAGCCTCGGTAAACAAGATATAAGAAGCTGGATATTGAAGTTAGATATGTGAAGTTGG
Source organism: Suhomyces anneliseae (assembly GCA_030568535.1). Taxonomy (NCBI): domain Eukaryota; kingdom Fungi; phylum Ascomycota; class Pichiomycetes; order Serinales; family Debaryomycetaceae; genus Suhomyces; species Suhomyces anneliseae. Next base: position 321,267 of record JAJMGB010000009.1, on the reverse strand, counting down.
GTTTATGGAGCTTTTACTAGAACCATACCATACCAATTGATTTAACTGACTTCAATAGTAAAAGCACAGGAAGCAGCTTGAACATTTCAACTGATGTCTATCTCCATTCTGGGTGACCTTTTTAAGTCAATATAAGTATTTAACTTTATCTGGTACGTTTTGAAGTGATCTTATGGTCTTTTCTAGATTGTGGAACTTACATATATCCATTTGTTTTAGTATGAATGTATCTCATACATCAAGTCTTGGCAACTCCACACAAAATTTACGAGACCTTACATTGGGGTCGTATGTAAGATACGGGTTTACGGTTATAAGTGATCCAAGTCATTTCAATCGGTGGCCTCGAAGCAATCTTTTAGCGAAATTGCTACCAATTGCTATCACTCTTCAATGCCCAGACCCTTTCTACATATACTGCATGGAAACTTTTTTAAAGCCTTTAGTGCTTTTTAGTAGATGCGATCAAATTATCTATGTGGAGTACATTTTAGTTCAAGTATAAGATACGACTAGAAATTATAAGAATAAATATAAAATTAATCAATAATCTCTATTTATGGTGAACTCTTTCATAGCCTAATACTCTTACTCGTAGCTAACTATGTAGCTGCATATCCAGGTTATAGTGCCTTGACAGATATGCAGGAACTGATACTATTTCAGTAATTGCAAAAAGATGGAGTTAATGGTCGGAGATTTCATTGCTTAATTTGACATAACTTCACTTCACCAGTCGTTTATCGGGACATTCTACCGGACAGCCAGCTTCGTTTATTGTCCTCGCCTTTGTCGGTTTGTTTGTGTGTATCTCGTTTCTCGTTTATCTACGATTGACGAAGACTTTCGTGTGCCCGTCAAATGCTACAAATTTTTGTTTACCAATATTTGAGATGAGATAATAACTACGATTAGGCCCGAGTAGATCAACACCATCATCTCGTGTAGTCAGGGCTCGCAAATGGCTAGTGTTCGCAACATCCGAAATCACACAGCCGATAAAGTGAAAAAAAAAACCCATCAAAGATGAGAATCAGAGACACTTCGTTTCTAAACCAAAAAAAACCCCCAAAAAGCAGTTCAATGATCTACCATGAAAATGATTGCTGATCCAAAACCTGTTCTAGGACATCACATACGATGGCCAAGAATATGTAAGTTAAATAGGTTACCGCAGGTTCCGACTGGGAATATTTTTTTAAAACTATCACAGCCATCATATGCAGTATTGGTGAAGGCTTAGTGATATTTGCCTCTACGTGAATTTTTTTTTGAATAGGGTTAAATTATATGAGATGGTTCTTTCTTTTATAAATTAATGGCCTATCGACAATGTCCTTATTCTACATATAAATACTTTCTCGTCAACGGCTCAGCCGTCTACACGAATTCGCACTTCTAGAGAGATAGAGATATGTATATATACTAAGGCCCATGACCTTTGAAATTTCTTCCAATTATTTCATTTCTAGTAAGCATTGTATGGTTTCGCAGCCCTGGTTCCAGGGAAAAACCGTGTAGTAGTAACATATCCCGTTTTTGTTCGCCGGATTAAGCCTCTGTTCAGACACATAATTTGCGCTAATCCTGCTAATCCCCTCTGTTAGTAAGTGTCACCAGTATAAGCCTCCTATTGAAATGGCTAATCATAGTGACCAGCAAACATAAAAATATTGGTGCCACCCCCACATAATTTGCCCCACCCCCAAAGTAGCAAAAATTCCATGTCTAAGGCATTCTTTTTTTTTTTTCTCTCTCTTTCACCTTTATTATATCTTGATCTTTTGGGGTTCCTGCGTGTGACGAATGACCAAAAGCAGTTGCTCAAAGTACCGCATATGAGCACTGGATATTTGATGTAAAAACATGTTGCTAAGGTTTTTTATGGTTTGTAGAGGTCTAGGTCGGGGCCTACTGTATGTAGAGAAATTTAATCTTTCCTTACACTTTTAGTTTATCATAAAATCTTTATTACTTTCAAAGACTTTACAATACTTTTTACTTTTTATATCAAGTGCAAAAAGCCAAGACAAAAAAGGCCAAGGACCGTTTCATAGCCTCAATAGCGCGTCTTAAAACTTTATGAAGACCTAGAATCACTCCAAACTAAAAAAAAAAAGGACTTAAGGACTTATCAAAAAACAAAGACTACAAAAGTCAAGAAGAATCGAAGACAAAGATATCTACTACAGAGATAAGGGTATCTAATCTTCACCATGCCATTTTTCACCTTAAGTACTCGATTCATATCGGGATGCTTTATACTTGTGGTAATCATCAATATCTTTTACTTCAAAAGACTTTATGGTATTGAAGAAGAAAGACTAAGACTACTAGAAATTCAATATCATAATACACAAAGTATCGATGATTATATACCCGATGCTCAGATCGAATATGATTCAAATGTGATATATCAAGATCTAGAACCAGAACAAAAAGTAGCCTATTTACTTAATGAAATCGAGGATAACTCAAATTGGCTTACCAATACTAGCATTCGTCATAACACAGTTCATTTCAAACCAGATGAAATAGATCATTCTGAAATCTATTACGATCCACGTATCACTCTTTCGGTTTATCTTGATGAACTTACCAATAAACAACCAGGAGAAGTCCCATTTGCATGGTCTGATTGGGTAGATTTAACTATACTTAATCAAGAATTAGATAAATCTGAATATGATCAATTAACCTGTTCTTGGTTACAATCTCTGGTGAATAAACCAACCAATTATCCTGATTTTTGCGTTAATAGATACGAATTATCCGAAGAAGAATTAGAAGAAATCGGATTACCTTTAGATAAAATACCCGGATTTATCGTCAAGAAATCACCTCAAAATAAAATCCCAAACGAACAAAGTATAATGCAAGCAAAGAGTCATTTGCTTACATATGCTGAATTACCATTGAAAATGGTATTCTTAACTTCCAATGGTACATACCAGCTTAATGTCAAAAATGAAAGAAAAGACATTTATGATTCTGGAATGTTTGATCTGTTTTTGGAAAAGCATAGTTATACCAAAGATCAAAAATTAGCATTAAACCCACATGATTCATTTACAAACTTATTGAATACAGTAGAACCACATCATGAACCACCTGCACAAAATGTATATGGTCCTTTTAACAAAGGTGAATCAAGAGAATTCCATTTAAATACTGAAATGTTCCATTATGGTCAAGAAGATATTGATTCTCAAATCCAAGAATATGAAGAAAGAATGAGAGGATCAAAATTGGTCAAGAAATCATCCCAACCAAGAGTTGAAAAAGTGGAAAATTCAAGAAAAGAGTTCCACGAAATCATTCATCAACTCAAGAATAGAGATATTTACCCACAACCAGCACCACCTGAAGCCAATGAGGATGACTCTGATAGTTCTGATACCGAAGAAGAAGTGGTTGAAGTCTTAGATTATGCTAAACTTTCCAAGCAAGAACTTAACCATTATAGAGGATTAAAGACTGCCAATCAATACGATCACGATAAAGAACCAGTGTACTACAAATTGTCTACCTTAAAGCTTGATGCCGATAACAAAGATAATGGTTACCATTATGACTGGAGATTCTTCAATGGTGCTTTCAAGTATATGAAGGATAACACCTGGACTGAAAAGCAATTAGAAATGAGAGAACAAATCATTTTAGATAGACTTTTAAGAAATTGGTTCAAGTTTTCTAAGGAAATGGGTATTATATCATGGATTTCTCATGGTCCATTATTAGCATGGTACTGGAATGGTTTTATGTTCCCATTTGACATTGATATTGATATTCAAATGCCAATCAATGAATTAAATAAGTTCACCAAAAATCACAATATGACTTTAGTCATTGAAGATATCGATGAAGGTTACGGTAAATACCTTATTGATTGTTCTACTTTCCTCCATCACAGAGATATTCCAGGTAAGGATAATTATATTGATGCTAGATTTATTGATATTGATTCTGGTGTTTACATTGATATCACTGGTCTCAGTGTTAACAATGAAGAACCTCCTGCCGAATATAGTACTCTTATTAAGGAGAAAAATGATAAAGGTGAACCTATTGAATTATACATGGATAGAAGAAAGCATTGGTTAAATTTCGAAAAATTGAATCCTTTAAGAATTTCTATGCTTGATAGTGTTCCAGTTTATGTTCCTAATGATATCATGGCTATGTTGAATTTTGAATATTCTGAAGGTACAACTGCCTATTATTTCAACCATTATTATTTTGTACCAATGGTTCGTCTTTGGTTACAAGAAGATAAGATTGTTAAAATCTTTGAAAATCAAGGAGTAAGAAATAGAAAGGGTAAAGTAAAGCCAAAGGAATTGGTTAAAAAGATTAAAGCCATGACTATAGAAGATAAGATCAGATTATTGGAATCTGATAAAGAAGTATTGATAGAGTATTACAAGACCAATGAATTTACTGCATTACATGAATTTGAGAAAAGACAAATGTTGGACTTTTCGCAGCAAATGTCAGTATTGGATCTTGCAAACAATACAGAATATCATCGTTTAACCAGTCAATTTCAATTGGGTAAACCATTCAAGGTCAGTTTGTTTGATTTTGAGTATTTTGAGAGGGCCAATATTGAGGAAGAACAAACTGAGCCCTCAAATGAACGTAGTGAAGTTGAAGTTTGGTAAGTTTAATGAGAATATGAAGAAGTTACTATAATTAATTAATTACTCAATTACGTAATATATTAGTTCCAATACTTCATTAAATTTTCTTATCTACCACTACTTACTACTTACTATAAGTTCATATTTTAGCATTCATTTCGGAGTTGTATATTAATTAATACACGGTAATGACAAGTAACATATATTATCTAAATTGTGTAGGTTTATCATACAGTAATACGCGTCCCGGCCAAAGGTAAAACCACCAGGGCTCTACCCTTAAAAAATATTCAAAAAATTAAGACACAGCCGGAGACCAGGCTCGTTACGCATACATGGTGGACCAGTTAATGTCCCTGGACTACCCGATGTGATCTATACTCACAGGAGTGAAATTTATACGACTTGGTGATACAGTAGTATAGTGGGTACAGAGTCCTTGTCGTCGCACGACCCCAGACCTTTAAAGTATATGCCAGTAATTTATATATAGGTAGAGAGGCTATCAAAGGAATGATTAGAACAGTACCAAGAATTGCCAGGCCATTCCTCGCCAGAGGGTACGCTTTCAAAGCCGTGAATACAAAGAGATCTTACACTTCTCCAGTCTATGAAAAAGCCTCTACTGAAAAGAAGGCTTCATCTTCATCAGAAACCACCAGTGAAGCCAAAGCTGGTGGTATGAGTTTCCATGACTCCCCAGTCCAAGTCACTCCAGCAGAACCAGGTCAACCTATCAATTGGTCCGACTCTTTCCATGGTTTAGGATCTACTCCATTTTCTAAAGAAGTTGCTGATATTTTACTTGCACCAATTGCAGATGAAGATATTGAAATCAAACCAGATGGATTATTATATTTACCAGAAATCAAGTACCGTCGTATCTTAAACCGTGCTTTTGGTCCTGGAGGATGGGGATTGGCCCCAAGAACCGAAAGTTATATTACTGAAAAACAAATTAGTAGAGAATATGCTTTGATATGTCATGGAAGATTAGTGAGTGTTGCTAGAGGAGAACAAGATTATTTTGGAGGTGAAGAAAAAGTTACTACTGCTTTAGAAGGATGTAAGAGTAATGCTTTAATGAGATGTTGTAAGGATTTGGGTATTGCCAGTGAATTATGGGATCCATCATTTATAAGGACTTGGAAGAAGAAGTTCACTGATGAAGTATTTGCTGAACATGTTACTACCAAGAAAAAGAAGAAGTTGTGGAAGTTAAAGAAGAACAAGACTTTAGATTACCCATACAAGATTGTTTAATGAACCACAACCTTCAAAAGTAACGAATAGATGAAATATGGTGAAAAGTTAACAATTAAAATTTAATGTGAAAAATTACTGTAACCAATTTAATTAATCATTTAAAGATATAGCAGTTTAATACTAGGTATTAAATTTTACTGTGTCTACAAGTTAATTTCGATTTATTTCGTATTTTTTATATTTATCACACCAACTTACTTCGTTCGTTGTTTTGTTCGTTGGTTAGCCTATGATTGCCTGTATATATGAATAAATATTAGATGTACAAAATGCCAGGCAGGCATAGCCAAAATAGTAGGTATATAAAATCACCCACCTAAGATGAAGAAAATGACAAAGACATGCAGATAGAAGGAAGAAAGGTTAACAGTTTTAAAAAATTGTAATTTTTTTTTTAATAGTTTATAAACTGTTCCCAACTTATGGCTTAAAGATACCTCTACCAGCACCTAAGCTTTCCACAGTTTGACTTAATGGTCTTCTCTTCCATACATCCCAGAATTGTTGTTTTTCTAATTCTTCATCACTGTTAGCTTCAGCGTATCTAGTATCTCTACCAGCAGAACTTGGAGATTGAGCCCAAATAGCGTGATCTAATAAAGCAGTGACAGTAGCACCTGCAACACCGGTCAAAACCTTGTGCTTAACTGGCATATTCTTGAATCCAATAGTTAAACAGGCCAAGTTACCAGCACCAACAGCGTAAAAAGTGTTCCATCCATCATTCTTTTCTCTCAAGTTGGTCACAATACCCTTGGTAGCAGTAGCAACGGTAGCGAAACCAACTGCAGTTAATGGCAATCCAATCTTGAATGTAGTACGTTTCCATAAGTATAACCAGGCGTAAGCACCAACAGTTGTGTAGAAACCGACCTTGAAGATTTGAGTTGTTTCCTTCTTGGTATCAATTGGCTTGAATGGTGGGTAGGCGGAAGCATTTGCCATATTTACAAAAGGAGTAGGCCATTTGTTGGTGGAGTCTGGGTAGGACTTAACCTCAACCGCAGCTTCTTGAGGTTGTTCGGATGACATTGTAGGGATGTGATGGTTGTGTTGTAAAGATGGCCAATCAATTTTGATGGATTTGTCGAGCAGTTCAGTCACGTGAAAACATGGTGATACTTGGTCACGCTATAATCACGTGAACCATTTTCTTCAAAATCAAACAATACCAATTTTGCCTTCGGATTAAACTAAGTTAGAAAATCGGGGAAATTATCGGAATATATTGTTTGAATAATATTATTATCTATTTAGGTGGAAAAATCTCGTCAAAAGCTCAGGATCAATGTCCTTTAATTTTTTTTTGATACTCCCTATTTTTCTAATGAAGTAAGATATATAGAGGGCCAGGTCACGTGTCACCTCTTTAGAAAAATTTTCAATGAAATATTATAGTTCTCATTATACCTACGTTGCTATTTATCCCATAATGAACAAGGCTTTCACCATTACTGCCGTTGCAGCCACCGCTTTGGTCGGTTACGCTGCTTACTTTGATTACAAAAGAAGAAGTTCCCCAGAATTCAGAAAGTCTTTAAAGAAGAAGGCTGTCAAGCATGCTAAACTCAGTGAAAAGATAGAAAAGGAATCCAAGAAGTCCAAGTTCGAAGCTGTTAAGAAGGCTTTAGAAGAAGATTTAGAAGCTAGACCAGTTCCAGTTGAATTAGCCGAAAAGGAAAGCTTTTTCATGCAACAAGTTGCTTTAGGAGAACAATTATCCACTGATCCAGAAAAGAAGATTGAAGCCGCTATTTGTTTCTACAAGGCTTTAGCAGTTTACCCAAACCCAACTGATATTTTGGGAGTTTACCAAAGATCTGTTCCAGAAGACATTTATGAACTTGTTGTTATGATGATCGCTGCCAAGCCACCTCCAGCCGTTTCCAATGTGTTGAACCCAGAACTTAAGGCTGAAAAACCTGAAGAAGATTTAGATTAAATGAACGAGCCAACACTTTTAAAGTGAATTGGTGAGTGATTTTCAAGCACAATTGAATGAAGACCGCCCTCTACCATAAAAAAAATAATTATATGTATTTATTGAGAGCAGATTCGATAATGACACTCTGATGATATTCATCCACATTATAGATGTTTGTGGGCTGATGAACACTTTTTCTGTATATATTCTAATAAAGAACGTGTTGAGAAACAACTTATTAGTGAATGTAATTTTGGGCTGGAGAGTAGTTGTTTATATTTGAAAACAAATCAACAAAGATCAAGATCGAAGACAGTTTTGGGACTAACCGAGAAGATTTACTTATGTTTCAAGATCTGATCTTTGTGCTGCCACATTACCTACTGTTACTTGGTCCCGAAAATGGTTGGTGCTGTTGGTATACTCATCAATGGCTGCGAATACCCATTAGTTAGTCAACTACAGTTTCTAGTTCTATTCTATTTCTTTACTTAATTCACAACCTAATACTGGTAATGACTACCAATATTGGTTACAGTCGCACAGCCCCATAGTTGACACCCCCAAAAGGTCAAATGATGGAGAGTGGAGATAAAAAGATAAAAGTTCGTAAATCCATAAATCCATGATTCAGCTGAAACGATAATAGCCGTAGCAGATTCGTAAATTAAAGTTGCCATGATCAAGTGAACCCAACCAATGAACAATGTACGATCCCGAGACTGGGATCATTTTGGGTGCAAGTAACATTCCCAATTTAGAGGATTATCTTCCTGATTCTGACACTTACCCATTTCAATATAGATCAACCTTGATCCAAACTTTTTAATTTCTCATGGTTGACAGGGCTTGGCTTTACCCCTGGTTATTTTTCCCCTTCACTCATGCTTATCTAGAGAAGTGTGTAAATGACTTACAAAATAGGTGTTTTACTGTGCAGTTCGCTTGACTAAAAAGTGGTTGGTCCCCTCTCCTATCAGTGCGGCAATGGGAATTATTTTATTCTATTGTGTCACTATGTACCTACTGTGACCTTTTTTGCCGATCTCTCTCCTTCTGTTTTGGTACTGGTACTTTCTATGTCTCTCTCTAATTAAAAAGGTTACATCATACACCCTGACGCACGTACTATAAATAATTTTTCAAATATAAATGAGCTCGTATCTTCACCCGAGATAGATTTCGAGCCTTAATTAACCTATTCAACACCATTGAACCATTGAGCCACGAACATGATGTTGGCATTGATCTTTTGGCTATTACCGTTGATATCTGCTGCCTCTATTGGCAAGAACGTAACTGAAATCGATGCGATCTATAACTCTAATCACTTCACCAATTCTACCAATTCAAGTTCGCAGTCTATTTCAGATACTTCTAATAGTTTCCATTATAAGGGTGTAGCATTAGGAGGTTGGTTGGTCTTGGAACCTTACATCACTCCATCTTTGTTCAAAGCCTTTTCTAAAAATGATATGCCTATTGATGAGTATCATTACTGTAAGACTCTCGGAGAAGATGAATGTTCTAAACGTTTAAAACAACATTGGAGTACTTTTTATGAAGAAGATGATTTCAAAGAAATCGCCAGTTATGGTTTGAATATGGTCAGAATCCCAATTGGATATTGGGCTTTCCAAAAATTAGACGATGACCCTTATGTTTCTGGTGCTCAAGAATATTTAGATAAAGCCATTGAATGGTCGGCTAATAATGGACTTAAAGTTTTAATTGATTTACACGGAGTACCAGGATCTCAAAATGGATTCGACAATTCCGGTTATCGTGACATTGGATACCCTGGTTGGTTCAATTCTACTGAGAACTTGAATGTCACCTATCAAGTATTACACAAGATTTTCAAGAAATACGGGGCTGGTGAATTTGGTCAAAAATATAAAGATACTATTACTGCAATTGAATTGGTTAATGAACCACAAGTGAATCAAACTCTAGTTGCTGAATTCTATGTGAAAGCCTATGAAGAAGCTAGAAACACTCAAGAAATCAACAATACTATTGTTTTACACGATGCTTTTGCTTACAGTGGCTACTGGAATAGTATTATGTCCAGTAGAAAACCCACTGGAAACAACACTAATGAGAACTATAATATTTTAATCGACCATCATCATTACGAAGTATTTGGTGAAGCTGTTCAAGTCAATATTGAAACTCATCTTCTGCATATTAAGGCATTTGCTGCTTCAGTCAAAGATGAATCAAAGCATCATCCAGCTATTATTGGTGAATGGTCTGCTGCATTAACAGATTGTTCTCCATGGTTGAATGGTATTGGAATCGGTTCAAGATATGCTGGAGAAAAGCCTTATGATTTCAAGAAGACTGGTAGTTGTAAGAATATCAATAATATTAATAAGTGGAATAAAGATAAAAAGAAAAATTATAGAAAATTCATTGAAATGCAATTGGACAGATATACTGCTGATACTCAAGGTTATGTTTTCTGGACTTTCAAAACTGAAGATACCATTGAATGGGACTTCAAGAGATTAGTCGAGTTGGACTTGATGCCTCAACCTTTAAATAACTTCACCTATATTGTTAATGGTACTGATACCGATCCAGACAGAAAGAAGAGTATGGGTACCAGAGCTAGTATTAGTGGATTATTATTAGCTGTTATGGGTCTTTACGTCCTTATATAAGCTGAAACTAGAAATCATTCATATTTTATTTCGAATTGGGCTCAAACCCATAAATTTTGTTTCTAATCTAGTTTACAAAAGCCCGTTCAGGGAAATTAAATAGTTAATAATTCAAATGAATCTTGAAGGAGTCAGTAGATCGGTAGTTGATATTATCATAGACACAGAGAAGTTCAGCAGATTAATACATACAGACCAAAAACACCTTAAGTAGTATATTCAATGAGCTACATAGTGATTCTATATCACAACCCATTCATGCTTCTTGCTCTTCCTCTTATCTTACAAACAGTTGCAGCTAGTTCGCAAGAAGCTGCAAAATTTCGATACACCAAAAAACGACGAATAATGTCACCAATGTGTCAACATTACAGCCCCCAAACACGTACCAGCACTATATATAATACATCTTTGACAAATATCATACAAATACTTTATTCCAACTTGGTGTTGTCGGTGTAACACTTTCTTATTCATATCAAGCCTTGACTCTTGTGGTATCCCTCGTGACTTTGAGTCTTCGCAGTCGAGACTGTATATACCCATCTTTTTCACCAGACTGAGTCACCGGTTCCGGCCCCAGTTCGTTATCAAGCCACACATCGATCTTTTGAAACTTTCTTGTTTTCTTGTTTTCTTACTTTTCTTTAAACATTAAAATATGGTCAAATCCGTCAATGTCGCCATTATCGGCTCTGGAGTCGTTGGTTCCGCTTTCATCAACCAATTGAAGAATTTAAAGTCTTCTATCAACTTTAACGTGGTTTATCTTGCCAGATCATCTAAAGAAGCCATCTTCTCCAAGGATTACTCTCCAGTAGACTTGGCCAGTTACAAGACCAGTCCAGCCCAATCTGTTTTACCATTGGGTGATTTAACCAAGTTCTTAACTGGTGCTTCTAGACCAACCATCTTAATTGATAACACTTCTAATAGTGAAATTGCCAGTTATTATCCAAATTTCATCAAGAATGGCATTTCTATTGCTACTCCAAACAAGAAGGCTTTCTCTTCCGACTTAAAGACTTGGAATGAAATCTTTGAAAGTTCTCAAGCTCCAAACGGTGGTTTGGTTTATCACGAAGCTACTGTTGGTGCAGGTTTACCAATTATTGGCCCATTAAGTGATTTGGTCAGCACTGGTGATAAGGTTGAAAAAATTGAAGGTATTTTCTCTGGTACCTTATCTTACATTTTCAACGAATTCTCCACCACTGATGCCAACTCTTCTGTGAAATTCTCTGATGTTGTCAAGAAGGCTAAAGATTTAGGTTACACTGAACCTGATCCAAGAGACGATTTGAACGGTTTAGATGTTGCCAGAAAGGTCACTATTTTGGCCAGAATCGCTGGTTTTGAAGTCGAATCCCCAACCTCTTTCCCAGTTGAATCTTTAATTCCAAAGGCTTTAGAAAGTGTCGAATCTTCTGATGAATTCATGGCTAAATTACCTGATTTCGATGCTGATATCGAAAAGGTCAAGCAAGATGCTTTGGCTGAAGGTAAGGTCTTAAGATTCGTTGGTCAAGTTGACTTCAAGTCCAACAAGGTCTCCGTTGAAATTGGTAAATACGCTTTTGACCATCCATTTGCTTCCTTGAAGGGTAGTGACAATGTTGTTTCAATCAAGACTGATAGATACCCAAATCCTTTGATTATTCAAGGTGCTGGTGCTGGTGCTGAAGTCACTGCTCATGGTGTCTTGGCCGATGCTATCAAGGTTGCTCAAAGAATTGCAAACTAATGAAATCATGAGTATAATAAAAATAAACAGTAACTCAAACCAATTAATTATTATCTGTAGTTATACAATTCGAATTACACTAAGGATCAAACAAATTATCAAGAACTTGAAACTTGGTTCTTATAAAAAAGATTGCCTTCACGTTTAACCTAATTAATTATAATTTATTAATTATATGCTATAAATTATGAGATTATTATCTCTTTAATTAAATTGAACTGAATATTTTTATCAGTCATTCTTTTTTTGAATTATATACATTTAAACTGTTGATGGCATGACATAGATCTTTGTCTTATCTTCCCAATGTTTTTTAGCATCTCTAAAAATACCTCTCAAAACATCTTCATTTTGACAAGTAGATCTAAAATTCAACATGACTCTTTGTGAATCCAAATGATACGTTTTATTATTTGTATCATTATCTGGTAAAGTGGTCAATAAAGTATTAACACGAGTAATATGAATGTTATTTGGAGCCAAGAAGAATTCACCATTTTCTCTCAATTCAACAAAATATGAACCAGTCTTATGAATATATTGAGCGTATTGGAAGGTTGGTTTTCCCCAACTATAAGATATTTCAACATCTCCTTTCAGGAAAAAGACAGTAGATCTATTATCAAGTAAGAATCCAGAAGTTTTCAATAAGAACAAATGGTAATAGAATTTAGTTTCTCTTAAAATAGATGGATCATTAAATTCTTCATCTAACCAAGGATTAACTACCAACTTCAAATCCACAAAAGAATGGAATGGATTAATAAGTGGAATTGTACAAAGTTCTTTCCAAGGTGTTTCCACCAACTTCAATCCATGTCTTTCACATAATCTGGACCAGTTCAAAACACTATCATCAATGAAACGGGTGTTGGTGTTTAACCATTGAAGTCTTATATGATAACAATGTTCAGGGTTATGCACTCTGTCATAATGAACAGTAACAATTTCTGGACGGAAGGATTTACCTAAAGGATCAACATTGATTTTAAGCGACTTACTTAAAATAAACTTCTTTCTTTTAGGTTTTAATGATCCAGAGAGTGAAGAGCCTCCATCAGATTCATTAAAATTATTAGAGATGATCTTAGTCAAATCTAAAGAGTCGGTGAGAGGTTTAGGTGAATCTGTATCAGAATCATTTCTGGTATAACTTGGGGTTAATTGTGGAGTACTAGGAGTACCACTAGTACCACCATGTGACTTCTTCTTGAACCAACTGGACTTTTCTTTTTCTTTTTCTTTTTCCTTTTCTTCTCTGTACAGCTCATCAGCATATTCATCTTCAATTTCATAGAAATAGTACCCATCTAATAATCCATGTCTTGCTTCAACGTGTTTAAACAACCCTTTGTTCATCAATGATTGTCCATAAGCAGTAGCAGCTTCTCTTGTATCGATATCCTCAAAGCATTCTAATAACCAAGTTACTAACTCACTACCAATGAAACAATGTAAATGTCTCTTAAAATGCCAAGTTCTATCAACTAATTTCAAACCAGAGACACCTTGTAATTCTTGAGCCAATTCACTGATCTTGATACTTTTGTTGAATCTCATGCTTTCAGGAATCATTAATTTCGGTTGGGTTCCAGTGATATCATAGTTTTCAGCTTCTTCATTTAAGAAGTCGTAAAGATTTCCAGTATAGAAAATAATTTCTTCCACATTTCCTTCTCTTACCTTACTCTTCTTATCATATTGAGATCTTTCAATCAATGCTATAAGTTTACGCAACCCTTCAACTCTGATTTCTTCATCAGATAACTTTTCATTGGAGACATGGTATGCATTTTTTGGAATATCAGCTGGCATAATAACAAATTTCATTTGGAAAAATTCCTTGTTAACATCTGGCAAAATATCTTCATAGCCTGCTATGTATTGATCAAATTGGTTCCAGTTTAACAGTGGTGAATTCAAATTGATAGCGTCAATTTTTGCATTAGAGTAGTCATCAGCATAACGGGTACGGATTAATGGATAGTAAGGTTTGAGTGCAGTTGTGGTTAATGAATTTTCAGACTGAGTTAATCCTAAAGTTAACTTTGATTTTTCAATTGCTAACGGAGCCGACTTTCTGTATAGTTGAACATTTAAATTACCACCATAATCCAAGGAAATACGATGGATTTCATTATGGAATGCCATATAGATAGCAATACCAAAAGTATGATTGTTACTGGGGAAATATTTTAAAACGTTATCATTATCAAACCCGCCACCATTGGCACCACCACCTCCACCAATTCTACGTTCTTTTTCAACTTTACTAACTTTTGGACCGTAACAGATTTGAAAACCTGTCAACAATCTTAATTGAATCATCTCTCTCATCAACTCATGGGTAGTTGTGAGTTCCAAATAATTCTCATCAGGGTTAAGAAGAACATTATAGATTTGGAAAGTGTAGTCCGATTCCAATTGTTTACTACTTGGAAAGATTGGTGTAGTGATTGGTAAGGCAGCAGGTGATTGAATTGAGTTCCATTTAATCATTTTTCTTTTCACACCAGCTGGGAAGACATCACTCCATCTACTTAAATTACCCGAAGGATCTGTATGAAGATCTTTAGATGGGTTTGGAATATCTTTCCAATATTGATCAGTTGGTAATTCTGATTCATCTTCAGTTCCACCGTTTGCTCCAGATGATCGTTTTCTAGAGAAGGAACTTGGCTTTTCATTCTGTCTTCTGAGTTTATCCTTACGCCCACTAGTTCTTGTTCTGTAGGTTTCAGGATCATTTCTCATACTTCTCAAAGGTTCACTGACGATACGTTTTTTCATAGGTTTGCTTTCCTTCGTAGGTTCCTTCTTGTTGGATTCTTTAGTAGGCTCTTCTTTGATAGAGTCTTTAATAAATGAGCTCTTTGTATTGAGTACTGGAGCTATAATCTTTTTATCATCTGTATTTTTATTAAGCATGTACAATGATGATAATGCAGAATTCTCCATATTATTAGTTACAGTAACAGTCCCTGTAACAGAAACTTCTGATCTGGTGGTGGTAACAGCAGAAGTGACATTTGAAGTTGATGCTGCAACTGTAGGGCCAGTCAGCGGTTGAATAACTGGACTGGATTTATCAGATGTTGCAGCTGTGGTCATACTTTCATCATGAGACATCACAGGTGTCAAATTCGTACGATTACTATGAATCAATGATAATGTAGCACTTGAATTTTTAAGTTCTGAAGCTTTAAATTTTGGCTTATCGATTTGATAGTGTTCGATCTTTGCATCGTTAAAATAATCTTTCTTTTCTTTGATTGGCTTAAAGACATTTTCATCATATTTCTCCATTGCTTCTAATAATGTACGGTCACTCCTTTTCGTCTTAAATCTTTCAATTCTGACATCGTTCACTTCATTTTCCATGACTCCCATCATTTGTAGTTCATAGATTTTACATCTTGGAATCCATTGTAAATTGGACGATGAAGACCCCATATCTTTATAGAATGAGATGTCACACCAATTTGGAACACTATGTTTGGTTGCACCATTTTGATCAGCATATCTAAATAATGGGACGACATGTAATGGAGGTTGACTCAAACTGACAACATCTAAACTACAATCAATTGTAGCCATTTTCTTACTTGTTTCAAGAAGTAAATCATAATCGACATCGAAGATACCTGTACCAGGTGTGATTAAGATAAAATGGTTTAAAGAATGCTTTAAATCAGTATTTCTGAATTTATTATGAACCAAAGTCAAACCTAAGTTTAATGCTTCAAGCATGTTACCTTTAACTGCTGGCAATGGTTCTCCTTCCATATAATACTGATTATTATGACCCAATTTTAACATAGTATCTCTTTTAAAGTTTGCGAATTCTAATCTTAAATTGGCCATAATTTTATCCCATGACAAAATATTCACTTGATCAACAACCACTCTAAAATAATCTCTTCTATTGTTTGGTCTTTCACCTTGGTTTAATGTTATCCAAGGAATATCAGTCAAGTCAACACTAGAAAATAATACAATTGTGATGGTATGGTGAGTGTTGTTTGTTCTCCATTTCTTGAAAATCTTAGGGAATAAATTGTTAACCAATTTATGGAAGATTATTTCACCATTTTCTTCAAAATGCCACATTTCTCTTGATAATTGAACCAACACAGTCAATTTTGCACTTTCACTCCGGAAAATAATCTTTGTATCTTTGCCAATGTAGCCACTGAAGACTTCTTTACCATTTTTATAAATATGTTTAATTAATCCAAGTCTATTGCTAAGGTAAGAGACTCTTTTTTCGGTATAAGCACAAGTACCTACTAATGCAGATGAGAAGGTCCACATAACATCTCTTGATAAGTTGATATCTTTGATGGCTATCTCAACAGAATCAGCCTCTATTGTGGATACGTTCTCAATATATTTTATTTGGGCCACACTTCTAGATGGTATATCAAGAAGTTTTTGTAATGGGGTGGAGATTAATGAGATTTGAATCTTGGACTTCTGTGGGTCATCATCTTCATGATTACCAGTTTCTTTAAAATTTCTATCATTGGCAACAAAGAATAATTTTTTCAGTTTCTTTTGGTTCAGTTGTAACTCGTAGACTTGACCATGTTTTATACCTGAAGAACCATTAGCATCTATTATAATGTCTTCATCAGATGATCTTAATTCATGAAACCATACAGTAACGGGTATAGGATCTTTGGTATTGATAGGAGCTTTGATAGGAGCTGCATCTGATTTTAAACTTTGGATACTATCATCACCTCCAGTGGCTATAGTTGAAGGGCTCAATTGATGAAATCTATTTGATTTAGGTAAATTATTTGATCTTCCAACAGTAATTGTGCTTCCTATGTTACGATTCATTAAATTTGCTGATGAAACTGAAGAATTGGATTTTGACCCTATAACAAGACTGGCCTGATTGGCGCTCATAGAATTAGAACTAGGCATGCGATTGAGCTCTTTAGGAAGGCTGGTGTTGGAATTGGTCTTGGTGAGCTTCTTGTTGTTCGAGTTGTAGTATCTAGCATGTTGCATTGTGACTATAGGAAGTAGTCAAAGTCCAAAAAAAGGTTATGTTAATCAGTTTTTGAGGTGACAACTGGTTCCTAAAAGGGATGTATCACTGAAATGTTGTATCACACAGTAGAAGATGATTAAGGGGAAGAACAACTTTCAACTGGGAGCGGTGGTTTCAGTGATCCAGTCTCTAAGCTTTGTTTTGGTAGTTGATACACTTGTAGATTATCGGGGCTTTCTGGTAGTTTAAATCAAATTCAAGTTTCCTAGACTTGGTCCTGCACACAGACCCTGGAGACCAAAGTCTACCACCACAAATGGTTGCAAAGTTTAACCAATGTGTGAGGGCGATCGTTCTGACAAATCAAGCTCAAAGATTGCTACTTTAGGCACCACCATCAAAGTCTTGCGATCAACCAGTTGACTTCGCAACCGGTGTCAGAAACTGGGTTGAATTGACAATCATCCACAACCTGTCCCTCACACGCACCAATATCAAACCACCAGATGCCTCTAAGTATCACCAACCCCCTACAGATAATTTGTAAGCTGCGTTGATAAAGGTGGAGAATTTGTCAGGATAGGAGAAGGACAAGAAAATAAACGATATTGGATTTGTCAGAATGATCAAAATAAAAGTCAGTATCGTCAGGTTATATTATGTATTATATAGTGGTAGTACTGGTTACATGATAGTATAGATAGCTATATACAATTGATGGGAAAGGGTAACTGTATCAACGATGCCAAAAAAACCAAGTGAACTTTTGAAACAATTTGAGTGTTCTTTTATTACTTTTATTTGGATAAGACAAATTCATCCAAGAACCATTTGTGGAATCTGGTATCATCAGATAATTCAGGATGGAATGAAGTACCTAAATGATTACCTTGTCTGACGGCAACAACCAAGTCTTTTTCACCACGTTTCAAGTTATATAACACTTCTACTGGAGCATCGATTATTTTATTGGTAGAAGTGATCAATCCTTCTTGTGGAGTGATATCATCAGTGACACCCACTTTAGTAACCACGGGAGCTCTAATGAACACAGCAGGAAAATCATTCAATCCTGGTATAAACCCACTGAAGTCCAATGATTGCTGGAACGAGTCCAATTGTCTACCAAACGCGTTTCTGGTGACTTCTATGTTCAATCCCCCGAGAACCTTTTGTTCTGGTTTACCATTTTTCAAGTGCTTCGCTAAAAAGATCAACCCAGCACAAGTACCCCAGATACTTTTGGTAGGATCGCGTACGAATCCGAGGAGTGGCTCGAGAATATGAGTTCTTTCAGCGATCAATGACATGGAAGTGCTTTCACCACCAGGGATCACCAAGGAATCACATTGATTCAATTCATTTGAAGTTCTTACTTGAATGAAATTAAATTTATGATCATTATATTCTGGAGATTTAACTACTGATTCAAAAAAATCAATATGTTCATGAAATGCACCTTGAAGAGCAAGTACCCCTATTGTGTAAGAAGGCATGAGTGATCAAATTATTAAATCTAGAAGGATAATAGGCTATAGTATAAATGATTGGAGTGGAAGGGTTCGGATATATATGTGCTTTATCAGGTGGGGTGTAATTAGTACCTAACCACCCAAAAAGGGACAGGAACAGCGAGCCGAATTTTTTAATAAACTAGCGAAAATAGCCGTTTTAGCGCATAAAGGGTGACCCGATATAATCCGGAACAATTGAAGTTGAACTGATCCTTTTGATCTATACTGAAGGATTTACCGATTTATAACCGTTGACGTGTATCATAAGACATGAAAATCTTACAAATCCTAATGATTCTGGAAGGATGTTAGAGTCAAAATTTTTCCTGAGTCACAATGCCCAGCCCTCGATTATTGAGTCATTAACTATTATCGCTTAGATCTCCACAAAAGAAAAAAAAATGCAACAACTCATGCGCTTTTTACGTAACCCTTAATGCTTGAGGGGTCTTTTGCGCATTTTTAAACCAGAGTCAATTCTTGGCCCATATATATATATGGAAAATTTCCGAATTATCACAGTTTCCTTTCAATTCAATTCAATTAATACTCATTAATCAATTATTTCAATTATGTCTGATTTCAAAATCAAGGCCGGTTTGGCTCAAATGTTAAAGGGTGGTGTTATCATGGATGTTGTTACTCCAGAACAAGCCATAATTGCTGAAAAAGCTGGTGCTGTTGCCGTCATGGCTTTGGAAAAGATTCCTGCTGATATGCGTAAATCTGGACAAGTGT
The DNA here is from genome assembly GCA_030568535.1 of Suhomyces anneliseae. Taxonomy (NCBI): domain Eukaryota; kingdom Fungi; phylum Ascomycota; class Pichiomycetes; order Serinales; family Debaryomycetaceae; genus Suhomyces; species Suhomyces anneliseae. Next base: position 301,764 of record JAJMGB010000009.1, on the reverse strand, counting down.
GTAGAATGTCTGATCCAAAGATGATTAAGGAAATCATGGAAGCTGTTTCTATTCCAGTCATGGCTAAGGTCCGTATTGGTCACCGTGTTGAAGCTCAAATCTTGGAAGCATTAGGTGTTGATTACATTGATGAATCCGAGGTCTTGACTCCTGCTGATAAAGAATCTCATATTCCAAAGCATGACTACAAGGTTCCATTTGTTTGTGGTGCTAAGGACTTAGGTGAAGCTTTACGTCGTATCCATGAAGGTGCTGCTATGATCAGAACCAAGGGTGAAGCTGGTACTGGTGATGTCTCTGAAGCCGTTAAGCATATTACTGCCATCAAGAAACAAATTCATGATGCCGTAAGAAAGTTGAAGACTGAAGAACAAATTGAAGCTTATGCAAAGGAATTGAGAGTTCCTTCTTCAACTCTTATTGAAGTTTTGGAAGAAAAGAGATTACCTGTTGTTAACTTCGCTGCTGGTGGTGTTGCCACTCCAGCTGATGCTGCATTATTAATGCAATTAGGATGTGACGGTGTCTTTGTGGGATCTGGTATCTTCAAGTCTTCTGATCCTGCTAAGTTAGCCAAGGCCATTGTCAATGCCACCACTCACTACAATGATCCAAAGGCTATCTTGGAATACTCCACCGATTTAGGTGATTTGATGGCCGGTGTCAGTATCTCTTCTATCAGAGCTGAAGAAAGATTATCATCTAGAGGATGGTAATTTAAGAAATAAGGTTAACTTGTCATTAAAAAAAGCTAACATTACCTTAATTCTTTTGGAAAATGGACCAAATTGAGTTGGTGATAAAAAAAATATCAATTATCTGATGAACGAATTTAGTAAATGTAAATAGTATTAGTGAAAAGAGTATAAGCATCTTTCTTAAACCCACTCTTCATCCAGTTTATAGTTTACTGTTCGTTAGTTGGACTGTATATATCTATAGAATCAACATATTTATTCCAATGATTGCAAAAAAAATGCTGCGAATTTTTACAATGACGCATATTTTATGCATCACAAATTCGCTTATTATGTGAACTGTAACAAAATGTAACGGTCCAATGAAATAGTAGGACGAGCCGTTCTCCATCGTTTGTTATTTTCCAACGATTCGATCTCAGCAATATGCCGATTGGAATAGCCAAAACCGAAGTGGAATCTCAAAAATCAACAAAACTGTCCTCTGGTAAACAAACTTAGATCTTTTAGATAAATATACTTGTCGAAGCTATAAGAAGAAAAATATAGTTTTTACCAGTTCGTGAAATGGAAGGATGAGCTCTTAATCAGGTAGATGATAGACGGATTGAACAGGGTTCTGGTTACTCATGCAGAAGAATGCTAGGTCTTTTCTTGGTATTTCTGGTTTTCTTTGTAGGTGCAAAATTGGACTTATAATATCAAATTCTCATTAGTTGATAGAATAGATAATAGCTGAAAGATATAACATAGTACTTGTAATATAATCAGTAGCAAACCGAAAATTCATCTTCTACTCGAAATGAGAGGAAATCCAGCAATCATACCACATCACCAATCGATCGGTATTCTACTTCCAGACCATCAACACATATCGGAGTTTAGTCTTGGAAATATCATACAGGGTGGTGGTCTGTGGGGCATTTGATAAGAAAAATATCATAGATTGGCCTCAACAATTGGTTCCCCTCAAAAACTAATAATTATTGTGGATATCAATAAACCACAAGTGGTTCCGATCAAAGATCTAGATGTGGAAAATGTAAATGCACAATTTGAAAATCGTTACTAATGGAATTTTTCATCTTAAAACGGAAGTGTACTTCCATCTGTCATATAACATTAAATGAAGGCAAATGAACCAAACTACTAAAAGCCGTTAAAAAATATTATCAACACCCCCGGGAACAATCAAGATTGTTTATTATCATCACCACGAGACCGGGGTCGGTTGAGATGATTATTTTTTGTGGTTCCCCCACAATTGCCCCCATTTATGACTCGAGCCAACCGCTCTATCAGCTCTTTCAGCCTTATTATTATTCATATCGTTTAGTTATTATAGATAAAATATATGAAGTGGTGGTAACAATCAAAAAAAAAGCCGCATATCTGTTCCTACTTCTTCCCCTATCCTCACATAATTTTTGACGTTTTCGAAACACAAGAGGAGAGGACAGAAAAATAATTCAACTATAAACGTTAAAAAAGTTTAGTACAAAACAAGTCTATATGGTGACTAGCTCACGGAACCAAAAGTTCTCCGAGAGTTCCGAGGCAAATCATTAGGGATATCTAAAGCTAATGAATATTTAAACAAGATCAGAGAAAACCAGCGATCTCTCAGGAACCTAATAGTTGTAGATTAATGTTACCAATGCCAGATCGATGGGGCAAAAAAAAAAATATAATAAATTATATACACCATAAATTGCCTTTGACGCAACTAAATGCGGCACTGTCTTTGTTTGATATTATCCAGACCAGAGGAGAAGTCACAGGTTAATTTTTCAACACTTAAATGCGATTTCACTTGACATCTGATACAGTTGCTAGAGGAGTAAAATTGGAAAAAAACTCAGATCTAAAGGAGGAGAACTACATCTTATTATAAAGACGGAAATTTGAAAGGATCAGAGTCCTTAATAAGGTGCTAAGTCCTTATAAGAACTGCAAATCCGCGGAAACGTCCACTTAAGTATGATCCCTGGAGCGGAATATTCGGTCCATAGATAAGATTAGAATTATTTAAGATCCAAAAAATCCAGTGCAAGTGTAGAGCTGCGGAATCTTTACCCCATACTTCGATTCCGCGGTTTCCTAATTGAGCGATCCGCCACCGATAAGAATGGAATTGAATAGTAACAACCACACCTATTTTATTTGTATAGTTATCGCTGATTAGAACCGGGAAGATCTAATAGCACCCCCCACCGAGGACCCACCTGGCCCTTATTTAGGTTAAATCAACGGATGTTGAGGCGGTTTGCTGCGGGAATGAATGCCTGAACTGGCGTGTCCTTGCCGATTGATGCACTTAAACTAACTTCTAACCTTTATTCATCGCCGTAATTGGTCAAAGTGAACGAAATCGAAAAAAAAAAAAAAAATTACAACTGGTTTTGTCTCTCTCTCAAGCGTGGGGAAGTGCCGCATTACGTACATAATTAAATGACTCCCAACTTAGAAATCGTTATCACATCTCGTATCACCTTTCAAAACTCCTTGTCAAAATATTTGGCAGCGGGGTCGAGACAATAAAACATTCAGTTCCCAACATCCAAATCTACTAACCACATACATTTGATCTTTGATCTGGTGGAAGAAACTGGAATATATAAAGTCAAAGGATTTTCCCCTTTTATAAAAAAAGATCTTATCATTAGGACCCTTGACTCACAAGAACGTGATTTCTTAGATCTCCTAACGTTGCGAATTTCACAATAAAGTTATCAGGTGTCAAATTTCTTGACGTATATTATAATTTTAACTTCCTGATAAAGAATTATTCGTCATTACACATAAGTGGAATTTTAACATTCAACAACAAGAAAAAAAAAAGTCATAATCCCTTTTAAGTGGCTTAACTTGGTTTGGTGATACAGGTGTGGATAGCTTTTAGTCATTCAGCATAACTTCGTTTGGTATTTTAATTTGTTTTAAAGAACTTGCTTTCATATAAAAAGTTCCAAGCTCTTCCCATTTTTTTTTTTAGTTTGTTCATTCTGGTTTAATATTCGATTAAGATTTGGTTCAAAACCCTAAATGACTTCTTCTTCTATTGATAAGGAAAAAGATTCTCCAGTGTTGGTGGACGTTGAAAACGTTGGTTCTGATGACAGATACCATATGTCTACTAAGTTTGATGATTTTAATGATAACTTAGATGTTGAGAAATATGGTCAAACCCAAAGAAAACTTTCTACTCGTCATGTGGGTCTTATGATTATTGGTCAGTCCATCGGTACTGGTCTTTATATTGGTTTGGCCTCTCCTTTGATGACTTCGGGTACTTTATCATTATTTCTTGGTTTCATAATCTATGCTTGTCTTGTTATTTGGCCGTTGATGCAAGCGGTTGGAGAAATGTGTTCTTTCCTTCCTATCAAAGGTACCTTTTTACATTATAGTGCCCGGTGGGTTGATCCTGCTCTAGGGTTTGCATGTTCTATCATTTACTTATACACTTCCATGATGTTCGTTTGTGTGGAAGCAGTCGGTTTCGCCTCAGTTATCAGTTTCTGGACTGATGTTAATCCAGGTGTCTTTATTGCAATTTGTCTTGTATCATACCTCGTGTTTAATGTATTTGGGGTTAACTGGTACGGAGAAATCGAATTCTTTTCCTCTATGCTTAAAGTGTTATTGATCGTGGGGCTTATGTTCTTTGCATTGATCTCCATGTGTGGTGGTAATCCAAATCATGATGCTTATGGTTTCCAACACTGGAAAGAAGGTGGCTTAATGAAAGAATACCTTGTTAGCGGGTCTACAGGTAAGTTCTTAGGTTTATGGAATGTCTTGATTTATGCTGCTTTTGCTTGTGGTGGTCCAGATTTATTAGGTATGATTTCTGGTGAAGTTTCTAACCCAAGAAAGAATATTGGTTTAGCTGCTAAAAGATCATATATCAGAATTTATTTATTCTACTTTGGTGGTATTTTCTTCATGAACACTGTTTGTTCTTCTGTTAATCCTATATTAGTTGCAGCTCAAAATTCTGGTAAGAGTGGTGTTGCAGCTTCTCCTTGGGTTATTGGTATTAAATCAGCTGGTGTTAACGGTTTAGACTCTTTAGTCAACGCTTTGGTTATGTCTGCAGCTTGGTCCTGTGGTAATGCCTTTGTCTATGGTGCTTCCAGAACCGCTTATAGTGCCGCCCTTGCTGGTTACTTACCAAGAGTTTTCTCCAAATGTTTAAAGAATGGTGCACCAATCTACTGTGTGCTTTTGACCCTTTTGGTCGGATGTTTATCATTCCTTAGTATTGATAACTCTACTGCCAAGGTTTTCAACTGGTTTATTAACTTGGCTACTACTGGTATTTTATGTACCTACTTATGTATTTGGTGGTGTTACTTCAAATTTAAAAAGGTTATGGCTGTTCAAGGTTGGGATATGAAGAGTCCAGAATATGAATACTTCTTGGCTCCTAAATTTGTTCATCCATACATGACTTACTTGGGTTGTTTCTTGAATATTTTGGTTCTTTTCTTCAACGGTTTCTGGATTTTCTTCCCAGGTAAGTTTTCTGTTGCTAATTTATTCACTTCATATTTTGCACCTGTTTTCTTGATTGTGTTATTTGTATTTTGGAAGATCTTGAAGAGAACTCATTTCAGAACTGATCAAGAAGCAGATATTACCACAGGTAAAAGGGAAATTGATGAAGAAGAAGAATTGGAATTAGAAATGGAAGCTGCCAACCCAAGAAAGACTGGATTAATGTATAGAATATATTACGCAGTGGCTGATTTCTGTTTCAATTGATTTCACCTACGAACGAGTTTTAGTTATCAATTTTTACTTTGATAATTGTCATGATTTAGTTAATTATGTTAGAATATAAGTTTCAAAGAACTATACAAATGTGTTCACTGATTTTTTGTTTGGAAAAGAAAAAGAAAAAGAAAACGAGTAGAAGAAAATAATTGTAGTGTATTGCAAAATACTAATTGGTCTGGGGTGATAATTGAAAATTGAAAATTCCATTATAATTTGATTAATCACGCATCAATGAAAATAAACCTCAATCATGAAGGACCCTTTTTGTATTGTGACTGACGAGGTATCTCGGATGATTCTATTCTGCCGATCGAATGCATTCGAAGATGATCAGTCGATTTTGACCACAGCCTCACCACCACCCCTGATATCGCTTGCCCTTACGTCAGTTTTTTCGTTCTCGTAACTAAATATAGGCAGGGCTTAGTAAAACGTGACTTGCTCCATCATCCAAATAATAAGATAATAATCGTTAACTATTGAGATGACTGTCAACTAAATATAGATAGTCAAGCAAAAAGTTTATAGTTTTAGTCACACTAGTTTAGATGAGAATTGTCTTGGTTTTCTAGTACAGTAGACCTTCCAGCATCAGATTGTTCATATGTCAATTTTTGAGGGCCTCTAACCATTATCATTATTTGTGGTTGGGTTGTTCCTCAATTTCGCACCAGCCCATGGGGCTTAGGAAATATTGAGGAAATATGGGGAAACACGATACGAGAAATCTGTTCCCCACCCCCCGTAAAGCGTAAACGTGAACCAATTAAGACCAACCAGATGACGCGCTTCGCCCAAATGAGGTGATACACGGGTACGAATTGGTACAAATTGGTGCTTTGGTCTAATAATTAAATGACGAAAGTGTTTCATTTCCCCTAAAATATCACTAGTTCAATTAAACTTTCACACGAGAAGCGGGGCTTCTACAATAATAGAATTATGCATACCTCTAATACCCTTTATGATCAATTGAATAGGCGATTTGAATAAAGAATATTCATGTGGCCGGATACCCACTATATAGGGAGGGTAGAATTTCCCAAATTTAAAAGATCTGAAAATTATCAATTCGATATTCCCCCTTAAACCCCCCTCAATTGAATTACCAAAATAACTAAAATGAAGTTCATTGCCTTAGCCTCAATCGCTGCCTTAGTTTCCGCAGATGCCCTTAGTGATCTTGCTGCCATTGTTAATAACGGAGCTTCCGATATTGGTGCAGCATTCTCTGATGTTGGTTCAGATGCTGAAGGTTTAACTACTGTCAATTTACCATCTTTAAGTTCCGTTTTGGCCAAAATAACTGCCGCAGGTGGAGATGCCAGAAGTTACGAAGCCAGTCTTCTTTCTAGCATTGGTCATCAATTTGGTGTCAGTAGTGAATTTGGTAAAGTCACTGCCAATGCTGAAAGTATGGCTTCTTCTGTTAGAGCAGCTGTAAGTAGTGATGTCAAATCTGTTAAGTCTGAAGCTTCTGAAGCTTCCAAATCTGGTTCCAAGGCTGATTCCAATTCCAAGTCTGACTCCAAGTCTGACTCCAAGTCTGATTCCAGTTCTAAGTCTGCTACTGGTTCTTCTTCCAGTACTGCCGGAGGTACTTTCTTAGCCCCTGTTGGTGCTGTTGTTGGTCTTGCAGCTATTGCATTGATGTGAGTAATATAGATAAGATAATGATACCGTCAATCAATAGTTAAAGATCTTCTATATATAACAAAAACCAAAAAATGTGTATGCGTAATGAAAATGATCTATTCGAAAAATATATGTATGGAATCTTGTAGATACATCAGTTGATAAGGAGTAAGGAGTAGAGAGATTGAGGAGTGAGGAGTGAAGAAGCGGAGACAGTGCAGAAGCATGGCTGCTAAAAAAGAGATCTACAATTTTTGATGATAATTATAATGCAACTAAGCTATGACCGAAAAAAATTGCGCTTCTAAACCTTTATATATAATTCATGGAAAAACAGGGTTCAAACCGTTAGATAGCCCTGTAACTGTAACTACACGGTAACTTCAGGCTAAATATTTTCAAAACAAAAAAAAAAAAAAGAAAAAAGGAAGGAAGGAAGGAAGGAAGTAAATAAGATCGTAAAAAAAGTTTGGAACAGTGAAATTTTTAATTTTTAATTTCTAATTCCTACACCCGTTAATGAAATTCGGTATACCCCACTAATTTGCCCGATCTATGTGGTAGAAGTTTCATGTCAAAGTCAATCAATAAAATAGTTTGTAGTACGAAGAGATCGGTACATTCCCGGCGATCACAAAGGGGAGGAAACAATTCTCCACAATTGACTCACCAATCAACTCCATCAATTGACAATGACTGACCATCCTGACTCAATCCAACCCAACCCAACACTACCCAATTCGCACTTATAGGCGAAACATACAATCAGGATCAGTTAGGATCAGGGCAGGGCAGATTATGTGTGGTAGGTGTGGTTAGGTGTAGTCAGGAGAGGTCAATTGTGTGGTAAGTGGTACTAGTTCATAATCCGTAAAATATTGGAATATTGAATAATATATGGGTTTTTCGGAAATTAGATATTTACCAGACGTTTATACTAACTTTTCAATTTTTTTTAGATTTCCGCTTATGCATTCTTTGGTAATACAACAAACACGAACAACAAGAAAAACACTTACTCGATTACTAGCGACGGCATTTACAATCTCCGTAGCCCTAGGCTAAACACGTCTAACAATAAAAGAAATGCTTGGGGGGTCATTTTTCACCGATTTTCGCCGATCGAGATACTCCGAAATCTTCCATATCTGGGGTTGCCAAGAAGTCAGACCAGATTTTCTCCAAACTCAATATTATATTCTATAACCTAATCAAGCAAACACAAGCTAATCATTTTTGCTAGTGTTCTACACCGTAATTTTTTTTTTATTTTGTACTATGAATGGAACAATTTTTTTTTTTTTTTTGCTCATCGCAGTCCAGAAAAGCATTCCAGAAGCTCAATTGCTTGCTGGACTAAAGCAAGAAAACAGCATTCCCCACGCAAAAAAGACCCTTTAAAATGTTCGTAAACTGTCCGTTACAACCTCGCCTTGTACCCTGGACCACAATAGAACCTCCTTAATTCCAAGAATACAAAGGTCTATAACCGATATCGCCCGAGACCATAACCCCAGTTTTCATTTTTTCTTTTTTTTTCTTCTTCTTAGTGTTTTTGTGCGCCCCTCACCCCCTCACCTCACTCAAAAGAACCGTAAGGCATATCAGGCTATAGGACAGGAAAAACTCCGGGATTCGTTACCAAAGTTACCCAGGACATTTTTTTTAATCTTTTAGTGAGGTCTAATACATTTTTTTGATTGCACCAAACATAACTGATAAGATAAGAAGTTATTACAAAGATGATATCGCCAAGAACCAATTAAAAGTTGGCATATACTATAGATCTAAAATATCGTGTCATGAACAAAATAGTCACAAATGACACTTTTAATGACACTGGTAATGACACTGACACTAATATTATAATATGACAAGTGACATCTCTCCATAATATGCCCCGCCAACGTAAGCCAAAGTAGACAAACAAGCAGCAGCCGTACCACCGAATTAAACTCATTCCTATAAAATATTAACGGGGGGTATATGTACGGGTTCATTCATACCGCAATCCAAAAAAAATTGTATTTGTGGGGATTGGCCATTCGGCAGTACTTCTCCACCATCTCATCGATGTCGTACAAAGATGTGCGTCCTCACGGCATTCCCAATCCGTTAAAATATTGTTTTTCTTGGCTTAAAACTAGCCCCACCTACTGATTTGGGACTTAATCGGTCAGTCACAAAACAATCTTCCCTAAAAGACAAAGGACAAGTTAATTATTATGGTTACATAGCTACTAACTACAATTTTCTAACGTCTTTTCATGAATGTAATTTCAAGTGGGATCTTTTTTTTTCTCTTCTCTCTCCCTACCGCTTGTTAAGTTCTTCTTGTATTGTTTCTTTCTATGTAATCTGTTTTCTTTAACTTCACAATTCTCCACCTTATGATTGGGCGGGCTTTTTGAAGGCTCCTGTATAAAATATCTCACTTTTTTTTCGCTCTCTCTAATCTAATTTAATTGTTTTCTTTTCTGTCTGCCTTGAACGAAAACCGTAAAATAACTCGGGGTTCGTTCAGGCGTCCGCACACTACGACATCATTTTTTTGTGTAACATTTTGTTCAAGCTAATTCTGCTGCAAAAACAATTTTCTATATATACCCCAACAATGCCCTTAAAATTCCATTTCCCTTTCCTTTCATCTCATCTGTATATCCTGTATCAGTATCCATAATGACTGACTTGGAGAAAAATACTAAGAGTGATGATGGAGCCTCTATGGTTCCGTCTTTAATTCTGAGACATACTGAAGACTATAACTTATATGTATCCAAGTCTAATCCTTCTACTGCTAATCTTGGTACTCAACAAAGTAATAAATTGAGACAAGGTTTAGATTCCAGACATGTTACTATGATTGCCATCGGTGGTGCTTTAGGTACCGGTTTATTGATTGGTACTGGTTCTGCTTTGAAATCTGCTGGTCCAGGTGCTATCTTGGTGGCTTATTCTGTCATTGGTTTCTGTGTGTTTATGGTCATGAGTGCTTTAGGTGAAGTGGCTACTTTTATTCCATTGAATGGTTTCGCTAATTATTGTCAAAGATACGTCGATGACGCTCTTGGTTTTGCTTGTGGTTACGTCTATTTATTCAAATATCTTATTTTACCTGCTAATCAATTGGTGGCTGGTTCCCTTACTGTTCAATATTGGGTTGATAGAGATAAAATGAATCCTGGTATCTGGATTACCATTTTCTTAATCATTATTTTGGTGGTTAACTTACTTGGTGTTAGATTCTTTGGTGAAATCGAATTTTGGTTATCTACCTTGAAAGTTTTGACTTGTGTGGGTTTAATTATCTTATTATTATGTATCACTTTAGGTGGTTCTCCAAGTCATGACAGAATTGGTTTCAGATTCTGGAAAAACCCAGGTGCTTTCTTACACTATAAAGATGCATCTAAAGATTTATTCATTGGTGGTTCTAAGGGTAGATTCGTTGCTTTCGTTTCTGTCTTGGTTACTGCTGTTTTCGCTTTCCTTGGTACCGAATTAGTCGGTATCACTTTCGCTGAAACCAGAAACCCAAGAAGATCCATTCCAAAGGCTATTAAATTGACTTTCTACCGTATTGTTGTTTTCTACATCTTATCTATCCTTCTTCTCGGAATGTGTGTTTCCGCTAAGGATAAATTATTATTGTCTGCTTCTGGAAGTGATGCTAGTGCTTCTCCATTCGTCATTGCCATTGTTAATGCTAAGATTCCTGGTTTGGATCACGTCATTAACGCTTGTATCCTTCTTTTCGTTCTTTCTGCCGCTAACTCCGATATGTACGTTTGTTCCAGAACTGTCTACTCTCTTGCTGTTGCTGGTTACGCTCCAAAGTTCTTCACTAAGACTAACAGATTGGGTGTTCCATACTACGGTATTGCTTTGAGTTTTGCTTTCACCTTATTAGCTTACATGACTGTTTCTAGTGGATCTGCTGAAGTTTTCACTTACTTCGTTAACGTCGTTTCTTTGACCGGTTTATTGGCTTGGTCTTGTATTTTGGTTATTCACATCAGATTCATGAAGGCTTGTAAGGCTCAAGGTATTGACAGAAAGAGAGACTTGGCTTACCGTTCTCCACTTCAACCATACGGTTCTTACTTCGCTTTAAGTGTTTGTGTCTTGGTTATTTTCATCAAGAACTTCACTGTCTTCTTAGGTGACAGTTTCACTTACAAGAACTTCATCACTGGTTACATTGTGTTACCAGTTTTCGTCATCATGTTCTTCGGTTACAAGTTCTGGTATAAGACCAAGCTTATTGCTCCAGAAGATGTTGATTTGGACACTTACAGAGACGTCATTGACGCCGAAGCTGAAAGATACGCTGCTGAAGCCGCTGAAAGAAAGGCTGTCAGAGAAGCATCTGGTAATCCCCGCGATAAAGAATGGTACTACGACAAATTCTTGGGATGGTTATTCTAATATAGTAATATTTATAATAGTAATACGAAATAATGAACATATTATTCAAATGATTCAAATGATCCACATAAAAAGCAATAGACTTAAAAAATGTAAGGTGTAGAGAATCTAGCAACTATCAGACCAAACATATTATGCAAGAAAAAAAAAAATAATGTTACGAACAATCTACGCAATGATAGGTTGATTGCATTATCTGGATCTTTTTAGCACACGAGCACTTTCATCCAAAATCCATACAATTTTAAAGTATGGAATTTTTTGAATGACCCAAGGATTTATTAACCTTAAAGCTCGTAAATCGTTAGGAACTCGTATATTTTTGCACCAACAATAGAATAAAGTTTAATGCTATTATACAGTATGGATCGTCTCCATAACATCAATTATACATATGACAGCTTACATAATTCACCTGGTCCTAATATTATGGTCTTATTTATCAATTCGCTAACTATGTTTGCATGTAGCACCAGTAACGGTCCATATTTTTTCGCATGCATTTGCATCTCATCTCATCTCGTAAATTGATGTCGCGAACTTAAGAGTGCACGAGGTTTGATCAACGTGTGCCTGCTTGATAACATCGTTCCTCGGAAGAATTTCTTCATTTACTCACTACACTAACTAAAATATGACTCCTCCTACAAACATAATACCGAGAGGTGTTGACGAAGCTATACCCGAAATCGATCCGATCCAAGCTCTTAAAGACCAACTTTCGAATGTCACTATCAGTTTATCCGAATCTTCCTATCTAGACCGTATCTCATCATTGTTCACCATTGGTACCACCAAATATGGAGGTAGAGGTGCTTTTGCTAATGATGATATTCCAAAGGGAACAGTGATTTTAACATGTGAGGAACCACTCAGTTCAACCATCATAAAGCCATTCCGTAAAGAGGTCTGTAATGAATGTTTCCAATACTTTGATGGCAAGAATTTGAAATTTAAATTAGGATTGAAAAATACTCCAAATTCTCCTTCTATGTTTTTCTGCTCTGAAGAATGTAAATATAAGTTTGTTAAAAATGACGCTGATTCAGTCTATCTTGAAAATCTCCTTAATATTGAAAAGCATTACTTAAATGGTCTTAAAAAACCAGCTCAAGAATTGAAAGAACCAGAACCTACTAAAGACCTCTCTCTGCTTATAGAACAAGAATGGAGAGAAGTTGATAAATGGGATGAAAAAATCAAGTCTATGAAACCATCAAAAAGAATAAATTTGGTTCCTCAAGTATCAGACAATGATTACTCTGAAATCAAGTATATTGTGGGGGTTCTTTACAAAATGTACAAGTACCCAAATTATCACCAAATCTCAGGAACTACCCTTCTTGAATCTTTGGATACTGTCGAAAAGGATCAACTTGAAATGAACCTCTTTGATATTCTTCAATCCAGTGAAAAAGAAAAGGTCATGAAGTACCCATACTTATTATACTCCTACATCAACATCTACAAATTTCTCCGTCTTGTTTGTACTGATCATCTCCAACCATTGATTAACCCAAACACTGTTCGTGCCGTGCTTGGTAAGAATCTTTCCAATGCATTTGGTATTTGGTCTGAAGTCACCAATGAATCTGAAGATAAGGAATACTTTGGATTTGGTGTGTATCCTTCAGCATCATATTTCAACCATTCCTGTGACCCAGGATTAAAGAAAGTAAGAGATCATACCAAATTAATGTTCAAGACCGTAAAGGATATTTCTAAAGGTGACGAATTATGTATCGACTACAGTAATTATTTGGATGAGACTTTTGAAAAGAGAAGAAAGGAATTGAGTGAATGGTTTTTTGATTGTGGATGTGTGAAATGTGAAAGGGAAATGAAAGAAAAATTGGCCCAATCATCAAATTAATGAATTGTAATTTGTTTGTTTCTCATTAAATTGGCTGGTTTTTGGTCTATTGGTTTATATTATCACACACAAGCTGTAACCAGTAACTCCAACAAAGGAAATTATATTTCCTAAAACAAATACACTATACACTGGTTTAGTTCATCATTTAGAAAGACTCTTTCCTCATTATTTATATTAGATATTAGGTAGAAAAGAAAATTAGCATATACACATATAGGATAGCATTTACACAAAAATATGAATTTTTGACAAATTGTAATTTTTTTGAAAAATTGAAAGAGAACAACTAGAAGAGTTAACTAATACACAGAATCAGTTAGAACCATCTAATTGATATAAAGAATTCAATTCTTCATAAATACTCTATAGAACTTTGCAAGCTCATGAATTACAGTATAGTTGTTACTAAAACTTATATATTAATATTAAAAAATTCTTTATCTTTGGTCTATAACACACTGGGCGCAAATTGCTAAAAATTGACAAGGTCAAATTTCAAACCAATTGTCCCACTAATTGTACAAAATTAAACACATTCATTAACTCTGTTCGAAGAAGTTTTTAAATTCGTCACTTTCTTCACTTTCCTTCTTTCTGGATTGTTGACACTTTTCCCACCTTATTCTCTTTGGCATGTGTAAAGTATGTGCCAAAACTCTTCTTGGAAATTGGAAATCGACCGGTCTGTTTTCCAAATCAAGTTCACTCACAAAGATACTCTTTGAAGTTTCTGACTCGTATATCACAAAACTGATATAATCAGAATTGTTCAAAATCCTAATGTATTCAGGATCATCTTCTTGGAATTCTTTAAAGTTTAATGGATGGTTCTTTTGGAACTTTTCATTGTTGACTTGTGCTCTTTCCATAATATCTTCTTTCAATTTTCCTACTAAATGTTCAGGAATTGGTACCATTTGAGTATTTTGATGGACATTTGAAGCTCTAGACACTTCAAAAAATACTAGTCTGTACCCAGGTGCTTTCTTGAATGAATTCACAAGGTCCTTTTGATATTTTATAATTTCTTTGTAGATAGGTGAATCAATAACTGATGATGAATTGGATCTAAGGGTAGGAATGTGTTCAATAGGGATAATGATAGAATGACCAGAAAACTTGAATTGTGGATTTGGTCTGGTTAATGGACCTTTAGCAATTGTCAAATAAACATTTGTACCAATTGACACAATCATATGAGTCTCTGCTTTAGGATTAGAAAGACAAAAGTAACAAGATTCAGGAGTGACTTTTTGACGTTTAACAGCATCATATGGTACAGTTTCGGTGGATTCAGAACCTTCTTTTCCTGAATTTCCTGATTCACTTGATTCCAAGGCTCTCTTTTTCAGAGTAAATGGATTTTCTCCAAGTTGAGTTACTTCACCTCCACTATTGAATCCATAGAACCACTTTTCGCCTGAACCTTCTTGACCCAAACTGAGGAACTTAGTAAGTTGACCGGATTCCCACTTGAAAGTATCGTTTTCAAAGAATTTACCATATTCATGTCCTACACAAAAATGGTATCTTGGCTTGGTCTCTTTAACAATCTCATCAATAAAAGTACTACCAACTAATGATAATTTTTCTTGAGAAGCAATGGCTTGTGGCCAGTTGTATGTGATTAATATGTCGATTGGAGTGGTCACTTTGGTCAACTTCAATGATTCTTCTTGATTACTCTTTTCTTCTGCAACTCCTGCTACCATCATAACAGTTACACCTGATTTAAGCTTCAAGATGCTGACCAATGGTTTCAGAACAGTTAAGTTTGGAAGCACATCGGCAAAATCAGATTCAGACTCTTTGATCTTGTCAAGAACATGTTCACTGAGTTCATTAGCTCCTCGGGTAAAGTATGTTGGTTGGTTTATTTGGGTAGTTGGAAGGGTTTGAGAAGTAGGAATGACATCACCTAAAAGGAAAACCGCTTCAAATGGACCATTTTTGGAGTTCTGGGTGTTGGATTTCTCCAATACCGAGTCCAAATTTGTAGGAGACGGATTTAAGATAAGGAACTTGGATTTGGCAGTCATACCGTTCTAGTATGGGAGATGAGCTGCAATAAGATATGGTGCACGTGAACACACACGTGATCAAAATACACTAAAACTTCTACCATAATTAAGAACACGATTTACAATACGTCCACGAGTAGAACGACACTAGAGTTAGAGCTACTGTTACGGGCGTACCATGCTGAATTAATACTGTCTTGGAATACTCTATCTTTTGTTTCTTGAATTCACTTCAATCTTGTTATAGTCGTGTTTGGTTACCTGCAGGACCAAAGTTTATATGTTTACCTTTCTGTCACGATATAATCTGATCTACTACCAATGACGTCTTCGACTCCCAGCCCCAGCTCTTCCCGTTCAAGCACCCCCACCAGATCAGATGACAATAGCATAAAGGTCTTGGTCCGGGTAAGACCTCTTTTACCCAGAGAAAGTTCGGATCTTCCCAAAGATATTGACATTCCTTTGGTGTCTATGCCAGAGAATGATCCCACAATAACCAAATTAAAAGTACCAGCCAATTCCACCTTTAGCAGTCAAAAATCGAAAATACTTCGGGCCAATCAAAATGATTCAAGTATTGCTTCAGAGGATGTGAAAACTTATCAATTTGATGAATCTATATGGTCATATGATTCACAAGATTCCAACTTTGTCAATAATAAGCAATTCTATTCCAAAACAGGACCAAATATCTTAAACCACTTTTTTCAAGGGTTCAATGTGTGTCTTTTAGCATACGGTCAAACCAGTTCTGGTAAAACATATACTATGATGGGAGATGATAAATCTCCAGGTATGATTCCATTGGTGATACGAGATATTCTTAGACAAAAGGAGATATTGATCGGTGAAAGAATTAATTGTGAACTTAAGCTTTCATATATGGAAATTTATAATGAACAAGTCAAAGATTTACTTGGAACTCAACTGGGTAAAATGAAGGTCAGAGAACATCCAATAACTGGTCCTTATGTTGAGAACTTGAATGAATTCACCATAGATAAATATGAGGACTTTGTAAAATATTTGAAAGAAGGAAATATCAGAAGATCCACAGCATCTACATCAATGAACGAACAAAGTTCCAGATCTCATGCAATTATCACTTTAACTTTAAAGCAGACCAAATTCAATCTGACCGATCTGAATTCTACAATTGGAGAAGCCGAAGAAGAAATGATTTCCAATATTAAATTGGTAGATTTAGCGGGTTCAGAAAGATTATCGAAAACAAAAGTTTATGGTCAACAAGATCGTATGAAAGAAGGTACATTAATTAATAAATCATTAACTGTATTGGGAAGATGTATTAATTTATTATCTTCTCCAGGAGCAGCTTCAAAATCTATTCCATATCGTGATTCTATTTTAACATACCTTTTAAAAGAAAATTTAGGAGGAAATTCCAAGACTTTAATGATTTTCTGTATTTCACCAATTGATTTTGAAGAAACCTATCAAACATTAAATTATGCTAATCAAGTCAAGAGAATTACTACAGCTGCCAAAGCCAACAAAACCAAATTATCAAGTGTTCCCATTGATTGGAAACAGTTGGAAAGTAACGATCATGATGTTATCCTTTCATTAAAGAATGAAATTGAGGAATTAACCACCAAATTAAACTCTTTAAGTAATGGCAACGACAATAATATTGCCAATCTTATGATTTACCTCGAAAAAGAGACAAATAAAGTGAAATTTGAGAACAAATTCCTCAAACAACAATTATACCAAAAGACTGCTCAAGTTGGTGAATTAAGTAGTCATGTTACTTATTTGGAACATGAAATAGAGTCATTGGCAAGAGAAAATTACAGAAATCAACTGCACAGTGTAATGAAATCCAAGGTACAATTGTTAGATAATTGTGAAGCAGGAATAGCAGGTATTGAGGTTCAATTAGACGAATTTGACCCCGCAAAGTTTTTTTGATCGCTTTTCTATAAATAAAACGATTATGAGATTATGAATGTTGAACTATAAGTTCGTGGGTCTATTAAAAAGGATAGGGCAAAAGTTAAATTTTCAGGGTCCTCCTCCCCTCACAATAATTAATGAATCACTTGTATTTAAAAGTATATAGTTAATACTACAACAACAACTACTACTTGTACCTGGTAGAATATTAATTCCTAGACATATCACCAACAACAACAATAATAATAAACCTTTGTCACCATTTCTTGGCCAGACCCATTTTTACGAGTTAGTCCTTACATCTTAGAAGATTAATCGGGAAATTGTATCTTTATCGAAGATCTACAATACATTATTATATTATATTATATTAAAGCATAGCCCGGTTTATTGGGGGTTTCCTCACATGCAGTCTCCAACATCGCCCCTTCTCGCTTTTAAAACCCCTTTTGACATTTTGAGAAGTGTACTGCTTTTTCCATACCTCGCTAACTTGTAAATTGAGCAATTACTCGCGTATAGACAATTACACTAAATTATGTTGGTTGTAATACTTTTGATCTTTTTTTTTTTTTGGTAATGCGTCATACTGTATTGTCTTCCCCCGCGCGCGCCCCCAGGGTGCCCTCCTCCAGGGTGCCAACCCTCACGTAATCACCACATTTTGTCTGATAATGAAAATTCACACGCCAGTTAATTGATCATATGATCTTTAATCATCTGACTACCATCACCTATATTCAGATTCTACGGATTTAACCCGGAGTCAAATAAATCGTTAATCATTTTATAATTTTTGCCAAATAAAAATCCCTTGAATCAATGACTTCTCCCCATCTATTCGGAAGCTCCGTTGGTGAAGCGGTACAAACTAGTCTCCAGCAGAATAAACCGCTTTTCGTATACTTGACTAGAAATGATGATCAAAGCAATGAATTCCTTAACCTGTGGATAGATGATTCAACCATTGAAAGTTTGAAAAGATTAGTATTACTTAAATTAGTTGAAGGTACTACAGAATATGGATACTTTGAACAAATCTTTACCAACTTGGTAGTACCTAGTTTTTACGTGGTTGAAAGAGGTAAAGTTTTAGACGTGATAAGAGAAAATGGTACCCCAGAAACTCTTATAGAAAGAATTAATGGTTATGGAAATCCTACCACCACTAATAACATCAACACCAATACCAGTGCAAATACTATTAATCCACCAACTCAACCTGTGCAGCAACCTTCTGTTGCGCCTGCTCATACCGGCAATACTCCCGCCACTGCTCCCTCACCATCAACACATTTAAGTGCTAATTCTGAGCCTCCTATCCGCACCCCTTCAGCCTCCTCAGCAGTATCCCCGCCTCCAAATCAACCACTGAAAGAATCCAATGCTCAAGCTGAAAGAGCCAAAAAGCATAAACAAGAAGTTGCTGCTCAAAGAGCTCAACAAGAACAAGAAAAGAAAAGATTGAGAGATTTACTTAAGGCAGATCAAAGAGAGCGTGATTCAAGAATTAAAGAAGAAAATTTAAGATTTCAATCTCAAGCTCAAGCTCAAGCTCATGCTGACGAAACAAAAGAAGAGTCTGCTCCTAAACCATCTACCCCATTATCAAGTGATGATTGTACTTTATCTATTAAGCTTTTTGACGGAAGTTCTACTAAATGTACCTTTAAGGCTACTAAAACTTTAAATGATGTGAGAAATTGGTTGGATACTGAATCAGGTATAGAAATTATTCCAAAACATGATAGTATGCCTCCATTTGCAACTTCATCCAATCCACAACCTGTTCATTATGTTTTCCACAGTCCAGCTATACCTAGAACTACATTTACTGATGAAGATGAATTTAAAACTTTGAGAGAATTAAAGTTGGCTCCAAGATCTGCATTAATTTTAAAACCTATTTATGATGATAAAGGATATTCAAATTCATACCCTAACGGAAGTACTCCAAGCCAAGGTTTGGTCCGTTCTGTTGGTAGTGCTATTGGTAAATTCGGACATGCATTATACTCATTTTTTGATTACGGTGTCGCTGATCTTGAACAAAGTCGTCATGAACCTGAAGAATTTGAAGATGGCATGCCTTCATCCAGATCTACTGGAAATAGTCAACACCAACACCTTGAAGAAAGAATTCCATTATCAAGATCAGACACTCCAACTTTATTGAGCATTGACAATAATATGCCATCTACTCCAGGAGGAATTATTATTAACGATTCACTTTATCGTAATCGCAGTACATCTTCTATTCCAACTTTGCAGCATCCAATTGCTGCTCCACAGGCTCAACATGTATCACAGGTGAATGACGTTGAGAGAAATTCTGCATTTAGTTCCCGTTCGTCAACCCCAGTCTCTTTTAATAGAGCAAGAACTCTCAAGAGAGTTCATACTTTGCAAAGTGAAGAAGACAAAGAAAAAGAAGGTAACAATAATGGAAACAGCATTAGTGTTAGCAATGAAGACGAATAAAGAAAAGTGTCAAAGGAATTACTACATTGAATGTTCCAGTCTTTTGAGAAGGTATGTTTTTTACATAGATATACTTTTTCATCATCAATCCAATTTATAATTTTCTTTTATTTGCCGTTTCGTGTGTCTGTGAAGATATACAAACTTCCCGTGGGGAATGGTTTCTGCAGCACACGTCAAAGGCGGATACCATTATTAATCGTACGAGATGAAACATATTCATGCTTTTTCAAAAGAACTGAAACTGATAGATGCAGATTCAATTGTTTCAAGTTTTCAATTCAGTGATAAAACCCCAACCAAAAATAAAAAACCATAAGAGAGTCAAACACATATGAGTGCATTGTGAATGGTATTACAAGATGAAGTTAATATAACCAATCGAATTTGTGGTGGTGGTGAGAACAATTTAGTAGGAAAACGCGACCACTAACAATTCGCTAGTTAAACCATCTTTCGTCAATGCAAAGTGTTTCCCAACCACACATATCATTGCATAGGACGAAACTATTTGATTTTTTTAATTTATCTACATTGATAAAGGGTATAATAGTAGTAGCAGTAATAATAATAACAATATGAGAGAGATATTTATCATATAATTTCATGGAGTGTAGACAAAGTAGACAAAGTAGCCAAATTAGCCAAAACCCGAGGATACTATATAATAATACCAATAATAATATTAATAATAATAGTAATAATAACCAGCGACAGATTTCTCACAAAACACTTCAAACGCCTGTTATTCTAGCGCGACCTATTTAGGTAATCTTTTTCCATTACCCCCACTTTAATCCCTCATTATCCGCAAAACCTTGACGTCATTAATTACCATATTTAAAAGCCTCCAAACCAAACCATAATTAAAGCCTGGTTGAAATCATATTTGTTGAGCTCCTCATGACAACCATGGCCTGTAGTATGGAGCCATTGAAACATATTAACCCAATTTCCTCTTACCTTTGCATACTAATTGGCCTGTGTCATCCCGCGCATCTCGTGTGCATCATCTTTACAATTCCCCGATTTGTCTATTGTTCTGCATACACTTGTAGTATAATCCGATCGTACAGATTTAATCTGTGGTGTTCGATGGAAACCTGTTCATAAACCCTTTATTTTACGAAGACCCTTTTTACGCTGGTCATATCCTTTTTTTTTTGAAAACACTTTAAACCTTGACCTGATCACCAGTCTAATTTCACCCGCCTTTCAAATCTTCCATTCCTTTAATCAAACCTTTGAAAGATATCGTTTTATTTTGAAAGGCAAAAAAAAGAGATACAGAGAGAGAGAGCACTCACAATTTTATCATCCAACTTAAAGTCACCAATATTTAAATATAAACTCCGCCCCAATATTCTTCGAGGGCAACTTGGGTATGGACAAGCTTAAATTATCTAACCTCGAGGAGCTCCTAAAGTTTCCTGGGGTACTGAGTGATAAACTCATATCTGATGCTTCAGTACTTTCATGTGGATGTTTGACGTCGGAATCGTTCTTTATTTCAGATTCAACTTATACTTGTCATAATTGTCATGCTACGGGGGTACAAGTACTTTCAGAGGTTAAACCTCTTAGAGACCTTTATAATATTGTTCAACAACTTAATATCCAGCTTATGGCACCTCCACAATCATCATCAAGTGGTCGTAGACGTTCATCATCCAAACGTAGTGGAGGCGTTTTTGAAGAACCTCAACCAGTGTCATCAGAATCAATGGATTTAATCAGTTTATTTTATAAATTTGCCAAAGAAGAAGAATACGCAGTAACACCTGCTCATCCACATCCTATTCCACATTCACATACAAATCAACATTCACATAATCAATCACATAATCAACCAGACCATTCGATTGTCCAACCAATAGAAATCAAAAGACACTCTCAAGAAATGAGAAAATTAAGTCATCCTCTGCTGGCTTTCCAACCTTCTCCAGGTGCTTCTACTCCAGCACATTCTGGTAGTTACTCTCTTCAAAATAGTACTGGGCAGGCCCCAGGTTACTCAGCTCCACCATTTTCTTCTAGTTCTCTTACTCCTCCACACCACTCATCAGAACGTTCAGTTCTTAATACAAACCCTGAAGTGGTCAATTCTTTACTTGAAAGTAAACTTTTAAAATCTATCAGTGAAGAAAAAGAATACAATTTCTCCAAATGTTTCCCATTCCATAGAAAGCTTACCACATTTCCAACTCAACAGCTTAAATTTAATCTTGCTTCTATGGCCCAACTTCCATTAATGAAAAAGAATACTAGATTCATTGGTAGTAGTATTCACACTTATGTGGATATGAAGACTGAAGTAGAAATCACCAGATTTGCTTTAATTACTGAAAAGAGATGGGAATTATATGAATATAGTGTTCCTCTCAATGATACTAATTCTGAAGCAAGACCACATATGATTTGCTGTGGTAAACTGTCAGGTGAATATGGTGAGAATTTGAACAGTTTATTACCTGCCAATAATAACACCAAGGTCACTGGTGAAATTATTATTAAGAATGAATTTAATCATAATAATTCTGATGGTGTTGCTTCATCACAAGAACTGGATATCAAGAAGAAATTACAACTGTGGGATTTCTTATACTGTCAATTATCTGCCAATTACCTTATTATTTCTGGTACTAAAGGAATAATGAGAGTGATCAATATCAGTAAAGATCTTCCTTATGGTCTTGGTCAACCTGTTTACACATATATTACTAATTTCCCTATCAGATGTATCTCAGTTGCTCCAAACAGTTCTTTGGTGGCTTGTGGTATCACTGCAAGAGAAAGACTTTCAGGAAAAGAACAGCCATTTGTGATTCTTCACCGTTTGATATCAGGTCCAGATGATAGACTTGTTTCGGTTGACCCGATAACAATCACTATTCCATATAGAGACCCTATCAAATTGATTAATTTCAATGCTTTATCAACACATATTGTGTGTTGTACCGTTTGGGAATCTAGATACTTGGTGATCAAACTTAGAAGTAACGAACATTCAGAGAACTTTAGAAAACCTAGATTAATTTGGTCTGATTTAAGTCTTAAATCTCAACGTCGTCACAGTGAAGTGGAAGGAGTTACTCCAGATGCTGAAGATGAGTTGATGATGGGAACTGAAGGTATTACTGATCTTCAATTTGGTGCCAAGTACTCCAACACCGTGATTATTACCTCATGTTCTCTTAAGAGTAGACCACCTTTGGTGATCAGATTAGACGGATCTTTGATTGACTCTAATCGTAACCAATCAGTACCATTATCTGATACTTACAGTATTCAAAACAGTATGAATAGTGTTGATGAAGAAGACTTTTCATGTGTTAAATCTTCCGAAGTTATTCTCAAATTATCAGAAGTTGGTTCTTCAGCTCATAGAAGTGCATTGTCTCCTAGAGGTGATGGTATTGTCTTTGTCAAGAAAGATGGTTCTTTATACTTGGTCAGCACACCTAATTTGAACACTCCAAGTGCCACTTCTTCATCTAACAAGAAGATGGTTGTTTTATTGGGAGAAGTTGCCAATGGTGAAAGATTCACTGAAGCAGCATCTATCAAGTTTAGTGCTGAAGGTGGTAAGATCTTTACTGTTGACAGAAAAGGTATATTTTCTGTATTTGACTTCACCAAGGGTGTACCAGGAGCCGATGTGGATGTGGTGAAGTGTAAGTTGGTGAATGTATAGAACTAAAGATCCCACGAGTTCTCATTCCAAATTATTAAACATTAATAGTGGGCTGATGTCCATGTCACTTAATAGATTGTCCAATTGTATTATATGTTAGTAAGAATAGAGCAATGAACAATATTAATATAGTTAGTTAAAGAAAATCAGTAGAATCAATAGAAGGAGTACAACATCTCATGGGGGTTATATTGAGAAGCCATTGATTAAGGATCTGTATAGATTAGTAACCATTGGAATCGTATTAGTGATCACTTTGGCTGCGAAAGATCTAAAGAAAATCTCACAACCATGCACGCTTTATCAGCAGCAAAGGCATTAGATCTACATGGCTAACAAGTGCTTATTAATATAGAATGCCTACCATAACTACAATAAAGGTGCTTATAAAGATGTTAGCACCAACTTTTGAGAGCAATCAGAAATGACCAATTTTCCCCTATACTAAATTTCGTCTCATAAAAACGGTTTTCAACGGGTATCGGTGTTTGGCCTAGTGGTACTTAACCATGAAAACAACACGCCTTACCCGAAGGTCATCTCACCCGACCAATCGCTTGAGTGTGCCCTGATTTCGGTCGTTTGGCTCCTTATGTATATGTTAGAGAACCAGCTCATACTATCTTGAGTTTAGCTTATAGTATACGGTACTAAAATGTAAAAGATTGCTCTATTGTCTTTTCCCCAACGATCTGTGCTTATAAATCATATAATTCGTATTGTCGCATCTCTTGCATCTCATGGGTCTCGCTTCCCCATACCCGCACATGGGGCCATCTCCTTGAATTGCCGAAATCATCGCGAGCCACACTAAAAATTTTCGTGTTTACACCATATGCCACATACTTAACTAGACCCATACATACCAAAGCCCAGACTTTTCTTTCTCTTCTTTCTTCTACTTTACTTACTTTCTTTCTTTATCACTTAACTATGACTAAGACTACTCCTCCACCATTATACGAGTCATCTCTTGACCTTATTGGTAACACTCCATTAATCAAACTTAACCGTATTCCACAATCTTACGGTATTAAAGCCAAGATCTATGCTAAGGTTGAATTATTCAATGCTGGTGGTTCTATCAAGGATAGAATTGCTAAGAACATGGTCTTAGAAGCTGAAAAGCAAGGTAGAATTAAGCCTGGTTACACTTTGATCGAACCAACCTCTGGTAACACCGGTATTGGTTTAGCTTTAGTTGGTGCTGTTAGAGGTTACAGAACCATCATTACTTTACCAGAAAAGATGTCTAATGAAAAAGTTTCTGTTTTAAAGGCTTTAGGTGCTGAAATTATCAGAACTCCAACTGAAGCTGCTTGGGATGCTCCAGAATCTCATATTGGTGTTGCTCGTAAATTAGAAAAGGAAATTCCAAACTCCGTTATTTTAGATCAATATGCCAATGAAGCTAACCCAAATGCTCACTACTACGGTACTGGTTTTGAAATTTGGGACCAAACTGAAGGTAAGGTTACTCACTTAGTTGCTGGTGCTGGTACTGGTGGTACTATCAGTGGTATTTCTCGTTACTTAAAGGAACAAAACCCAAAGATTAAGGTTGTTGGTGCTGATCCTCATGGTTCTATCTTAGCTCAACCAGAATCTTTAAACGATACTACTGATGGTTACTTAGTTGAAGGTATTGGTTACGATTTCATTCCAGATGTCTTAAACAGAGATTACGTTGACTCTTGGTTAAAGACCGATGATGCTGAATCTTTCAAGTTAGCTAGAAGAATTATTAAGGAAGAAGGTATCTTAGTTGGTGGTTCTTCTGGTTCTGCTTTACAAGCTGCTTTACACGTCGCCAAGGACTTGACTGAAGATGATGTCTTAGTTGTTGTCTTCCCAGATTCTATCAGATCTTACTTATCTAAGTTCGCTGATGACGAATGGATGAAGACTAACGGTTTCCAAGTTGAAGAAACCAACGCTGAAGCTGACAAGGCTGATGACTTCTTAACCAACCACTCCATCAAGGACTTGGTTGCTGGTAAGGCTCCAGTTGTCACTGTTACTTTAGCTGACACTGTTGAAAAGACTTTCAACTTATTACAATCTAACGGTTTTGATCAATTACCAGTCTTGAACACTTCCGGTAAGTTGGTTGGTTTAGTTACCTTATCTAAGATCTTAAAGAGTTTATACACCAAGAAGGTCCAAATGACCAACTCCATTAAGTCTATCATCATTGATTTCAGAAAGTTGAACGATTTCGAAAAGTCTTTCACCATCACCAAGGAATCTGGTTTCGCCAAGAGATCTTACGAACCAATCACTCTTGACACCAAATTGTCTTTGTTGAACAAGTTCTTCGAAACCAACTCTAACGCTATCATTACTGATGAAGACTACAAGCCAGTTCAAATTGTTACCAAGGTCGATTTAATTTCTTACATGACCAAGAACCTTCAATACTAAGCGAACAACCCACAATACCTACAAATGGTTAAGGAGCCCATAAATAATTTTTAGAGAAGGGACCCTTTTTCCATCTTTTCCATCTAGGAAAGGAAAACAATTGGCACTACCATTACGTTAAATGCCATGTCATTTTAGTTTTATATGATTTACTTTGATTCTAATCATGTACATAATATATAGTGAGCTACACTAACATTTAATATTAGCAATATTATAATACAATTCTATACATATAATCCAGAAAAACTAGGGCGATCGTAACTAATAGTCATAAGGGTATAACGAATATACTCACGAAGAAAGTCAACATTAGCTCGTTTTGCTGATAGAAGTCATCCTCTATAATCAGCCTTGACTATGCCGAGGAAATAAAAGGTTTGTTGATTTGTTGATTTGTTGGTTCGTTCATTAAAGAAAGTGTAGATTGAAATTTCTTTGTAATTTTTGATATGATGATGACATAATGATGTGATTCATTTAAGAGAACTTCCATCTGTTACCACAGTTTTCACAAGTACAGAAAGTGGTTAAAGGTTCATCCGCAGATCTGGTTTGCATTTGGTAGTAACTGACCTTCTTGTGCTTACACTTACCACAAGTAAATCTATCAGTAACAGCTCTCTTTTCAGTAGCACCTTGAGCATCAAACAAGTTTTGCTTATTTAATTTTTCAATTTCCTTCTTTAAAGCTTCTGGAGCCATATCACTTGGAGACATTTTAATAAATGCAGATGGTGAAATAGCTTTAGTTAATAATCTTTCTCTAAGTTCTGGATTTTTCTTATTTCTAAGGTTCATAGTGAATGTACGTAATTTGTTTCTATAACTATCATTGACAGCAGAATATTCACTTTTATAAACTTCACTTTCAATGGAAGTAGCAATAGATAGTATATGAGCAGGAGAATCATCTCTTTCAATAGCCAATGCAGTATATAATGCACTCACAGAGGCATTTCTAGTTGGATTTTCATATAAAGTGTTATTAACACCATCGGTCTTAGGATTTCTAATACCTTTATGAAATTTACTTTCAGTAGATCCAGCAGCTGGAGCTCCAGTAGATGATACTGAAGATGCTGATTTAGTTCCATTAGATGCTGGTGGAGAAGATGCACTACTAGCACCTTTCTTTTTCTTTTCATTTTGAACAGCATCTCTCCAGTTTCTAATCATCTTTTTAACAAGAGCATTAATTTCTCCATGATTATGTGATCTATACTTGTTTACTGCCACTCCTACTTTAGTATCTCTTAAGAGTTTTTCACTTGGTTTAACACCATCATTAAGAATATTCAAGAGCTTCAAAATGGTAGCGTCGTCAGAGGCCTTCTCAAGGTTAGAGATAGTCGACTTGATTTCTTTGGAATCCATGGTGTACACTGGGGTATAAAGTATTAAGAAATTATAAATGTTATCAAAATTTTTTGATATCGTTTGTGGCCACCACGGCACGTGATTTTAGGGTCACAAGAGAAGGTTAAAGAACAACTTGCCAGAAGTTGACTACAATTAGAAAGGAAAAAGATTAGTAATGAGAACTGACACCTGAGACTTGGCAATCAAACTAGTTTCTAGTTTGAAGGGTTTAAACTTGCATAACATCACGTTCCATCAAGTTTGGTAAGTTTCATTTGAACCATCGTTTAACAAGTCCAGTTAATGTCGCGACCAGCCAGTGCGACATCTACCATCATCACCAATCACCAAAACAGCGACAAAACCAGACCTGGTACAAACTAGTGATTCATACACCCTTTTATCCTATACACCACCCTTTACCCTTTTAATACATACATACATACATACAATGAACTACGGTACAGGAAGCACAGTCACCATAGGGAAGTTCCCATTCGAGTACTCAGAACAACAAGTATTGGATATAGCCAGATCTGTGGGTCCAGTACAGGACTTGAAGCTCTTGTTCGATGAAATGACCGGTAAATCCAAAGGTACAGCTATAGTGGAATATGGAGACCACGAAACTGCTGCCAGTGCAGTCAGAAACCTCAATTATATGGCATTACCTAATGGTAGATTTCTCAGATGTGCATTTAGTGATGAAGAAGAAGTTAAACAAAAGTTACCGCCATTACCATTAGGAATACAGATTCATCCAAACCAAACTGCATCAGGTGTGATATCAAATGTTGTGAATAGTATTGATCAAGCTGCCGCTTTCCAAGTATTGAAAGAAATGAAGAAGTTGAGTTTAGAACATCCATCTATGGCACAAACCTTATTGGAACAATTTCCTCAGTTGGCACATGCATTGGTAGAATTGAGTTTACTTACATCTACTTCCAATAGAGAATTGATAGAGCTTACATTAAACAAGAAGAAACCAGTTCTTACCGAGGTTACATCTGACCATGCTGCTTTACTTAAAGAAGTGGATGCTTTAAATGAATCAGAATTGGACTCTTTAGACGAAAGCCAACGTAATATTGTCGAGCAAATCAAGAAACAAATCAAAGAAGGAACTTATGGTCAAGTAGTATAAAATAAATCAAGACAAAATAGAGTGATTATTGAGAAAAATCCCAATAATTAACCCATACACCGAAACTCCAAAAACTACAGAAACTCACGAATAAAAAAATATAGAAAATTCAAGAAGCACCATAAACGCTTCTCCATTAATGCCATTAATGCTAAGGATGTTTATCGTAGACATCCCCAGACCGAACAAGGTGCATTATAGGTGCATTATATTAAAACTTTGGGAATACTGGGATAGTCCAATATCCCATACATACTAGCAAGTACACCTGAACCTTGGTTTTTGTGTACAAGTCTTATAAGACACTCATTTAAAGGTATGACTAAGCCACGGGATTTGCTTGTTCTGGTCAGCCTAACAAATTAAGATAGGTAACTAATCACCTGATCTTAACTCCATCCCCCCCAACATCTCCCAACACCAGGCCCCAACCACCGAAATCCTACAACTTACAACCTGTAGATTATATATCTGGATAATAAATAATCTAATTAATCGCTGTGCATAATAGTGCGTAGAGTCACCTGGTACCACTAACGATGGAACCTTACACAACCTTCCGAGCCGAAACGTCAAAAGGAGGTATCAAAATAAAAAGGTACGGTGGGTAATTGTAACAATAGTAGAAAGAAATTAAAAAGAACAAACCACAAGACTCGATTGTCCATGATCGCCTAGACCAGACCGTCCATCCCTCTTCCCCCACACTTACCTGGTCTGCAGGAAAAGAAGCCATAGTAGCATCACACTAGTTATATTATATAGTAGCAATAGTGATGAAAAACAAAAAATGTAACA
This sequence comes from Suhomyces anneliseae, assembly GCA_030568535.1. Lineage (NCBI taxonomy): Eukaryota > Fungi > Ascomycota > Pichiomycetes > Serinales > Debaryomycetaceae > Suhomyces > Suhomyces anneliseae. The sequence goes on along the minus strand of JAJMGB010000009.1, from coordinate 272,492 downwards.
CCACTATATGCTTAGAGAGTGAGCCACCATAGTAAGTGAGGGTAAAAAGAGGGGTGCCCCACTATTGAAGTACGCTAAGTGCACCGCCTCACGTGATGCTCACTTGAGGCAACACGACCCACCACCTTAGTACTATTTAAATGGGGTAAGTCAAGTGGGACTTAAAGAGTCACTTATCGCATTTACTTTACCCCCAGATAAACCATGAGTTCACCTAAAAGAAGGATTGAAAAGGATGTTATGGAGCTCATGATGAGTGACCATGAAGTGTCTTTGATCCAAGATTCTATCCAACAATTTTACGTTATATTTAAAGGCCCTACTGATACTCCATACGCTGGAGGTACTTGGAAGATTAGAGTGGAGCTTCCTGATCAATATCCTATGAAATCACCATCTATTGGATTCACCAATAAAATATATCATCCAAATATTGATGAAGGCTCGGGATCAGTATGTCTTGATGTTATTAATCAAACATGGCTGCCAATGTTTGGACTCTTGAATATCTTTGAGAATTTCTTACCCCACTTGTTAAGATATGCTAATCCAAGCGATCCATTGAATACCGAGGCCTCTACATTAATGACTAAAAATGAAGCCAAGTATGATGATACCGTGAAGCAATACGTTATCAAATATGCAAAGAATATTTCTCTTGATGATGATGGTGATAATGATTTAGATGGTGACGATGGTGATGATGACGAGTTAAGTGACGTCGGAAGTTTATCAAGTGATGACGAGGCTGCAGATTTAGATATCTAAATATCTACTCAGATTTCCAAACCGAATAAAGCGGGTTTCATGAAAAGGTGAAGGCTCTTGGTTTTCATTTATTTTATTTTATTTTATTTTTATCAACAGATTTCGTGGTATTAATAATCCATTTAAATCCCTATCTACTACTTAATCTGTGTCTACCTACAAGATTAGCCACATATATCCCAAACATTATTCCTGATTGAAACTCACTTTTTTTTTTCAAGTACCCTAACAGACCCAGCTATTCACTGGTTTCAGTGGATTTTTTGGTGTCTCGTTATGGTGCTTCTCTCTGATGACTTATGCCTTATTCATTTCAGCTCCATTTTACTCTAGATTACGCCTATGCATCGGGATTGGTACTGGCTTACTGTTGTTCCTAAATATATAGATGATTGTTTCTTATATTACTGTAGAGATTAATGTAGACCATTTACGAGGCTAACCAATATGTTGGCCTTAAAATAGTGGGATACGTTGCCTTTAACCCGGTTCGGACCAGATAATCCGCTCATACTCGTACTAGTATGACGTATACTTTAATTACGTAATCGAACCGATCTTTACTTTACACTACTCTAAGCTACACCAAACTACGCGACATCTTTACGCGACATCTACGTGACATTTCCTCTACTTTGTGTAAGGTAAACCATTCTTCTTAGCAGTCAACAGTTAACAGCCAACTCTTCATTAAACGTTTGGTCATCATGGCACCTCTGGAGGTAACGAAGACGACCAAGTCTCCATCAGAAGAAGGAACCGAAAAAGCAACTCCTCAAAAGCACCAAGTTTCAGCCGATGATTTATACAGAAGATCAACTCAATTTGAGTTATGGTCTTATACAACAGATACACTCGAAGAAGCAAAGAGAAAGGTTAATGAACAAGGACGTAAAGTGGCGACTGAAAGGTTTGATAGCACATTTTCTGAGATGAAACAAAAGAATCCTGAAGTATTTGAAAAATTCAAAGATGAACTTAATAAAGATAAATTGCTTAATCCATTGACTTTTGAAGAAGAAACAAAGTATTTAAGTTACTATTGTAAAAGTATCATTCAAACCACTAACCATTTCAAGATGGCCACTCAAGTGAAAGCCACTGCTGTATCATTTTTCAAGAAGTTCTACCTTGTGAATTCTGTCAGTGAATATCATCCAAAGAATATTCTTTATACATGTGTTTTCCTAGCAGCCAAATCCGAGAATCAATTTATGTCAATTGAATCATTTGTGAAAGCATTGGCGAAGGTTTCTACAAAAGATATTTTAGATCTTGAATTTACAGTGTTACAAAGTTTAAAATTCACATTGATGGTACACCATCCATTCAGACCGTTATATGGATTCTTCCTTGATTTCCAAGCGGTTCTCTTGCATCCATCTCCATTAATGTATGATGTTTCCATCGATACTCTTGGTGGATTATATGATCAGTCCAAGAAATGGCTTAATAATTACGCTTTATTAAGTGAAGTTGCATTTTTATTCACCCCTCCACAAATTGCTTTAGCAGCAATGTATGATATTGATAAAAGAATCACAGACAGATACTTGAAGAGAAAGTTCTTGAAGGATCAAAAAACTGAAGTTAAAGAAGAAAAGCAAGAAGATGCTCCTGTGGAACCAACAGATGAAGAACCTAAAGAAGGAGAAGAGGTTAAAAAGGATGAACTGAGAGAGCAATACGAGACTTTGGTCAGAACTATAAGAAAATGTATTAGAATCGCCAAACAAATCCCAGAAACCACCAAGGAAGAAAGTAGAGATATTGATAGAAAGTGTTTCTTGACATTAAATCCTAATAGATTAATTGAAAAGAGAATATCGAAATTGACCAGTCCTACCCCTTCGGCCACTCCATCCACACCAGCCCCAGCATAATGAAGACCTAGACATAATTAATTAAAATATTCAAACCATGTACTTTATCATTAAATAATGTTAATACTATCAATACCAGGAATTATAGATATAGATGCTGTAGAGTTAGGGAAAAATTGCAAAAAGGGATGTCCAGCAATTGTAATACCAATATAGATGAAACAAATGGTAAAGTACGAACATTATTTCAAGAAATAATCTTGTTCTAATGGAAGTACAGCTCAATTGACAATAATCTTAGTAGGATTTACCACTAGTTACTATGTACATACTTACTGAAACTACTAAATCATAACTTCTACACAAATCACGATAAGAAGATAACACAAAATTAATACCTGCTCTTCCGTATCTTAGATTTTACAACAATCCCAATTCTACCCAAGTGATAGACAATGCCATTCCAACTATATTTATTATTAGCGTTTCACCTCGATCCTAATATACGCATTGGGAGACTCGCGGCTGGATAACTCGGAACATTTGGTGGGCCCGTGTGACAGCGTAACGCGGAATGCGGAATGGGAAATACGAGTCTAGCAATAGTAGCTTTCCTAAACATAGTTTCAGGTATAGAGAACCATTGGTTATAGTAGAAGGCAGTAGGTTAATATAATGTATACCTCAAAAGTACATATATGCATAGAACACAATTGTAGATCTCAATTGCATCAATTAATTCCAATAGTATAGCTTAACCTTAATAGTAAAACCAGTATAGATCCTCGCTTAATTGGGGAATCCGCTAGTCATGCATTACTCCACAAAAACTTATTTACTAAAGGTTTTGTCAGTCCCCATATAATTAAGCAATTCATCAACAGCTCAATTCAATTCTTTCTTTTTTTTAAATAATTGATACATAGCTGGAACCTGACCATGTACAAGACCAATTTGGTGTTCAAAAGAACCATTTCTGTCACCTCCAGACTGGTGTTTGAAGGATTGAAAAATAAGGACTTAATTAAAACTAAAGGTTATATCAATGGTAAATGGGTAGATGGAAGTGAAGGTAAGACCTTTACTGTTACTGATCCAGCTAGATTTCCAAAGGAAGAAGGTATCATTACTGAAGTCAGTGATATGACTCTTGATGATTACAATCATGCTGTTGATGTAGCCAATGATTCTTTTAAATCCTTCAGAAAGACTACTGGCCGTGAAAGATCTCAAATGCTTTTAAACTTATACAATTTAATGATGGAAAATCTTGATGATTTAGCCAAAATCATTACTCTTGAAAATGGTAAATCTTACACTGATGCTGTTGGTGAAGTGAAATATGCTGCTTCTTATTTCCAATGGTTTTCTGAAGAAGCTCCAAGAGTCAATGGTGATATTATTCCATCTCATACTGCTGGTAACAAGATTGTTACTTTAAAACAACCAATTGGTGTTGCTGGTCTTATGACTCCATGGAATTTCCCAAGTTCTATGTTGACCAGAAAATTGGCTGCTGCTCTTGCTATGGGTTGTACTACTGTTATCAAACCAGCTTCTGAAACTCCATTATCTGCCCTTGTTTTGGCTCAATTGGGTGAACAATCCGGTTTCCCAGCTGGTGCCATCAATGTCTTACCAAGTGCTCATGCTGCTCAAGTTGGTAAGTTATTATGTGAACATCCACATATTAAAAAGTTGTCCTTTACTGGTTCTACCCCTGTTGGTAAACTTTTGATGGAACAATCTGCTTCCACCATTAAGAAGATCACTTTTGAATTAGGTGGTAATGCTCCTTTCATTGTTTTCCCAGATGCTGATGTTGATGCTGCCGTTGCTGGTGCTCTTGCCTCTAAGTTCAGATCAAGTGGTCAAACTTGTGTCTGTGCTAACAGAATTTATGTTCATGAATCTATCTATGATGAATTTGCTGAAAAGTTCGTTCAATTAGTTAGAGAAAAGACCGTTTTAGGTCATGGTCTTGATCCTGGTGTCACTCATGGTCCTGTCATTCATGATCGTTCCATGGCCAAGGTTAGATCTCATATTGAAGATGCTGTTGCCAAGGGTGCTAAGGTCCTTTACGGTGGTGAAAAGCGTCCTGATCTCGGTCACAATTTCCATGACTTGACCATTTTAGGTGATGTTACCCACGAAATGAAGATTTCTCATGAAGAAACCTTCGGTCCAATTGCTCCATTGATCAAGTTCGGTTCTGATGAAGAAGTCCTTAGACTCGCTAACGATACCGAATTCGGTTTGGCTGGTTACTTCTACTCCAGAGATATCCATAAGATCTTCAAGATCGGTCAAGAATTAGAAGCTGGTATGATCGGTGTTAACACTGGTATTATCTCTGAAGCTGCTTTACCATTCGGTGGTATTAAGCAATCTGGTTTCGGTAGAGAAGGTTCCAAGTATGGATTACAAGAATACGCTATTGTCAAGAGTCTTGTCTTGGGTGGTGTTGATTAATTCAATTGTTGCCTTTTATAGTATTATGTCCATAAGAAACTGACGATAAATGACCAAGGTCAATAAATAAATCTATTCACGATAATAATTGTAGATGTAAAATTAAAGAAGTGGAAGGTAACTTAAATATGATCAATGTTTGCATCTATATATGTGAATCTTATTTTTGTTTATTGGTGATTTAATTATTAATATACAGTTAAAATACAAGATCTAAGAAAGCTCATTATTATCACCATTCGAAACATGAATCTTTTTTTCTTTTTGCATTATTAGACTCTTCTAATATCAAATGGTACTATTCTTTAAATTCAAAAACTAGGAACCTTGCTAGAGATTGATTTATTGATAATCGAGAGTATTGTCAGATGGTGGATACAACACTTGATCTGGGACATTAGGAAGACTAAGATCTGGGTAGCTCATACCATCAGTAGTATAACTCATGTGATCGGGAGTTGGGTCCATCTGTATTTGTTGTTGTGGTTGTATTTGATCATGGTGCATTTGTTCATGATGCATTGGTTGTTCGTGCATTGGTTGCTCGTGAAGTGGTTGTTGGTGCATTGGCTGTTGGTGAATTGGTTGTTGATGAATTTGTTCTTGGTGAATTGGTTGTTGATGCATTGGTTGTTGATGCATTGGTTCTGGTTGTAATTGCACTGGTTCTGGTTGTGGAACTGGTTCTGGTTCAGGATAAACATCTTCCACGATCTTTTCGTATGGAGTGAAGTCTGGGTTTTGGACATCATCAAAAGATTCGACGGTGGTTTGAGGTCTATCAGATGCATCTGGAATACTGTACTCTTCATTACTGAAGCTAAGCAGTTTATTTGGATTGGCTTCGTTATATCTCTTCTTCAACTCTTCGCCAAATTCGGCAATATTACCTCTGTTTTCAAGGATTTGTTGAAGCTTACCTTGGAGTTCATCCACTTCATTGTCGGTCTTAATTTGTTCACCGCTGCTCTTTAATTCAGCTACTTCCTTTTGTAAAACTTCCAATACCTTCTTTCCATCGTATGGAACTTCACTAAGACGAGCTAATTCCAATTCTTTATCGGTCTTGATAAGGGCGTTTCTGATAAGTTCTTCTTTTTCGATGTAATCAGCAGTACTGGTTGATTTGAAAGTTAATGAAAATAATCCACCTTCAGCAGTAACACCGTTCACGATAGAGGAAGGAAAGTTTTTTAAGGTGGCTGGTGATGGCTCGTATTTGGTAGGTGGCACAGCAGGTCCCAGACGCTTGGTGTCTGGGTTGAATTTGTGGACTTTAAGCTGTGTCATAGTGATAGTGTACGAATGTTTAGAGCGGTGAAGAAACAGAAACATCTATATCGAGAGTGTAGTGCGCACACCAATAATAGTACCATAGTTAATAGTAGAAGAAGATATACAATTAAAAAGTACAAGGATAAAGGAAAAGTACTGTAGGCATTATTATAGCTTGACCTGGTAGTGAATATGGGGGTCGAGTTTCGCTGCTTAATTTTTTTTTCTATTTTTCTTTCACTTTCACTTATAATTTTGTTCCATTATTAGTGATTATTACCTAGTAAACCAGTTGAATGCTTGAAGAATAGTTAGACAAGTTTTTTATTTAATCACTTAATAGTACTTGAAGTTTTGTCCATGTCCCATGGATGCTTAGCACATTAAGTCTAGTAGATACTGATTGTAATTGTGGAAATCTATTAGGGTTGACTATATCAGTATTTGGAAAAAGGCTGCGAAATTTATACCCAGTTGTGACGCGTTTTCATAATAAATTTACCTAATATGTATCAGCTTGATTAGACAGCCATTGTAATTATTCACAGCATGAATATTTCAGACGATTTCGCTCCACCTTTTACTAAATAAATTGTAATCTTTCTACAATTTAGTTTCTACAATTAATTCCATATTGATATTTGTTCGTCAATTATAATAATACATTAACACAATGCTACTTTACACAGATCAAGGTCTATAAAAAAACAATTGTAGAAGTAAACTTAAGCACCAAATAAATAGGAACTAATTGGCAGTTTCCATTAATGAAGCTTCAATTCCATCAATTAAACTGTCGATATCTTCAACCTTTAATCCACAACTTAAACTGATTAACTTTCTATATTTGTACATCTTACCATCAATTCCAAAATTCTTAACACTGTTGACCATCTTTTGCAAGATTTTGTTCTTTTCAATTTGTAATTGAGCAAGTTCCACTGCATAATTTAATTTTTCTTCATTTGCTAAATCGTTTTCATCATTATCATTCATTTCCATTCTTTGTTCTTCATGTTCAACAAGATTGGCAACTTGTCCAGAACTTATACTTTGTAAGTGGGAAAATAATTCGTTGGCTTTAGAATCAGCTTCTTTACCAAACTTTTGGACTTGGTTACCCAATAATTCTCTACCTTCTTCAATAGTTTCAAATTGTTCGATACCAGCTTTATCCAAAACTGCTTTGAAAGTTTGTAATGATTCATCATTCTTTCTTTCATTTTCTCTTAACTTACGTGATAAAGTCTTAGAATCCTTTTCCAATTTCTTCATTTCTTGATCATAAGAATCAGAGAACGAATTAATCATACCACTAACCATGGAAGATAAATCAACCATTGGTAATTTGGTGGGTTCTTCATCTTCATCTTCTATGATTTCACCAACATCATTCAACCTTGGAGGTCTTGGTTTATGAGCTTGATGAATGGAGAAGTTACTTACTGGTTTCTTCTCATCGCGGATTGGGGTGCTTTCGACTGTTCTTTCAGTAATAGAAGCTAAATGTTCACGCGGTATTTGTTGTTGAGTAAGAACACCATTAGATAATGTAGCTTGCTTTTGAATTGGAGTAGACATAGAATCATATTTCTTGGATGCATTTTCCATAAAGATGTTTTCTTTATTGTCTTCAGATTTAATATAAGTATCCATTTGATTCTTTACAGATCTTTCATCTTCTTCAATATCATCAACTTGAATAGTTGTTCTTTGAGTATCTGGAGTTTCTGCCTTATTATAATTTGGTTGAACAGGAGTAGCCAATACTTGATATTGTTGAGAATTATCAAAACCATTTTGTTGTTGCATAGGTACGTCTTGAACAGATGGCGGTTGTAATTGAGAAGGATGTGGAGCTTGTTGTTGATGCTGTTGTGGTGGTTGTTGTGGTGGTTGTGGAACGGCCTGTGGAGCTGCTTGTTCTGGTAATAAATTGAAATGGGCTATTAATAATTTTGGAGTTTCTTTATGAATATTTTCAAGATCATCTCTAGCACCATAATTTAATAAAGTTCTAACGATCTTAGAGCTTCCAGATTTAGCAGCTAAATGCAAACAGGTGTCACCATGAACATCCTGATGATCCAATACATTCTTCAACAAATCAATTTGTTTACTAGAATTTTGGTTGGATAAACTGGATAATTTGTTTAAAATCACATTAAGATAATATCTTAAACTTTCATATTTAGTCTTCACCTTGGAAAATTGTGACAAGTAATGTAAAGGAGTTCTTCCATTAATATCAGTGTTGATTAAACATAATTCTAAATCGTCTAAAACTTTTGGAAAGTTCTTAATTTCATAACAATTATTGAAAGAAATCAATTTAGATAAAGGATTTAAACCAAAGTTATTAACCACCAATGGACTAGCACCTTTGGCTAATAAAATATGAATCATTTGATAGTTACCAATGGAAGCAGCCCAGTGCAATGGAGTATGGCCTTCGTCATCAATAGGTTCATTGATATTGAAATCAAATGGTGGGTTGTGAACGAAATATGGAATTTCAGAGTTATCATCACTGAAAAACTTCAACAATTGTGCTGAATATGATTCTTCTTGAGGTGATCTATTTATGATATCGTTTTGATGTCCATGTACCTGCTTAGAAGAATGGTGTGGATCTTCGTTAGAAGAAATAGAAGTATCACTGTCCTTGGTTTGGTGACCTGAGATTTCATCCTGAGACCAGTTAGTCTCGTTGGTGGATTGAGACAGGTTCTGTTTGTTGTGTTGGAAGTTACCCATTAATTGTGGTTGTTGCATCATATTAGCTTGATATTGCATAGAATATTGTTGTTGTTGTTGTTGCTGTTGTTGCTGCTGTTGTTGCTGCTGTTGTTGTTGCTGTTGTTGTTGCTGTTGCTGTTGTTGCTGTTGTTGTTGTTGGAGGCGTAATTGCATTTGGTAGTTCTGGAATTCGTTTTGAACCATTTGGTTGTGTTGAGTGTATTGAGGCATCTGTGGCATAGCAGTGGAAGCCATGTTACCGTTGGACATAGTCATACCATTACCCATGAACTCGGACTGTTGGAAGGTAGGAGGAAGTTGATGCTGTTGAGCAAACTTGCCATTTGCCAACTGGTACATCTGAGGGTTCTGAACATACTGTTGTTGTTGCTGTTGTGTTTGTGGTTGAGATTGTTGTGGTTGAGATGCTTGGAAAGAGTTCAGACGAGAAATAGAATTAAAGGACTCTTGAGAATTAAATGGATCTTGGTCAGCAGCCAGTACTGAACCTGCCTTATATTTCTTGGTAGGAGTTTCGCCCAATTTCTTATTCTTCTTAGTATATTTTCTCTTGACTGGAGTTGGATCTTTAGCAGCTTTGGTTTTTTCTGGGATATTCAAGTTTGGATCACTTGTATCAAGATATAAAACAGGAGCTGCTTCAGGTGGCAATCCATATTCGGCAGCCAACTTCTGGGCATCAGGTAATGGGATCCATGTACCTTGGAATCTACCAAACCCACCTTGGATCTTTTCATGAAGTCCCTGTTGGACACCTTTCTCCAAGATCTTGGTTCTTTTTGCTTTAGGAAAGTTACAACATTTAAGAATCTGAGTAGCATTAACCCAGTCATCCTTACATCTTCTCATAATAGGAAACTCATTAATGGTGCATTCATACACATCCGTCTAAAGGTTTGGGTTAGTATCATGGTCTTAATCTTTCATCTTCATCATTCATATCATATATCGTAATTTTAAACGCGTCTTGAACCCGCCTCCCCATAAATGGGATTTGGATCCAGTTAAAACGTATAATTGATGGTTGGGTAGTCACTTACACTTGAGTACGTGGCACGGTAGACACCTGGTTCACTCTGGGACATCCTGCCTTGGTAGTATTTGAGTTAAGTTCTTTTTTGGTCTCCAGAGAAGAAGGTATAGATAGACGGTACAATGCTGGTGAGGGTGAAAATTTATCTTGGACACGCGTGAGAGGGTATGTGCAGGTGGGTTGGAGACTACAGAGAAAGATAGGGACCGGAACAAAAATGGCGAGTTAATTGAGAGCCGTAAGGCGTCCTACGAGATCACCCTATGGCCAAAAAGGGTTAGCCGTTGGAGGGTCCAAGTTAATAGGTAATTTTTCACCTCGAGGTTTATTCGATGCTACTTTCTGTTTTTACTGTGAATCAATTCGACTTACCTTGTTCAATTCTCTATATTTCTAAAATTCTATAAGCAAGTAAAAGCACATTCTATAGCGGTTTACGGGATTGGTTTGAAGGAAATCGCCTATTGTTAGTTACCAAGCAAAGTCCGTCTAATTTATGATTGACTGGGGTCTATGCTAGTAATTTTCCCAATCAGGTAACTAATTTTTTTTGATGGGTGCGATCACGTGTGAGCGGTGCTTGCTAAAATCACAATATTACGCGTCCCATCCTAACTCATTAATGGTGATCTGGTTCCGGTAATTATTAAGTCTGGTAGTTACCGAACTTCCGTTCCATGTATCAGATTTTGAATCATATTGGGGAACTCCTAACTTTTCTATTATACATCCACTGGCAATGTTACCACATATACCTGAGGTTAACCAATTACCATTGGATAAGTAAAATGCAGTTGCAAATCCTCCACAGAACGAATTTCCTCCTCCAGTAACATCTACTACTTTCGATTGATCCTGGTGGTATGCAGGAAGCCCGACTTGGTAACCATCCACTGTGTGAATGTAACAACCATCGGCACCGCAGCGGAGAAGAGTACCTGAATTAGGTATTTTCATGTATTTTTGAAACTCTGATGAAACTTTAGAATAATCAGTAGTCTTTTCAATTCCTAAAAGCTCACAGGCTTCATCCAAGTTTGGTGTAAAAACATCCATTTTCTGTAGTACTCGACTTAAAAGTGGCATCCTTTCTGGTACACAATCATCAGGAAATGGTTCAAACACATATATTGGAGGAGTGTCCACTTTCAGATTGATTGTATCTATGATTTGCTCCGCTCTTTCTACTGTGCAGCACATATGGAATACTTTTGATTGTAAAAGCCATGGATCAGCTATTATATCAGAGGCTTCAATTCGTTTCTTGGGAGAACGAAACTCAAAGTATCGAATATTGTTCTTGTAGATATTAGCTCCTCTGGTGGTAAGACGATTAGGATCAGTTCTGAAAACGATACCGGTACCCCAAGACTTCAATTCGTCTTCTACTGCTTGTGAAAAATCGGATCCTTTATCAACAATACCTGCAATGCGATTACCATGTTTGGTTCCTGCGATGATTCTTCCTCCAACTATGGCATACGAAGCACCACCGCCAATTACATCGTGTTCAGTGGGTCTGTCTGAGTCGGCATACTCATTATCGTCTATGATGAACAACCCAAGGGTAGTAAGAATTGGAGGCTCCATGGTGGCGATGATGACTACTAGTTGTTAACATGAGCTGATAACGATAACGCGAAAGACGTAGTGCACACAACCAAAAGCGTGAACTTTATGATGAGATGACTACTAGCACTAGTACCACTAGTGTAACACCAAATATAGCCATCACATAGACCAATAAGCCATTGACAAAGGGTAACCAAATCTTATTAGACTACTCAGATAGCTAAATCAAATATGAATAACTCTAATTTCTCATACCAGCTTAAAAACACGATTTTCGGTCACCAAGATCCACGGTCTAGTTATAGTAATGACTCGCACTATGATTCACAGTAATCACACCTGATCATCATACAATTACAAGATTTACATGTCTTTTTAACTTTAACTACAAAGGTCCCAGCAACTTTAACCATAACTGCTATATAACCACTATATAACCACTATAAAACTACTTTGGCTTTTCTTTCATTGGATCTGGAAGATCTGATTAGGAACTTATGGAGATTTATTCGAGACTACAGTGGCTCATACCTTTGTTCTCGCTTGCAGATACAATAAATGGGTAACTATTAAACCTCCGTTTCACGCACTTCCGTTGAACCATAACCATTCCCTCATTCCCATGCGTGTCCCCACTTAGACCCTTTAGATAAGGCAATGAAACTCACACCTAATAGCTAATCTCTAATAAGTGTAGTTGTGGAATGGGGACTCCCATCCCCCCGCACTTTGTTTTTTCAGTTCTAGGCTCCTCTCTATTATTACCCGCCCGTCTTTTGTCCGTATTATACCTTAATGGTCCTTCAGCCACGTTTATTTTGCTCGCCAAGCTTCCCTCACAAGATCTGTACAGGTTATCTGATTCGCACTGCCTTACCATCGTAAAAGTATATATTTATATACATATATATATATATTGCACTGCTATACACCCCCCAGCCGTATCCTTTTGTTAATTAGTTCTACTCAACTATCTATTAACTATGGCTGTTACATCTAGTTCCGTGGCGGGAATTGTCGCAGGTCAGAACCCATTGGAATATTCTGCTCTGTCTCCTTATACCATCTTCTTATTTCAAGCTGTTTTGGTTATCGTTGTGTGTCATGTGGTCCACTATCCCTTAGGTAAAATTCAACAACCTCGAGTCATTGCTGAAGTCATCACTGGTATCCTTTTGGGTCCTTCAGTAATGGGCCATGTCCCGGGCTTCACCAAAAACTGTTTCCCAAAAGAATCTATCCCTGGTTTGACTTTGTTTGCTAATATTGGTATTATCTTGTTCTTATTCATTATTGGTATGGAAGTCGATATCACATTTATCAAGAAAAACTTAAGAACTGCAGTCACTGTCGGTTTCATTAATATGGCAGTACCGTTCGGTCTTGGTTGTGCTATTTCCGTTGGTATTTACCATGAATATCATGACCCAGAGTCCACTAATGTCAGTTTTACCACCTATATGACTTTTATTGCAGTTGCCATGTGTATCACTGCCTTCCCAGTTTTAGCCCGTATTTTAACTGAACTCAATTTGATCGGTGATCGTGTTGGTGTTATTGTTTTGGCTGCTGGTATTGTTAATGATTTGACTGGTTGGATCTTATTAGCTTTGGTGGTTGTTTTAGCAAACGCTTCTTCTGGTGTTGATACCGTCTACATTCTTTTACTTACCTTAGCTTGGTTCTTGTTCTTAACTTACCCAGTTAGAATCTCCTTACGTTTCCTTCTTAAGAGGTTTACTAATGATTTAACTACTGGTGAACCTTCTCAATTATCCATGGTTGTCATTTTATTAATTGTATTTGTCTCATCATTCTACACTAATATTATTGGTGTCCATCCTATTTTCGGTGCTTTCATGGCTGGTGTCATTGTACCAAGAGATAATGGTTATGTGGTCAAGATTACTGAAAAATTGGAAGATTTGGTTCATATTGTTATGATTCCATTATATTTCGCCCTTGCTGGTTTAGCCGTTAACTTGGGTTTATTAAACAAGGGTATTGACTGGGCCTATACCATTGGTATTTTAGGTCTTGCTATTGTTGGTAAGATTGGTGGTGGTTTCGTCGCCGCTAGACTTAACAGATTATTATGGAGAGAATCTTTAGCTGTTGGTGTTCTTATGTCTTGTAAGGGTATCGTTGAAATTGTCGTTTTAAATGTTGGTTTGAACGCTGGTATTATTACCCCTAAGGTCTACTCCATGTTCATTGTTATGGCTTTAGTCACCACTTTCATTACCACTCCTATCTCCTTATTAGTATACCCAGTTTCTTATCGTGAAAAGAGAGATAAATTCCTCAAAGGTGAAATCAACTGGGATGGAACTCCTGTTACTAACGCTAATATTGATGACGACTCTGCAAGCTCCAGATTAGCTGGTGATGAAGAAGGTCCAAAACCATTGGCTGATTATGAAATTAAGGATTTGAAGAAGTACAGAATCACCAAGATTGCCCTTTTATTGAAGAATATTGATACTATTTCTTATTTGATGACTTTTATTAAAACTTTCAATGAACCAGTTAAGAATGATCTCAAGGCACTCCATCTTCGTGAATTTACTTCCAGAACTTCCCATCTTATTGAAGCTTCTTCTTCTAGCGCTCATGAAAATGAAGGTAGAGCCGTCAGCACCTCCAATCAATTTGAATACAGAAATTCCTCAGCTATTTTATCTATTGTTAAATCATTTGCTGAAATTTTAGGTATGAACTGTACCGCCCAATCTATTTTGTCTACTTTCAGAAATCAAATTTTTGCCATTAATGAACAAATATCAGAATCATCTAACTTTTTAGTTACCACCATTAAGTTGAATCAACTCAGTAATGACTCCAATACCCAATTATATAAACAATTATTCAAGGAAAGCAAGAGTCATTTCGGTTTACTTTTAGTGAATGATCAAATGTCCGAATCTGCAGATGATGTTTCTATTCAACATTTGAAAGAACATGACCTGTCTGACCATGAAGGTGATTTTGAAACTAAGACCAGTACTTTATCAGAACACAGTGATGAGATTAGCCAAGCTGGTTTAATCAATTTCAGCACCATTAATATTGTATTCAATAGTGATAACATGTTGAGTTCAAATGATTTATTGTCTTTACATTTGGTTTACAGATTGATTCCACGTCATGGTCCATGCACAGTTCAAGTATTTGTCAAGAGTTCTAATCATTCCGCTGGATTCGAAAAGGAAATTAAATCATTGCTAAAGACTAAGAATTCCAACCTTGTGGTTAAAGTCTTGAATGTTACCGAACATTTAGATGTCTTTATCAAGAAGCACAACCAACACTTATTGAATGAATTATTTATCATTGGAAACAACTCAGTTACCTCTACTGATTTCGGAATTTCTACACATGTTAATGAAAACTTGTTCGATAGTGAAATCAACCAACTTCTCAACTTGAGTGTTGCAGAATCATTCCATGTCTTGGTGGTTAAGGCTTCGTCAAATTAAAATACATAATGTGGAATTCTACAATTTATTAATTATTTAATGATGCAAATATGCAAGCTAAAGTGAGCAATTCATTGCAACTTTATATTTAAAGGTGTCGATTACCTTTTGTATAATAATCCTACTTTGTATACCCAATAAATAAAAAGGCGGTGAATTTATTTTTATATATGTATTTGTTGTAGAGTTCGTTAATTTTTTATAAATAATGATTCAATCGTTGACTCGTTAATTGTTTCTATTCTATTCTATACAGTAGTTTCTGTATTATTTTGTTTTTTAGCTGAGGCTTGTTTTAAATCTTCATCATGCTCTTTAATGATAAAGGCTTGAATAGAACATGCCACTGCAATACATGCTAACACAAACCATGAAGCTTGTGCAATTCCTCTCTTGTCGGCATCAGACATCAAATAACCGAAAAGAACAGGACCAAGGAATCTGGCAAAGGAAGATGCACTCAATGCAGTTCCGTTAATAAACGATCTATGATCTGGTGGAGAAGCTCTATGAATCAACATGAAAATATTTGGGAAGGTAACAGCACTGCAAATTGCACTGGTGCATGCAAGAACATATAATAATTTAGTGGTTAAGCCTTCTGGGTATGAAGAATTGTATTCATGTAAAGTGAATACCAAATATGGTAAGGTGAAATAGACCACTGGGAATACTACTGAGGTAGCTCTATAAGTGTGGATAGTTTTAAAGTTACGGTCGAGCCATGGAAATAATATTATAATGGCAAAAGTACCCATAAGACCAGTACTAGACAACAAAGTACCGATTTTACTCAATTCAAAACCGAACCCACCTTTAATTTTCCAAGGAAATTGTGATTCTTCAGGCTTTAATTTTCTAGCCAATAAAACTGGTAAAAATTCTGAATAAACAACACTGTGTAAAGAAGTCAAAATATTTGCAGAAATAGCTTGAATCACCGCTGGAGTAAGTGCCTTGGTTGTTCTTATTGATTCCACAGTTTCTCTAGTATTTGAACGAGATAATTCAGTAGTAGAATAACGACGGATAATAGCAGCACCCAAATCTCTTGAAACAGGACCAAAAGAAGAAATTGATTCCAGTTCATCATCACTGTTCTCGCCAATAAATAATTCTTGCAGTCCGTTCAGATTTTCTGGAACCAAAGGAGTAAATTCATTGGCAACTGGTTGACCAGAAGAATTATCTTCCTCTTCAAAGTTAGGAACTTGCCAAGGTCTAAGAGGAACATCAAAACCCAATTTTCTTCTAATAAAATCACCAATTTCCAAACCCACATCTCTTCTATGTTTAAATTTAACATGGGTTTCTTCTAAAAATAAGAAAGCATTAAGAATACTTGACCATAAAAATATAGCCACCAAAACATTGGATAAAGCATAAGGATGTTTGTTTAAGAATTTATCATAAAAACCATTTTTACCAAATATTCCAGATATTATAGCAGTCTTTGAATCTTCATCTTTTCTAGGTCTAGTTAAATATTTAGAGCCACCAATCATTGGACCAATAACAAATCCAACATTCCAAAGAAGAGGTAAAGTTGAAAAGGCAACTGCTTGATGTCTTCTTTCAGTAGCAATCTCACCTACTAAAGTTCTTAAAACTGCAATATTACCATTTGAAGCTCCCATAAAAGATCTAGCAAAAATTGCAACATAATAATTAGGTGCAAAACCAAATAATAATACTGCAAGTGAAGTACCTGTCAAACCAAGCATAAGAATACGTTTTCTACCATACTTATCAGAAGCTATACCCCACCTTACACTGAACATAAATTGGAAAAATGCGAAAGAAGCCGCCAAGTAACCAGAATAGGTTGCAATATCGGCTTTATCCTTGGCGATACCAAAGTCTCTAATCATAAAATAGATATAAGGAAATAAGGACGAAAATGCAATAGGTTCAGAAAAACGAATCACACATACAACCGCCATTTGCCAAAGGGGAAACCCCTTCATTTGTTCTCTAAAGGAGATTTTGGTTTCTGTCATACTGATTTCAATATGGATCAAAAAGCTGGGTCAAAGAAGTGGAACACCAGGATGACTTAGTTTAGATCTATACTATATGGTTTGGGTATAGATATAGAAGGTGAATGAGGAACTAAGGAATCAAAGAAACTCGAGGAATCTGGAAAGAAGAACAAGATGAGAATACTAATTAAGCGAATCTCGAACGGTTTGGTCAAACGACTACTGTTGGCGCACTAATCAGATCTGGAGAGCCGCGTATTAGAGGGAATAAAGAGAGAGTGAATACAATCTGGGTGCGCTTTGAGTCATCAGGGCTCATTATATTAGAGAATGGCGTACTGTGGCGCATATAATAGGTAGAAACCCAATATTCCAACAAAGGGACCCTTGGTGACTATTGAGCTATGACAAACCGGGTACTTCCGTGATTTAGCTCTTTTTTTGGATGGGTCGTCTAGTTGTTACCCCAGGTCCCCCCACCATCTTTTGATGGGGGCGCGCTAACCTATTTAATGCTGATCACCTATGACGTAACCTATTATTACACCTATAGTGACTGGCTAATTCACATGACAAGTAATTATTAGAGAGTTGAAGTGTACTTGTGTATAATAGCAGCTTCGTATTACATGGGTCACATGAACTATACCCTACTTTTGCATTTTTGCATTGAGACCAAAGGAGATACTTTAAAAAGGTTTATATTGCCAACTTTGTGTAACGTTTTGCAACTATTAGGTAGTTAAGGTAATTAGTATAACAAATAGAACATAGAGATATAAATGATTGGTTTCACTTCTTTTCGACCCTCTTTAAATTACACAAAGTTCTAATTACAAGATAGTTGATAATTGGTTTTCAATTAATACCACAAATTTGGATTATCTACAAAAATTTAAATTTTTTGCATTAATTAATCTATAACTATGCCGCAAGATCAAGTACCTCAGCAGCTTCCACTTCTTCTTCTTCTCTTGTTTCTTTTAAGTCCTCAGAATAATCTTCCATAATAAATGCTTGAATCACACAAACAACTGCAATAAGGGAAAGTATAATCCATGCAAATCCTAGTCTGGAATATTTTTCAGTTTCAGACATCAAATATCCAAAGGAAATTGGACCAACAAATCTTGCCAATGAAGACAAACTCATGGCTTGACTGTTGACATAAGAACGATGTTGCTCCTTAGCAGCTCTATGAGTTAAAATAAGAATATTTGGGAATGAAGTTGAACCAGCAACAGAATTAATGATAGCAATACTATAAAGTAATGAGGTAGTAAGCCAAGGTGGAAATTCTGGATTATATGCTGTTTTGGTAAATATCAATAATGGTAAAATACCATAGGTGAATGGGAAGCAAGCTGATCCAAATCTATACACATTAACCGATTTGAATTTTCTATCAAGGTATGGGAAAAGAAGCATTACTGACAAACTTCCTGATAATCCAGTAGTAGATAATAATTGACCAATTTCTGGGGTATGATAGCCAAAACCACCCTTGATTTTCCAAGGAAACTTGATTTCATCACGCATGAATGTACCAGCTAATAAAACTGGGAAGAATTCAGCGTAAATAATATTGTGGAAAGCAGTTAAAAAGTTAGCACTAATTGTTTGGATAACACCGCTAGTCCAAACTGGACCAACATCAACCATGGAGTCAGCTGTAGTACTAACTCTCGATAATGAGTTGACAGAATATCTTCTAACAATACTTTCAGATGCAACTCTTGATAATGGACCATAAGATGAAATGGAGGCATCATCATCATCATCTGCTTCTTCTTCACTACTTTGATTTGAAATTGGAGAATTTTTTCTATTTGAGATAGGTTCTTCAATTAAAGGAGTTTGTTCAGTTATAATTTTATGTTTAGCCCAAGGTCTAGGTTTGGTTTCGAAACCAAAATATGCTCTTATTTTATCTCCGATTTCTAATCCAATATCTCTTCTTTTCTTGTAACGTCTATGAGTTTCTTCTAAGAATAAAAGGGCTACCATGAAGCAGCTAAATGCAAAGAATGATATGACAATATTTGATAATGCATATGGATGTTTGGTGATGAACTTTTCGTAAAAGTTTAAAGGTCCATTTTCTATAGAAATGGATTTTGGATCATGTTTGCCCTTTCTTGGTCTAGTTAAATATTTGGATCCACCGATCATTGGACCAATTACGGAACCTACATTCCATAAAAGAGGCATTGTTGAGAAAGCAGTTGCTTGATGTCTTCTTTCGGTAGCAACTTCTCCAATCATTGTACGGATGACGGCACTGTTACCATTCATTAATCCCATACAACATCTAGCACCTAAAGCAAACCAATAATTTGGAGCAAAACCAAATAATAAGGCTGATATACCAGTACCAGCACATCCAATTAAAATGACTACCTTTCTACCATACTTATCAGCTACTCGACCCCATCTCACACTAATCATGAACTGACAAAATGCAAATGAAGCAGCCAATAAACCGGAGTACCTGGAAATATCGGTATCATCTTTGGCAATACCAAAATCACGAACCATGAAATAGATATATGGAAAAAATGAAGTAAACGTGATGGGTTCTGCAAACCTTACTAGACAAATAACAATCATTTGCCATACTGGAAACCCTCTCATCTGCTCTCTAAACGAGAGGTGTTGTTCGGGTTGACTCATCCTGGATAATTCGACAGGGTGTAAATTTTTAGCGAGATCGATTCCTTTATATATATAATTAGTATTGAACTTGGTTATGAGAATTGCGCGATATTGAACCTATTGTGGAGATTAGGATTTAGTCATCTCACAGAACCTGTAAAGAAAACGGTTTTACCCTTTTAAATTTAACTACCGCAGGAAAATTCCTGTATTGGATTACAAAGGAATTGACTGATTAGTCTAGACAAAAGCCGTACGTCTGTACGGGGATGACTAACAATTGTTGAATGGTTTAAGTACTCTAGATCACTTTGGTACTATATAAAGACAGGTCCTATGACGTATTTAATATACTTCTAGAGCTGTACTTCAAGTTTCAAACGAGATGACTCATTGGTTTCAGTGCTGAAATAGCTGGTGCTACCTAACCTTAAGAGATCCTTACTCTTCCATGCTGTCTACTCTCACTCCACTTCTATATCCAAATATTTTATCCAACTGAACCTTAGTAATGTAACTTCTTGCCAAGTTCAATGCTACATCAATAATTGCAACCCGCAGGTTACGGAGTTTGGACGGGCCGAAACCTCGGCTGCATCAGGGCTCCCCATCTCAAGATTAAACCCTTGACCATTGATCCAACTGCCAATTGAGTAACCCACTTGGGAACTGATATAGGTGTTAATCTGTCACTCTTGAACCTCAATCCCCAGAATACATGTTCCACCCGATTTCTCGTCTCACCGTTTTTGTTCCAAAATATTTTTTGATATTGAGGCATGTTGCATATTTGACACGTGAGACATGGCTGATAAACCGAACAAAAACCTCCATTCAAACTCTTTTTTCCTAATGAAATTGTGTATATCGTTGATATTTTTACTCTCCTCGATGGTATAAAGTTGCTTATATAGTTTATATGTCGCCAGGTAGTCTCAAATAGAAAATAATTGTCTTTCACCAGAGGTCGGCCGTACATCTGGATAAAATTTTGTGTAGAAATTAGGCCCGCTTGGCCAAGTGGTAAGGCGCTCCACTCGTAATGGAGCGATCGCCGGTTCGATTCCGGCAGTGGGCATTCAGTTTCGGTTTGCTTTTTATTTTTATGTGATATTTACCGTTAACTGCTATCAAATTGATTTATAACCCATAATTGCCCATTTGGATATTTTCCTACAGTCGTTGTTCAGTTTTTTTTATCGTTTATTATTTCATCTGTTGTAGCATTACTATTTAATTTGCCTTTGGTGGAGGTGGAGGTAAGGAATCAGTACTGGTAGATCCATAATTAGTATCCATCTCTTTAGATTTAGCTAATTCTTCATTCATATAGTCATTCAAGCCTTCCAACGCGTTGGTGTTGGCAGCAGCATGCTTCTTCTTTTTGGAAGGAAGTCCACGAGGTGGAGGTCCAGTAATTGGGGCATGAGGAGTGAAAGATGCTTGGTTACCAGCCATTGGCGATATCACTTGAGCAGATGGAGGTGGAGGAGTAGCGTATGGCAGAGCTTGTGGGGATTGAGATCCACCACGGTCAAATATCACGTCATCAACAAGGCTGTTATTATCGAATTTTCCAACGACTTCTGGAATTCTGTGTAATAAACCATAACCAACATCACAACCTAAAACACCCTTATTGTGACCATTACCCCATGATCTAGAAAGATTGACAGTGACTGGTCTGAGAATATCGTAATCATGATTATAAACGTATAAAGTGATAGGTATTTCATCTTGATGAGTTATTTCGAAATGATGGTTGTAGTAGCCAGCAACGACACGAGATAAAAGGGCTTCACCACCCTTGGCTAATAATCCTTTACTTGGAACATCATCAGGGAAAGCAGAGTCACATCCAATGATATAATCAGAGTAAGGAACTAATTGTGATACAAACCCAGGGGATCCTGGATGGGTCTTTAAGATTCTCCAGACATGGTTAGCAGAACTTAAATGACTTGATTGCACGGTCAAACCAATTCTGGCAAATGTGTTTTCGAAAAGTTTGGTGGTTCCTTCTTCAATATCATCAGTATTTTGGGTGTCAGCCTTATTCAATGGTATAGATATTTGTCTGATAACACCACCTTTAGCACTCCAAACATCCAATACCAATTCTTCATCGTTCTTGGCAAGAGTACTGATTTCTTGATATAATAAATCGGTATTGATTGCACCTGCAATTTCTGGGGTAATGTTGCCTTGATACACTATATATCCTCCTTCATGAACACTATATGGATAAGCTGAAATTGAAGGGTTGGCCATTGGAAGTTCATGGCCATTGACTCTAACGATATAATCGAACCATGATTCAAACCCATTGGAATGAGCTAAGGAGTGTGGAACTACACTCAAGACTCTTAAAGCGTAACCTTTATTGTTGAATTGTAAGGCAGACTTAAAGTAGGAATCGGAACCGGCGTTTTCGGAAGCACCTGAACCTTCGAACCTGTCGACCAATTTCTTTGCAAACGAAAACATGGTACTATAATTGTAGGAACTATGGGAATTGCTGGTAATGGTGTCAAAGTTGAGTTTGGTTGTTGTTGAGATAATGTCGCGTGTCGCACCAGAACCAGACCAAAAGCAGTGAGTCTCAGTGTTCCAGGACTATAGTTAGGGTAGAGCACATAAGGTAAGTAATTACGTGAGAAATAGTAAGGGAAAAAATTAATTGAATAGGTTAATTCAACATAAGTCAATTCACAAGAGAATAGTTGACAATTTGTAGACCAAGTCTTGTCTCCTAAAGATTTGGTCTGGTTCATTTCTAATTTTTGCACCCATTTTCGCTCACTCACTGACTCACTCACTCACTTACTTCTTACTTACTTATAACTACAATTGATTTAATTTTCATAATATCATTTAATACTAATATACACATCATAACGAAATAAAGAATGCACGTTGGACCTTTTTTCACTTTTTTAGGTCTAAGTAGAATTGGCGATACCACCAGAAAATGCCAAACTCCAAGTTCTACTTTGTCCATTGTCCAAGTAGTCTGACTTCCAATCATCAGAAGCAAAGAATTTATATGAAGTCTTAGCATCATATAAAGCTTGATTAAGACGCAAAATACCAGTCCATCCACTATTGACATCATCAATAAAGGTGGAAATTTGGTCTTCCCATTCTTCTTCAACAAAAGATGGAATTCTAATTAATGAGGATGCTGGGGAAATTGGTAACATATGAACACCATGAACATATTCTGGAGTCTTCTCTGGAGAACCAAAGAAGGTGGTGTAAGCGATTTTGTTTTCAAAGATAATACCACTAACTTTATTAGGGATATACTTTGAAGGTTCAACTGTATTATCTTTCTTGTAATACATATATTTGTTCATGGCTCTTGATTGAATAGCCAACATCAAATCACCTCTAGATTTCATTGAATCATCTCCAATAACCTTACCCCATAAACTCATACCGTAGGAGAAATTGTAATCTTCAGAACTTGATTCTTGATTCTTACCATCTCCACTACCGAATAATCCAGCAGCCCAAGAGTGACCACCGTACCAGTCAAACATTCTTGAAACTGGGAAATATTTATCATCAGCAGATGGGTTAGCAACATCTCTAATTAAGTTGTTGACCCAACCCTTATTATCTTCAGCCCAAGTACCACCGATCTTCTTATCGACGTAACCGACAATAGCAGCGGCATGGACGAAGTAACCATAATGGAAATGATGATCATTATAGTAAGCAGAACCGTAATCAGCACCAGTATCACCATTTTGAGCAGATGAAGAAGTGACACCACCAAACTTGGTATCATACATCAATGGGTAAAATTGTTTGTTTTGAATAAAAGTATCGAAAGCATCTTTAAGACCTTCCAAAGTAGATTTGGTAACGTCTTCATCCTTAAGAATATCACTTACAACCAATAAGATGTAAGCATATTTATCCATGACCTTACCAGAGAAATAGTTAGAGTTCATAGAGGCAACAGTCTTACCAATATCAACACCTAATTCTTCATTGGCAGTCTTGGCCAATAAGTTTAATTGATCACTAGTGTAAGAAAGATCAGAGTTCATGTTTTGTGCCCATGGTAAAAATCCAATATCAGTGTTAAGGGTTTCTTCCATAGATAATTTGGAAGTAAGGAAAGCTTGCATAACACCCTTAGTGTTAGAATCCAATTTAATACCAGTAGATGTTTGCTTACAAGAAGAAGCAAGAGATTCAACTTGATGTGGCAAAGCAAAAACAATTGGATTGCTGCTTGAAGAAGTACCCTTGGTAGAATATTCGATATTGTAAGTAGCATCAGTACCACCAGAAACTTGACCAGTAACCTTGGCATCAGTAACATATAAACCAGCAGCTTCATCATAGAAACCTTCATCCTTAGAATCTTCTGGAGCAAAAGCAACTTGAAGGACAAGACCATCAACAGCAGAAGAACCAGTAATATTGTAGGAAGAAGCGGACATCTTAAAGTCCTTAGCAGAGTCTGGTAAAGTAGCGTAAACTAACCAACTTTGACCATTGAACAAAGTGGCACGGTACTTTTGAACATTAGATTTCAAGGCATCAGAAGTTTCTTGTGTAAGATCCTTGAAACCAATTAAAGAGTTCAACAATGGAACTAAATCACCGTGGTAAATACCAGTAACGAAACCCATACCTTGAACAATTGGAATATCAAGGTAGTTGGTTTGATCATTAGCTTCTTCAGATAAAGTAGCTAAAGCAGACATTTCCTTGATTTCAGAAACTCTTAAGTGATTATTTTCCTTGGTGAAAGAGGTAGCAGAGAAAATCATTTCTGCATTACCAATAGGACTGAAGTAGAATGATGGAGTATCAGCATTGTTGGAGTGACCATCACCGAAGATGTAGTCAGAAGCATTAGCATGAGTAACACCGAAACCGTAGTAACCATCCTTTCTCCAGAACAAACCGTAAGGCAATGGCCAAACAGCATCAGTTTGGTTGTCTAAGAACAAGTTAGCGTGGAACTTGTTGGTACCAATTGGAACACCGTCATTGTCAACGTTGGAAGGAATTGAAACAGGTAATTCTTTCTTTTCAAATACAGATAATGGAGCTTCAGAGGAGATTTGGTCGAATAAGTCACCAGAGTATCCACTACCAGTTCCATTACTGAGTTTAGTTCCAGCAGAAGCAGAAGAAGTGCTTGAGCTGGAAGTGCTGGAGGCAGTGCTAGACTTGGAAGTAGTAGCAGCAGCAGCCTCGGTAGATTGTGCAGCAGAAGAAGCAGCAGAACTAGAAGCAGACGCAGATGCAGTGTCAGATGGAGCGGAGCTGCCTGGAGTGGATGCACCCAGGGAAGATAAAGAGGCTCCAGAAGAGAGTCTGGTTGCAGGAATTGAGTGGTTAGAGTATCTACCCACAGTAGATAAAGTGGTAGATGAGTAACCAGAAGAGACTCTCAAATCAATTGTGGAGGTTGCATGAGCGTGAGATGAGTTTCTAGAAAGGGAAGAATTGAATGCTGCAATAGTAGATGGGGTTGCAGCACCTGAAGACAATGATGCAGAAACAGATGAAACAGAGCTGGCGCGAGTGCTTGAATTATGCAGCGAAGAATTTGCTGCGAAAGTCACTGGATCTTTGAAAGTCCTAGTAATAGAAGTTTCCAACGATTTGGAAATTATAGACTTAGTGACCAAGATATCCTTTTCTGTAGTAATAATAGTCTTGACAGTAGTTTGTGGCTTGAAAATAGTAGAAGGAACAGAAGTAGCTCTGTAAATAGTTTTAGTAGTAGTAGGAGCAGTTTTAGTGATAGTGGCATGAGCAGTGGAACGATCAGTTTCAGTATCGACTTCGTAAATAGTAGATCTTTGCTTTTTGGAGCTGCTAGAGCTGGAAGAGGCAGTAGTAGCGATGGTAGTTGCAACTTCTTCTTCTTCGGTAGATTCTGGTTCAGCTTCTTCAGTTGCAGATGGAGCTTTGTAGGTACTTTGGGTAATTTTAGCCGAAGTAGTGTAAGAATGTGGGATCACATTGGTGTGAACTTGAGTTTGACAAGCCTTTTCATCACAGACCAAGGTTTTAGAATATTGGGTGCTGTGAGTGCTGACAGTATAGTGTAAGTTAGAGACACTAACAGTTGGTTCTGGAGCTGGAGCTGGAGGAGCTGCTTCATCTTCTCCATTGGCATAGACAAAGACCACAGGAATTCCGGTAGTTAATCCCGCAGGGTTTGCAGTAAGTATTTCATCCAATTGTCTCTGGAAACATGGAGGTGTAATGTAGTTGGTTTGAGTAACAGTATGGACTTCTTCATCAGCTGCTGACAATTGTGCCAATGCAACCAAGATAGTCAGAAACGACGATAATGATTTGAAATTCATTCCGTGCTCTTATAAAAAATGAATGTATACTTTTAAAGAACGGCTGAGGTGAGAGATCACGGAAGCAGTAAAAATTTAATGAAAGACTGGATGTCAAAAAAAGAAGAACTTAGGTTATGATTGATAATTAGTTAGAAGGAAAAGTACTGATCCATATATATAGGTGGAAATCAACGCCAAAATCTACAAGCGAAATCGGGTCACTGCCAGATCGGTCCAAGTTGAGAATATTACCAGCATTCTTACAAAATAAACTATTACCAGCGTTTCTACAGTCTGTGCTCAGTATACTTTTTAGATGATGGTATAAATTCATATACTTTAGGTGCTGGACTATCCTGCATCTAGCGATACGCGCCATGCTGGTATTTTTTGCAGCTATTGTAGTCTACTAAAAGAAGCCAGCCATTTCGCGATTGTTCACTGACGAGGAATCGCACTCTTCCCTTATTGGGACTGGGGAAGACCGTTGCCCTGCAGAAGTGATCTAGGAACAATACTAGTTTTCCAAGCTATTCAATGGGAACTATGGAACAGCAAGTAAAAAAACGTCATAGGCATCATCACCTAAAAAGAAAGACGTAGAAGAACCAATATCTAGAGCTAAATAAGCTTACCTACTCTAGATTAAAATCAACTTAACCTTTGGTGCTTTGGTACTTTTACCAATAAACTCTAATTTATTTTAACCGTTAGCTGCTCGACGAAGCCTCTCGGGAGTTTATTTTATGTAACTCGCTAAATCAGTAAAGGTCCAATGCATGCCCTTTTTTTTCGATATTCAGTCACTTCTCTAATCACCATCACTCACATTGGAGAACAATAGTATTGCAAGCACATGCTAACAATAGCGGACTTCCTCGAGTCGGAGTTATCGTGGTTTAATGACTTAATGAGATTTAATTTAATTATGTCTACATCAAAGCCGAACAAAGCAGCCGAGTCGCTCGGTTGTCATGAACAACACCTGAAATGAACTAAGTAGGTTGTCAGTGAGATCATTTTTTGTGGTGTGGTAGTCGATTCGTAAAAAAGAATAAGGGCAGTTGTAAACGAAGTAAGGCCAAACTGTTGAGGCAAGTCCTAGAGTACTAATGAGTACTAGTTGAGATTATTTCGTAAAATTACATGTCATGTATAGCCTTGAGTAGGTTAAAGGGAAAAAAATATATTCAAATAATTAATACATATTGACTTATTATACAGAACCACATTCTAATTTTTTTTTTTTTTTGTTTGGAGGATCTACCAGGATCAGGGCCAGGGTCGAGGAGGACAGAAAAGTTGGGGTCACGTCAAAATTGTTCGCTTCGGCTAACGAGGCAGGTGTCTAGTGAGTTATGAGCTGTCACAGCAACCAATTACACTTTGTCACCTTCACTCGCTCTACCAAAGAAAAAAAAATCACCCAGCCTCACCATATCAACTCTCTTTTGAAACAATACCTAATCAATAGGTACTGGCAAAGAAATAAAAAAAAAACGTCCTTGGCTATGACACTGGTCAGTCAGTCTATAAAAGATAGATTTTGAGGCTAGAAATCTTGGCTGTTTAGGGCTTCTTCATACAGGTTCGTAAATTGACTGTGGTAGTAATAGTAGCATGTGGTGTGGTGGGGAGTGGCAGGGCTTTCACTATTGCAAGTAAATCAAAGAAAAATCAACCGAACTAGGTCCCACTCCCACACAGTAACTCACCGCCAAGTTATTTATTTTTACCAAGTATTTTACCAACTCAATTCGTTCAATTGCACACCACACGCGTGAGAATCCCAAATAACTTCTTTGCACCTGCTTTGGCATACTTCTTTTGGTGCTCTTTATCAGTTTTATCATGGATAAACCCAGCAGCTTTACCCTGTTCAAATTTCAAAGGTGTAGGCTTATCTGAATACTTCTGAGTATCATACTTTATATCGTCATATCCATGTTGTGGCTTGAACACACTGGTGTCTGATGGGGTCTTTGGTATCTCTATACTCATATTATTCGTTTCTTTTGGTCGGTTGATAAAATGATGTCAGCGATTGAAAGGTTTATATATGACTTTATCTCTATGATGACTTTTAGATTGCTAACAAAGCCGCATCCCGCTATCTTTGCTGGCACCATTTTGCCCAATTGGGCCCCACAGTGCGACCATGACAGGAACACGTGAAACTAACTGAAACTAACTACAACCACAAGTGGAACTTTTTTTTTGATGTCTTGTATCACGTGAGCAAACGGTAAATGCACCAACGAACATGAAAAATTCGATTCACCATCAATCAACTAGACCAAAGCAAAGATGAGAGCTTCTGCCGTGCTTAATTTCCAGCAAACCGCTGCTGCCAGTTTAAGAAGACCTTGGCAAACATTCAGAGATGGTCAAATCTGGTACGGTTTAACCAAAAGAGGTAACAAGAGACTTCCTTTAACCACCAAACAAGGTAACAAGCATTACTACAAAGGTACTCGTTCTACTGGTTTTGGTAAATTGAATTCCAACGGTACTTATATCATAAACTGGGAAAAGGTCAGAACTTATGTTGTTCCAGCTGATTTACAACAATCCGAATTAAAAGCATTAGTTTCCCCAAAGGTCCCACAAATCCTTCAAAAATACGTTGGTTACCAAGATGGTGCCAAGAGTCCAGAACTTGCATTTGAAAATATCATCAGTTTCGTTGAACACGGAGAAAACTACAACGATGTTGATTTGGAACAAAGTAACTACCTTGAAGAGTTTGTCAGTGCCAAAGTTAAAGAACAAGAAATGGAATTGGACACTGAAAAGAAGAACTAATTGTATCATACTTCAAGCATAATGGATATCAAAGAGCATAGCTCTATGAGCATGGCTCTATGTACATAGACTAATAAATAACGAACAGAGAAAAAGAGCAGACAATTATTCGATGGATTTTTGTGTGTTTCCGTAGAAGGTGTATAAGCATCTTAAGTTAGACGGAAGGATTGAAATAGAGAATAAAGAATTGGAATAAATACTTACAAGATAAGTGAGCGGGAAGAAATGATCTTTAGAAATGGTAGGTTGTGACTGGAACACTTTTGCCTACTTAATGTTAAACTTCATGCTGATTAGAATTATATAGTGAGCTCTAACTCAATATCCAACTTCTGTGAAGGATAAAATACCATTAGCAAAAACCAAAATTAATTAATTCTTGGTAATATTTGAATTACTATGCATCTTGAGTTATTTTAATTATTTCACCTCTTTAAAAACAACTAGACACTTAAATTGAGATGCTCACAATTATGCTATCAGATCATAGCGGATAAATGGATTCAATTTATTTCTCACATTTTTGAAACAAACCCAAAACCAACAATTAGCCATAATAAGCAATAGTTTCATTTTCCCGTAATTCTTCTAGGCAAACTCAAGATTTTTATGTTCCCCGGTTAATCTCGGGTAACTGGTCAATCCCATACCCTATACTATGTCTCTCTCATTTAAACTTTGTTCCATCATTAAACTCACTCACTAATTGAGATTCAATTCGCGCAATGCCTCAAGTTTCGCTAATCTCCCAGACACGTCTAAATTCACCAATATGTCTTCTCCTCCACACCAGTCAGACAATTCAATCATGAACGCTGTTGAAGACACTCCTAATACTACGCCAGCTGCTCCTTCCAACACAGTCACTCCTACTCCTGAAGTAATAATGACAGACGAAAAGAGTTCAGCAAAAGAACCAGAAACACGCGAACAAGAAGATAACGATGATACTGATCAACACCTTCTCTCATTACCAATAGCTAAGATCAAGAGAATATTCAAGATGGATCCTGATTACACAGCAGCCTCTCAAAATGCTGTTTATGCCACTGGTTTGGCTACTGAATTATTTATCCAACACTTTGTAGAACAAGCCAGTTTGCTTGCAAAGATGGATAAGAGAAAGAAGATCACCTATAAAGATTTCAGTAATGCAGTTGCAAGTCATGATTCCTTAAACTTCCTTAATGATACTGTTCCAAAGACCCATCCTATTGGAGAATTGGTGGAGAAAAAGATGGTTAACCTTAACACCAAGGTAGATGCTAAAGCATTTAAAGAAAACTTGATGGGTAAAAAGGAAGAACCAGAAGAAGCCAAAAATACCGTGAAAAAGAAGCCTTCTTTAGCCAAGGGTCAACAAACTTTACCATTTGCTGCTGGTAAACCAGAACCACAAGTGAAAAAAGCAGTTATAGATGACTTGGTAAATGATGCAGCCAGTAAAGAAGCTACTGTTGATCCAGAAGAAAAGGAAAAGACCGAAGAGGTTGAAGATGCCGAAGGGGACGTTGTCATGGTTGATTAAACTGTATATTATGTATATTATAAGGAAACTAGTTATGATCGGTCACAACTTAAATAGTGTACCAGTTTCATGATAAGTTTAATAAATTTTAAGGTTAAAATATGAATGATATGTCTATAATGTATTAATAACTATTGAAAGCTCTTGTTTATGAAAATTATCAAAGAGCTTCGTTTCTATAAAACCAAATATTTTGTCTATATTAAATTATGGTGAAATTTGCATGCCTCCACCATATGTTCATTGGATAATTGATATTCTTGTTTGATAACCCAAAGAACATTCTTGACTTCCCTGGGTAACTCCAATTCCTTTGGAATTCCCAATTGATAAATAAATTTAACTATTTCATATCTGGTGGTATCTGGGACCAACTTATTGTAGACTCTCAATCCAGTGCTCAAATACTTAATGTAGTGCTCGATAATTCTAGGATCAATTCTGGTACGAGCTAATGATTTACTGGTTGTAACCAATTCCTTTGAAGTAGATTTTCTTTTACCTTCGGTGTAAACATCTTTCAATAAATGGTTATGATTAATCAAAAACTCCCATGATTCAATAAACTTCTTCCCCATGAACCTTTCGTCAGCAGATTCATCAAACTCAATGATTTCTTGGACAAATTCTAATGCAGGAACTATAAAGAGTTGAAGATCAGAGCTGGTACTATGGTTTTCTGCAATAGTAGTCAATGAACTTGTACCACTGATCAAACTCAATAATATTGGCCAGGAATTGGTTATTAATGGCAAGATTAAACGGTGGTTTGTAGTTAAAATTGGGTAGGCCAGCTTCATTGAACGTAAAATTTGGACTTTAACTGTTGGAGAGTCATGTGTAAGCATCATAAAACCATATTTGAAAATTCTTTGAACTAACATGTAAGTAGATTTAGGTACTTTAGAGTTCCATTGTTCTTCTTCTTCTGCTGCTGGTTGTTCCTCTTCATCTTCATCATCAGAATCAGCCTCCTCATCATCAAGTTGCTCACCAAATGGAACACCAGGTTTTCTTTTGAAATATTCTTTCTCCGGGTCATAGTCAGTATCAAAGCTAACAATTTTATTGGAGTCACTGATCAATTTCATTAATTGTTCTATGTTAGTCATACCCCAAGGTTTAAAGCTAGATATATTATTAGTATCCACCTTGGAAACTTCCATATCTACTAAATATTCCTTTTTGATTTGATTAATCAATTCTTCGAACACAATAAAGAACCCTTCAACCAACATTGCATAACCATGATATGAATCAATAATGATAAACATTTGGGTCAAAATATCATTCAACTCATTTCTTTCTAATAATTTGATCCCAGCAACTTTGATTACCAACAATAACAATTTAGGTAATGATGGAGTTAAGTTACTTATGACAGACAATTTAAGATTCATTGCATCTATCAAATAGTCCAGGTTATCTAAAATTAAAGACTCAATAGAACCATTATAATAATTATTGATAACAGTTCTAATAGCTTGTTGACCATGAGATTGAATCAATGGAAATGATTGGTATGTCAATGATTCAAGTAATGGATATAAATAATCCATTAAATAATCAGTTTGGAATTCTTCATGTGAAATAGAATTAGATAAAACACCAATAGAGTCAAGAGCTGTAGCATATGCAACTTCATATAAATGAATATTTTTAGGATCATATTGGTCCAGATTCATGACTTCAGATATTTGGTTGATTTGGTCTTGAGATTTACTCATAACAAAATATGATATTTCTTCGTCTTCATCCGTCACCAAATCCAGGCTATCTAAGTTTTCTAAGTCCAAGAACTCATCTAAATCAGGCTGCTTGATGACTTTTTGCTTTCTATTTCCCAATAAATGATTTGCCAACCATAATGAAACACCAGTGTTGAAGAATGAGGAAGAATCATCGCCAGAATCATCAAACAACGATTCTAGAACATCAATTGTTAATGTAGCTTTACTAGAAGACCCTAAAGATTGGACAAATGACTCCAACTTACGTTCAACATTTGAGGTATATGTCTTCGATAAAAGGCCAGGGTTTTCATATGAGTCTTTCTGTCTCAATAAATCACCAATAGAATTAAATTTTTTGGACAACACCATCATACTGGAAGAGTAGTTAGGTTCAACTGAAGTTTGCTTATTAATTTTTGTAATTTGTTTGGCATTAATATTTGGCGGTAACTCGATGTTATCTAATTTGTTGTCACTTTCTTCTGACCCGCCTTCAAGTTGTTTCTGGACCTTATTAAATAATTCTTGTGGTTTTATTGTTTTATTAGAATTAAAATGGTAACTTTCAATTAATGAAGTTTTCAATTTATGCAAGATTCTTACTGTTATTTCTGATATGTCTTCACGACCTCTGTACAATGCATCCGCCAAATCATTTAAAAGTTTGAGATGAGTTTTCAAAGAAACCAAATAGGAATTGATTTTATCTTCATCAGTAGAAAACATCACAGTGGTCATTTTAGTATTGATTAGATCATTGATTTTTAGCTTCAATAAGTTAAATAATAATTCTATGTTTCTGGATCCGTAAGTCTTTAACTTTTGAGATTCTGCTATCAATAAAGATATTTCTTCGATTTTTTCTGATTCATTTTGCAGGTTTGTAGATATCAAGGCTGATAAAACATCAATTCCAAGAGGAATAATTTCATTAAATAAACTAACAAAACTTTTATCAAAAATATCCATTATTAATGAGATCACAGTTTCTCCTAATTGGGGTTTGGCAAGAAACTTTGTTCTGTTGATCTGAGATGTGATAAGTAAATTTTTGAATAACACTGTTAATGATAATTTTAATTGTTTGGAAGTAGCTTGTAACCAAGAATTATTTCTATGCTGAGAAGTTTCAGGTATTTTGACTACTATTTGACCACTGTTTTCTTTATTTGTTTCTTCTTCTAATTTACCATTATCCCATAATTCATTTAATTCCATTAATGTGTGAGTATGAGATTGTAGATTTGGATCTTCTACTTTAAGATCTGAATCATTGAACACCTTAATAATTATATGCCTAAGAACATTTAATACCATAATTATCAAGGTGAAATGCAAATTTTTGGATGATACCACAAATCCAACTGTCAGTGAAACAATTCCTGGAAGAACATGGGAAATAAGCTCGGAGGTGGCTTTATCAGTAATAAGTTTATCTAATGATTGGATAGTATTGGATGCTAAATCGATTTCTTCGGTAGAAGAAGGGTTATGAAGGGAAGTTATAACATTTAAAATCACAGTGATGGAGTTTCCTAACAATTGCAATCTCATTGGTTTTGAAACATCTTTGAAATATGATTCGGGTATTGAAATGATTATACTAGATAAGCAATTGATCACTGCACTTCTGAACTCAAATGGTTTCAATTTGATATCTTGCTTGGGAGTTCCATCGGCTAAAACAAGAATTAATGGATACAATTGGTCCACTAACCCCAAGTTCATCTGGTAGCTCCATGAATAACGGATCAAGAATCCAATAATATTAAGTATATGTCGTATGACATTATCTTCCAATTCTGGCTGTTTGAGTAATCCAGTTAAAGGAAAGAACACATAATCAGCCAAATTGGTCGATATTATATATGGCCTATCATTCGATTCGTTCTTATCATGATGTTCTTCAAGAATTTGCCATATTGATGCTAATAATCCCACTAGTTTAGGTGATTTAAGGTAGTTTTCAGTCAAAGTAACGTTACTAAGTTCCACACATTTCGGCTTGACCTCTGCAAATAGCAGCAGTGATAATTGCCGTATTTCTTGGGTTGAAGAATCCTGTTCTATTGACATTTCCCCCACTGATATGGTTGCAACGGAACAGCGCCTACCAAAAGTTCATACACACACTGTAGCCTAGATCTGATTACGTTATCAGGACATAGAGGTAGACATTCTAATTTTTACGCTCGTCACAGTAATTATCGGCATCGAGCATACCCACTGAAAAAAAAAATTTTCAGCTGGACCTCGTCAGTATAAATTTTCTCACTATTCCTACATTTTGAGAACTTCACTATACTTCATCATCTTTAATAAGTACGTTGACTTTGAATGAAAGGCCAACAGTCAAAATGATTCCATATACTTTCTTGAATCCATTCAAGTTAGAAGAAATGATCTAATCCCTCATCGTTTTTCTTATTCACTCCTAAACCGTGAAATCCAAGTATCTTGAAGATTTGTCATAAGACCATTTTTTTTCTTTGAAGAAAAGACAGTTCAAGTTGAACTGGTGGTAGTTATGAAACATCTAATTGCTATATTACTATTGTATATATAGCAACTGGGTAAACGATCTATTTTCAACAACTAGGTCGATAACCCTTGAGATCTTGGATACCCACGGTTTACGTTGTTCTGCTCATGAATCCTTCTTTATGAATTTTTTGGACACTCATGCGGCTTTGGTTAATGTGATATGAAAAACTTTCTGTTTTACTAACAACTTTCTAGTATAATATAAAATGACCAGAACCTCCGTCTTAGCTGATGCCTTAAACGCTATTAACAACGCCGAAAAGACCGGTAAGCGTCAAGTCTTGATCAGACCTTCTTCTAAGGTTATCATCAAGTTCTTGACCGTTATGCAAAAGCATGGTATGTTTCATTGATATTGGAAGACAAAACAAAACAAAACAAATTTTGGCTACTTTTGATTGATCATTTTTTTATTTTCATTTTTTGCTTGATTACATTTTTATTTCTCTAATCCCCGGATTGATAACTGGATGGATTGATCGGTGTTCAGTCCCTTTCTGTCTTTTAAGTATTCGGGAGAACAATTTGGAAACGATTCTTACACGATCCTGATACGCTACTTCGTGGCACACATTATCTTGACCGTTTACTTTTCCTTTACATCTCTTTACGAGCAAAAAACCAAAATTATTGATCATGAAAAAGAAGTTTAAAT
Source organism: Suhomyces anneliseae (assembly GCA_030568535.1). Lineage (NCBI taxonomy): Eukaryota > Fungi > Ascomycota > Pichiomycetes > Serinales > Debaryomycetaceae > Suhomyces > Suhomyces anneliseae. The sequence continues at coordinate 237,070 of JAJMGB010000009.1, read as the reverse complement.
ATAGAGTTGAAGTGTCTTCTCTTTTAAACTTTTAACATTAAGTACTAACACTTTAGGTTACATTGGTGAATTCGAATACATTGATGACCACAGATCTGGTAAGATCGTCGTTCAATTGAACGGTAGATTGAACAAGTGTGGTGTTATCTCTCCAAGATTCAACGTCAAGATTGGTGACATCGAAAGATGGACTGACAACTTGTTGCCAGCCAGACAATTCGGTTACGTCATCTTGACTACTTCTGCTGGTATTATGGACCACGAAGAAGCTAGAAGAAAGCACGTTTCTGGTAAGATTTTGGGTTTCGTTTACTAATTGGGTTATTGTGTGTATTAATAGTAATAAAAAAAGTTAATAAGGATACCTCGTAATAAATGAGTTGGAACTAATCCAATCTAATAAAATAATATGTAAATAACTAGAACATATAGTTAAATCTATGTTCGTTGTAATGGTAGTACAGGGTTTCCCATAGACTGCATATGATAAACTACCACTAGTATCGTCTTCATAGGTTATGGTCCTGCACTTGATCGATCGATATATGGGGCCGAGCCGATTTTGCTTTATCCACAGAAACACCACACCAACCACATGAAGTTTCCTGATTCCTTTCGTTTCGTGACGTCCACTTTATCGTGGACATTAAGAGCAGGATGTGTGGCTCATTTGATCCACGAATCTGTTTATGAATTCACCGAAACCAGAGGTGAATCTATGCTTCCTACTCTTCAGAGTCATCATGATTATGTTCATGCCCTTAAGAAATATAAGCTTGGTAGAAACCTTGATATAGGTGATTGTGTGGTGGCTGTTAAACCAAGTGATCCTGGTCATAGAGTTTGTAAGAGAATATCAGGAATGCCTGGAGATGTCATACTTATAGATCCTTCATCTTCATCTGAATTAACCAATAGTCCTAGTGATGTGATAAAACATGATGGTTTCAACAAATATATACGAGTTCCTGATGGTCATGTTTGGTGTACTGGAGATAATCTTTGTCATTCATTGGATTCCCGTTCTTATTCAGTGCTACCAATGGGTTTAATCACTGGTAAGATAGTAGCCGCTAATTCTATGAATAAGGGAATAGGAACCGGTTGGGGATTCAGGTGGATCAAAAACACCTTTGTTAATGAAAGTTATGATTAATTAATTCAAACAAGCATATGTTCTTCTTCTTGGAAATTACATCCATCTATTTATTACCATAGACCTTAATTAACATATTTGCATTCCTATAAGATTGAAAAATCAACAGAACTACATCTATATCCATACTTCAGTGAATTAAACGTGATAGTCTACTCTTTGGAGTGGTGACTACAGTTCCTTCATTTCTACGCGACTGATTTATTTAATAGATAGCTAGGTACTTGTATATAGATATGGAACAGACCATGGTTAAGCTCTACCTGCCTTTCTGTTCACCTTCATACTTCTTAATACCTTAGAACCGAAATAGATACTAGGTAATCCAAGAATAAAACTGTTAAATAATGTAGTGAAAATAGATTGGCCCAAGTAGTATCTAATGAAGTTGATTTCAAATCCAACAATAGTTAATAAGAAGGCAATGTTGTAGGTTAATTGACGGGCAGTAATGGTGTAGAAAATACCAATCAAGTCAATACCAATAAATCCTGGCCAGCAAACAAATAAAGCAATAGTCATAAGAACAGCAATACCACTGAATACGATTGGGATAGCAGCATTAATTGTTTGAGGGTCTTCTCTGAAAATGTGATGAATTTCTGGTTTCTTACCAATTCTTGGTTTTTCAGTATATTTGGTTGCAGATTGGATTTCTTCAGATGGAATAATTTCAACCAAATGACGGTTTAAATTACCAAGAGTTTCATCTCCAATTATTAAATCTAAAGATAACTTTTGTTGGATTTTCAAAACATCTGGAACTTTACTCACTGGGATAGAAGTCTTAATTTCATTTGATACACTGAAAGTTGGAACATAGTGGGTGACTAATCCTTTATCCTTAACACTTGATAAAGCTAATACGACTTGATGTGGAGTTTTGGAAAGATCGTCCTTAATCTTTAAATTGATTTCAATCTTATCTTTAGATGTTTCGATTGGTAATTGTTTGATTTCTTGAGTGTTAAATTCGCCGAAGCTCACTTCATTTTGACCGACCTTGATAGATCCCTCTGATATGGTGTATGCCAATGACACAGCCAACAATTGGGTTGCTGTAGCTAATATTCCGAACCTCATATTCTATTAAAGCGTGTTAAGTTTGAATTGACAGTTTTTCAAACTTTGTACGTGGTCGAAGTGAGGGACACAAAAATATGCGAACTGTAATTTTGCGACCCATACAAATAGATTATGGTAGCAATAACAATAGCTATAATGACTTTAAAAGATATATGAAAGTATTATGACAAAGTCAATTCGTCATCATTGGGTATTTAACGCGTTCTTGTCTTTCAGGCTTTTCAATATTCCAAATAGGGGCTTTGTTCGATATCATCATCATGAATGGAGTCTGAATAGTATGTAGTAGGCTCATGGCCTTTTAATGAGCCATTCAATCTTCTGTGTGGCTGTAAATCGTTTTCTTCTTCTCTGACGATTTGTTGATCCGGCTCCTCTACGATGGTAATTTCATTGTCTTCTCTTTGTTCCCGTTCATCCACTTCTTCTAACCACCCATGCCCCAAATCCTCTTCTTGAGGCACAGTGGCCTCCTCTTCTTCTTGACGTGAAGGTACAAGAAGTCCGACTAATCCAACGATAGCTAAACTAGCTAGAACTGCTGGGACAAAAATTGCCGCTGATTGTTAGTAACTATTGCATGAAGTTTTTTATAATTTGTAAACTTACCAAATACGAAGAAAACTAAGCTTCCTAATCCTGAAAGTACCATTAACAGAAGGGAAGAAACTCCAAACATATACGAGACCACAAAAAGTAATGGGGCTAAAGCAAATGGGAGTAGCTAGATGTTAGTTTGGTGAATATCAATAATTTCTCTAAAATAAATACTTGCCGCTACCTGTAAGAAATTGTATGCCAGCCACTCTATTGAATAAATTCTTCCACCTATAGTATATAATTGGAAGAAATATCTGGTATTAGTATCTTATATTTGAAAGCAGGAATTGAATTCAATTTCATCTCTTGTTCTATTCTTTATCATGTTGTATTACGTACCCAAGAAAGATATTCACCAATTCGTATTTATTAGACGCTTCCTCGACAATATGGTCTAATGAATATATTGTACGTGCTATAAGGTCAGATATCACTTGCTCTTTCGTTTGTAGCTCTTGGTAGACTCTTTCGTTGTTTAGTTCGCAAATGACCTCTTTCTTTGAAATTGGTTGCAAATAGAAATCCTCATTGAGTTTTAATGAGCGAGAGGTATTTTGTGGGGACATAAACGATAGTTTGTTTGATTAGATAGTGGAATAGCTGTTTGTTCTTTATCTTGACCTTCTTGAACTAGTATCTTGGTGATATAAAGAATCGAAGTAGTTTCTACTTCGCGATATTATTGTGAGTAGTTGTTAGGAAACACTTTGACTGGTAATTCACGCGAACCTATGAAGAATATTCTGGTGCTTTGGTTTGGTGCTTTTACAAGATACGACAACAAGTATGTTTTGTTTGATTACTGTGTTCGAATATCATAATTAATTGAACATTTTACAGAATTCTTACATTAAAAGTCAAGTTTCATGATATTTTAGATTTTTGTAAATTTTATATATTTTTGCTAAGTTGGCAAAATATATGAAGAATCATGGAGGTTAAATTCTGATTCAGTGATGAAAGCACCCGCTCCTATTTCAACATGGGGCTGTTTTAACAAGTGTATTGGCAATTTTGGGATACGTTCCAATGCTTCATATATAATAGCAGCCATTCCTCCTAGAAGATGACTTAAATTATGACAGTGCAACATCCATATACCTGGATTATTAGCTTTAAATCGAATAACCGCATGTCCTTTGGGTGGGATTAGGACAGAGTCGAAACAAGGGGAATTTGGATTAATGACAAAGCCATTATTTATAGCTTCTTCCATGGTATTATAAGGAAATGATTCTTTATCACTAAAACTGATCAACCTGAACAAATGGCCATGTAGATGAATAGGATGATTATACCTTCTAAAATTATTCATGACTATATCCACCACATCTCCAAGTTTTATATTTTGATCAAGAATAAACTTGGCTTTTTCAGTCTTTTTATGGTACAATGGGATTCCTAGCTCTGTGGAAGCTGGAAGCTTTTCACCATTCTTGAACATACTAAAATCAATCACTCCTGTTCTGTTGAGAAACAAGTTGAAGGTGTGATCAGCAGGAACATTTGGGAGCTTTGGTTCATCTAGAGGACGTAAAGTATTGATATCAATTGTTTTAAATTGATCAAAAGCTACTCCTCGAATATTTTGCACCCGAAATCCGTTTTGTTGAGGAACATCTACATTCACATCATTTCCGTACATGAGTAATCCAATTCCCTCAATATACTGAGGGCATCTTGTAGCAGAAAATCTTATAATAAAGGGTTTGGTTGTGTCAGCGTGCTTTTTAAAATCTGTCTCAATCAATATGGTAATTCTTGAACCAATTGGAATTTGAATTTGGTGAACTTTCTCTGGCACCACAAATACTCCATCGACTGCAAGTACATAAAATTCATGATCATCAACGGAGAATGACTTGGTATATTGAGCCCCAGCATTAATGATATTAATGTATTGCCAATTACTGTCGTTTGTGTTTAAAGTGAACAATTCACCTTTAGTAGGAACGCATTGACTTGAAAATCCAGGGTTTTCCAACTTATAATTATCCATAGTACCTCTCAAATCAGCATATCCATTTGAAAGAAAATCTTGAATACAACCCATACCATCGAATGTTCTAGAGGTACCATCCCAAAATTCATGAGGTTCTCTGCAGTAAACTCTTCCTTTACCGTTAAGTAAAATGCTTTGGATACAAAGCGGATCTATACCAAAGTGGAACATCCTTGCTAAAATATCATCCATAGGCATCTTAAAATAATCATCCACTATTAAAGACTTTGGTGCTCTTTCCAATTCATAGATAGTTGACAAGTCGTCATGGTTTGAAGTGATTAGTTCATATGGTCGTTTTCGATTTTTGTTGGGCCGTATATATATCGGTCCAAGAATACCATCAGATGCATAGCCTCGATAATGGGAATGGTACCACGCTGGCCCGTATTGGTCCTTGAGCTGGAAATAATAGGTATAACCGTCTCCACTTAGAATAGGATACTGCGAAACACCAGGCACTCCATCAAACCAAGGCGTACCTTTTTGAAGGATCCCATGGAAATGAATAGTTATTGATACAGGTAAATAATTGTTTACTTCTACCTTAACCCAATCTCCTTCATCGCCTTCAATAATTGGTCCTGGTGATTGTCCATTGATAAGAAACCCGCTCCTATAGAACCCAGCTGGATTGTTATAAGTATGGGTCAAATTAAAAGTATAAGACCTAACAATTGCATCCTTAGATAAAAAATCCAAGGGTATCTTATCAGGAAGAATGTAACCTCCTACCAAAGTCAATAGAAACAACACTAACATGGCTCTGGTCCTGGCAGTGGATGTGGTCTTGGTGGTCGGTTAATAATTTTGCACCCGTTTTAACTTGCAATATTTAACCTGCAATGGAAAATCTATCAAATTTGCCCCAAAAAAAAGAACCCGCTCTCTTGAAACTCCTCTATTATCTCATTACACGTCTAACAATCAACAAGATGCAATTCTTAACAGCCAATACTGTGCTATACATCAGAATCATTTTCCTCCTTGCCATCTCATACTACCTTGTAAAGGACCCTGAAGTTCTTGCCTCCAATGGATTTGTCGTTTTACTTGGTCAAGCCATGTATGTTCCATTAGTAAGACTTGATAAAGATACTGCATTGGCTTCATTCTGTGCTGTTATTACTGCTGGTTTGAGTTTGGCTGATGTTGTTCCATTATTGGCCAATAACATTGAATACTTTGAAACTATTGTTCCAACTAGATTAGCTGGTTACTTTGGTTTGGCTGCTTACTGTTACTTCCTTAATGAATCTGCTATCAGTAACAGTTTAACCTTTACTTTTGCTTTCTTTGAAATCTGGTTCAATTTCTTGATCTACAACAACTTGAAGGATGAAAAGTACTACAAGATGAAGAAATACATCGAAGAACACAGTGAAGAAATCAGAAACGCTGAAGATGAGCAAATCAAGATCGTTGAAGTTGACAGATAAACACACTACAGAAACAAAAATACTATCTAGTGAGAAATTATAGTAGTAATGGTTTGTGAAAGCTCTTTAATGAGCTCCTAACTACTAAAAAAATGGGCCCTTCTGGCCTCACAGTTCAATTATAGTTCACTACTGATAACGAGTAAACCCTGAGATAAATCAAATGATTTCCTTGGGGAGACAGAAAATAACAAAAAATATAAGTTTTCACTCTATTCAACAACAAAGACTACACCTATCCTATTCAATAGGTTTTGTTCATGTACATTATATATTACAATAACTAGTCTATGTCCACCCAAAGTTGAGGGTGAATGTAAAATAACAACAGCTAAGTTTGATCCTATCAATAACCTTGTAGAAATACCATATACTAGAAACATCTATCCAAATGCTAGTTGGATACCCTATTGTTCGCTATCATTGACAAACTTGAGAATGGACCAATCCAAACATTCTTCAATATCATTAAAATCATTAAAATTCATCTGTAACACGTTCAAACCATTCAAGTTCTTATTAAAATCATCTTGGCTTGAAAACTTGATGATATTCAAATTGATACTCAAATTCATAAATATTTCATTCGTAGTTAATTCAATTTCAACGGTTATAATATCTTCTTTTTGGTTACGTAAAATGACCTTGAAATTAGAAACTGGACGTTCAATTGATTTTTGGAATGGATTGGACACGGTGCTTTCTTTCATATTGACATATTTATCAAGCTCAAAGGTAATGGTTAATTCCTTTTGGTGTTTTGCTATCAATTTCTCCAAGATTTGGTTCATATTTTGGATATTTAATTCATATCTGATATTACCGACTAAAGGTCTCAAGATTAATGGATGTGAGTTTGATTGTTTTTTCTTAGTTAAAGCAGTTGGGATCTTTTGTTTTAAAGACAAATTATATTGATAATAACAACATAACATCAATTTCAAATAATTCAATATTAATTGACATTTGTCGTTATGCATGGATGAGAATTTGTTAATATTTTGGTAATTGTTAGTTAATTCATCATCATTAGTTTCATCGAAAACAATAGACTCAATTTCAATGATTTGATTATTTATCTCTATTATGATTTTGTTAGAAATTATGGAAACATTGTAGTTGATTAAGTTTTTAGCTTCACGAGTTAATTGATAGAACAAATCTTCTTCAAATAAGAAGTATCTGGCTTTTTGAATATCTTCTAATAATTTTTGATTTGGTGAATTGTCATCATAAATGGTGTTGGTAGATGGTGGAGCGAAAGTGGATTGACCTGTTAACATGAAATCTCCATCAATTTCACTTAATATTTTGATCCGAATGTATTTGTAGGTCTTTTGTTGAATTCTATTGACAGCTCCACTGGTCATAGGGCTGAATGTGATTTCTCCTGAGGTGTTATCTTTACGTAAAACTGCCAATCCTTTATCATGGAAATTAGAACCAGAATCTCCATATCCATACTTGATACCGATAGCTCTGGATCCATTCAAGGGGTCTCTAGTTTTGAATAACACTTCGTCGTTACTTAAGACCACATTGATCATATTCCAGTAAGTCTTTTCTCTCAGCACTTGTTCTCTTAAATTGGTACTGGAGTTACGGAACAAGCTGGTGATTTTACTGATAGATTCCTTTTTCCAACCTTCACCAATTCTAGTGGACTTCTTGGCCTTTTCTTCATTGACTGCACGGTCGTCATCTTCTGACTTTGATAATCTGTCAGCATTAAGTGACCCCAATGGAACGTTCTTGGAGAGATGTGGTGATATGGTGGACTTGGCAATATTAGGTTTGACTGATGATAACAACAAAGAAACAAAATCCAATGATAAAGAGGTTTCATTTAAAGCAGTATTGATGTTTCTGGATAATTCGTTCTTTTGTTTTTGGAAAGATTCTTGAACTTCCTCTTCTTCGTCCTTTGGAGACTCGGACGATTCCTCCACTTTTTCAGATTCTTCGGGTGATTCATCCAACGTTGGGTTCTCAATCTCTTCCCGTAACGATTCCTCCGTCACATTAAGGAACGACTTTCTTTCTATCAATATCCGTGGTATAAGTTGAGCAATACTCAATTTGTCTCTAATTAGGGTTAGTACAACTGACATAACGAAACACTATCAATGGTTGTTTGAAATTCAACATCAATAATACTTACTCATCTTGAATGAACGGGTCCTTGACCTCGTCTCCGTATAGATCTGGATCCAAACTAATTGGGATCTTATGGGTACTCATGATAAGAATGGTTATGTTTGATTTTGTTTTTCAGTGCATTTGATATTTAGTGTAAGTGGAACACACAGTACCAGTGAGGAAGAGGCGAGTGAGAACGAAATGAAGAGTGAAATAGTGAGAGAATTGAGGTGAGGAAAATAAAGAAATGGATAGTTGAAATAGTAGAAAAAACCTCAAGTACAGTGTGTGTTTTGTCAGTAATAGTGAAAGTGTTGGTGATTGTGTTCTTGTGGTTTTAGCTTAGTCAATTAGTACTATGAGCACTATAGTAACTGTGATTGACTGTTCAGAAATATATCTACATATTAAATTTACACATAAAATTACATTTAATTACAATTGATCACGAATCATGACTATTTTCTTTATATTCTTGTTTTATTCATCTTATTTAATTCGTTTATTATTCAACTAGACTAATCCATGAAGTCATCTAAATCACCTTCTTCAATAGCCTTTAACAAATCAATTTCGTCTTCCTTATCTAAATCCTTTTCATTTTCTGGCTTGGAATCATTGTCACTTGGGTACCTCATAGACTTAACACTATCATTATGTAATGACAAACAGAACTTAATTCTTTGATCAAATTCGGATTGTGGTAAATTGGTGGAATATACATCAAGTAATTCCTTAGATTGCATGAATCCCTTTTGATGATTAATACTTGCTTCTATGACACCATCTCTAATTGCTTTGGAAACAATATATTCAGTGGCTTCTTCAGAATCTAAATGTAATTTAATACAAATATCTTTTAATGAAATCTTGGAGTATGATAATGAAATGATTCTAATACCAGTCTTAATAACATTTTGACGTAATCTTGATACCAAGGTGAAATTGTCATCTTTTTTGAATAATGATTCGTATTTGTTTAATACTTCACCGAATAATTTTAAGTTACCTAATTTAACGGCTTTAGTGACATTGAAATATGGTTCAAAGTTACCAGTTTGCTTTTTGAATACCTTTAATTCTGGAATATCACCCATTAATAATTCAATAAGAATACTTAACTTGGTAGCACTTTGAATGAAACCAGCAGCTAATCTAGTTTGTGGAGCCTTTCTAATAGCAGCTATAACACATTCATTAGCAGAAGAATAATCCAATTGAATGGCATGTATTCTTGCCAAATAATAGTAGTATCTTGCCACCAAAGCATTACCAGCATTTTCTGGGAATTCAGTCTTTTCAACCAAATTCAATGCTTGAGTGACATCATGAGTTAATAAGTAATTTCTTAATAAAAGAGTTATAATAAAGGCAGTAGTTTCAGTATCATGTCTTAAAGAAGCAGTTCTTAAACCAGCCAATAATTCGGGACGAATTGAGTACAAATCATTGAGTAATTCTTTGGTTCTACTGATGTAAAACCATATTTTAGCTTGAATGAAATCCAATGAACGTCTATTGTAAGATTTCAATAAGGTAATGATATGACCATTTAAAATGTCTAATCTGACCAATTCATTATGATCTAAAAGATAAACTTGAACCAATAAATGAACGTATAATTGAACTTCTGGAAGAAGAGAGATTTCTTTGGTTTCAGCATCTAATGAGTCCGAAGTTGCCGTTTGTTTAGCTTCAATAGCTTCTAATAAAATCTTCTTGTTATTGTAATCATTTGGAAAGATCTTGTTGATAAGAAGGGGTAAAACTTCACCATTCTTGTGTAAGCTACGTCTTAATGGTCCCAAATCACGGAATACTTTGGAGATATAACGGTTATCAAAAGTGTGGTTTGCTTTGGCTAAAAGAGTAAATGATTGCTCAATTTCTTTAACCAAAGTTTCGGTTTCGGAAACCTGTTCTGGTTGACCGTCCACGTCTTTCATTTCGACGTCCTTGGATAAATCTGACATATTGATTGGTGATAGTTTGTAGTAGTATGAGGAATTTTGATTTTCAACAGAATTGCCACCATATAAATTTGGTAGTGCGGAGGTGTCAATAAATAGGTGATAAGTATCTAAGAAGGATCACAACAGTGCCACCCAAGTACAGGGACAAAAACGAGGGTACCAAAAGGGTCAATGGGCTTGATGGAGGTGTTTAGATAATGGAGGCAAATTTATCTATTTTCTTAGTATACTCTATATGAGATAATTCTATATGGTATTATCGTATATTAGAGGGTAACTGTATCACAGGCCACAGTAAAGTGTAGATATCTTTAACAGTAGACAATTGCGAGTATAGAACTACAGCCAGAACCGAATAGAATTGCAATTTTACGATTATTTTGTATTGTTTTGGACTACAGATTACAATTTGGAATAAAAGCCAAATGAACAGACGACTTATGTTTTGTTTGTCTGGTTATCACATTTGGTTTGCTCAAAAGAACTAAATTGAGTCTTTTCTGATGGTTAACAATATAAATTAAATATATAGACATGTTAAACAAATCATATATACGAATGAAGTATCATATTAGGTAGTGAGGAAGCCACTTCCACCAAAATTCTATTTAACAACAAGAGTTGGATTGGTTAGAAGTCAAAGATTGACCTCTTAAGTTGACATTGGATTTACCATTGTTGGCGTTGCTAGCACCAGAAGAGTTAGCATTATTGGTCATTTGAGCCTTAATTTGTCTAGCCATGGTGTAGAAAGCTTGTTCAACATTAGTAGAAGAAAGAGCAGAAGTTTCTAAGAAAGGAATATCTAAAGCATCAGCAAATTCCTTAGCAGCAGTGTATTCAACAATCTTTTTATCAGACAAATCGGCCTTGTTACCAACTAATAACTTCATGACACCTCCAGTAGCATAACGATCGATTTCTTGTAACCATTGTTTAACGTTGTTGAAAGATTCTTGATCAGTGACATCGTAAACAATAATAATACCGTGAGCTCCTCTATAGTAAGAAGAAGTAATGGTTCTAAATCTTTCTTGACCTGCAGTGTCCCAGATTTGTAACTTGATAGTCTTACCATCTAATTCGATGGTTCTGATTTTAAAATCCACACCAATGGTTGAGATATAATCAGGAGTATAAGTGTCATCAGCAAATCTTAATAATAAACATGATTTACCAACACCGGAGTCACCGATTAATAATAATTTGAATAAATAATCGTATTCGTTATTCATGCTAAATTAAAGGTAAAAGTAATAAAACTTATAAGTTTGGTATAATATGACTTTTTTTTTGATTTCTAGTATTTATTGCTGTAAATCGATAAGAGACGATTGAAGCACGATTAAGGGTGGTGGTTGGAGTAACAGATAAATGTATGTGATGTACTCAGTCCAGATGAAAGCTGGAAGATGATTAAACTATATGAAAGGCAAAGGCTCGTTGAAGTAGCTAAGCTTATCTGATTCTTCTGATCCAGGTTGTAGTTGTTTTGTTGGTCATGAGGAGGGTCGTGCGGGTGGCAAGCGAAATCCGAGTGCTGTTCTTCTGGTAGTACTGCGAGATCGCAATGACTAAAGAGGGAGAGAATTCAAGTCATGAGGGAAACAATAACGAAAGTAAGTGAGTGTGATAGAGCGGGGGAGGGGGAAGAGATTTAAAACTAAAACAATTAACGTATGAGTCAGGTCCATAAATTACATTTATACATGTTAGAACAGCTTAACCTATAAAATACTGGTGACTTAACTATAGAGAAGGTTTTAGTTTTAGGTTTTGTTCCTGGTAATCTTTATTGTCGTATAGACTTGTGTACTGTATACACTCAGTAATAAGTTTATGTTTTTGTTTGTCTCTGTGTGTGTGTGTGTGTGTGTAACGGGAGACTGAAATTAGCGAGCACAGTAGTAGACTGTAGCGAGGGTTTAGAGCGCGGTGGTGATGTGTCGTGGTGTATTGATAGGGGAAAAATTAACTAGATTAGTTACTAAGACCAAATTTAAGGGAGGCATAAATTAGGGAGAGGGGGTAAAAATCACCTCAATTAGGGTAATTGGAGGAAATAATAGACTTAAATGACACTTTTATACTTCTATTGTGTGGGGTCCGAAAGGTGACGTTTCATTGAAGTATTTTAGTCTACAAATTACTGAGTGATAATGATTTCTGGGTTGTGGTGGTGGCTTAGGTGGTGTAGCCCCACCTATAATAGATCTGATTCTACTAAAATTGTTACAATTTAAAATATGAATCGGATCGTCATAGATAAATATATTTAGAGTAAATTCTGTAATCGTTTTCGTATTTGTGGATGTTGATCGAATACCCGATGATTCGATGTTCCTTATTGATCCCTTGAAAGGGCTATCGCTATTGGGGCCGAGCCGAGACATGACCCATCTAATTGGGGAAAATCCATGGAAATCCTTATACTTTCCCCTAATCTGTTTTTAACACCACGTTTTAAAATCAGTTTCTCTTCGAGAAAATCTGCTAGTTACTAGTCATAAAGTTATAGGAATCAGACATAGTACTATTACATTTTTATTTTTTACATCACCTTTTCGGACATTTATGCTTTCTTTGATTTACCAGCAGTCTTCTTGGCAATCATAATCATCTTGTAGAACCAGAAGAAGTTAAGCAGGTCCAATAACACGTTCAACATCAAGATAGTAACACCAAAGAATTTTGGAACGTGTTCCCAAACTTCGTAGAAATTTTGGGCCACCTTGGCAACAGCATAAAGACCCCAGACCAATCTGACTGAGAAAAAGGTAACTAAAAGTAAAATACCATTGATCAAAACGGTCTTATCACTGAAAGTACCAGCAGGTAAACGAGTAGAGAACCAATTGATGTTGACGAATGGAGTACTAAGTTCAAAAAGGAGGAAAGCTGGAATGTAAGGTTGACAGAATGGGATCAAACAAAGACTAAACACGTAGAAGGCAGCAAGACCATGGAATAAAAATCCAACTCCGAACAACGAGAAGTAACGGGCACAGACGTAGACATCCCAAATGAAATAACCGTTGGTTATAGCGGCCACAAATGAACCATAAGGAGTATAACCAAGGACAGCACCAACCCCGCCTTCACTCCAAAGAGGATGATTCCACATTGGAAGCAAAATACTAAGGGAAATGAAGCATTGGACCATAGAGACCACATGGATATCGAAATTGATTTGAGTCTTCTTGGATAATGAAGTGTAACTGGTACCAATTAGACGAGACCAAATAGGTTTGGAAGTGTATTGAATGGTTATATAGAAGATGAATGAAGCTGCAATTTCATGCCAATGATCAATGACTTGAATACCAGTATCTTCAGCAGGGAAAGGACGGTACTTTAAGAATATATCATCATTGAACACCGGGAGGATTGTCATGTTACAATAATTTTTTTTGTTGTTGTGTTGATGATAAAAACAAGAGTAAATAAACTTAATGAGTGGAGATGGGGAAATGTAAACTTATACAATAAAGATTTCGCAGTTTTTTTGGGTTATGCCCCCAACATGTGAGAAACTTCAGCGACATCGGCTGGTCTTGTGAGATTCAATATCCATAGAGGAGAACCATAACCACAAGGCGAAAGGGAAGGAATAAACTATAAGGCATTCAATTGACTTGTTAGAGTAAAAAGATGTACACTACTGAATTTTGTAAAATTGATTTGGTGCTTCTTTAGCCTAATTAGCGAAACCTTGTTAGTGGTGGTGGGATCAGCGCTGAGTGAGTGAGTGAGAAAGATGCTAACGAGAAAATAATATTCACTGTGAGTGCTGATAAGACAATAGCGGAGAGACAGAGAGAGAAAGGGTAGGGAGAGAAAAAAGACAGACGTACCGAGCCGATTTAAGCCACAATTTATAATCACAATTATACGAGTTGGTGGTGGCTATAAAAGCTAATTGAACACCAAAGCAACACGTAAAAGCCGTTATACGTTTATGCTCCAATTGTAGATAATAGCGGGGTGTAGAGACCATATGAAATATAACTATTGGCAGACCAAAAGGGAAGTATGGATTTTTGATTTATAGGGGAAAAAAAAAAAGATGGATTACCTGCATGTGACCCCCATAAGCTCGTATTATCACGATCTGCCGCACCTTCGCACAACCACCACCACTACCAACGTGTGAAAAATCATCCATCTCTTTCTACGTTTCTGAAAAATTATAACCCAGATATACCCAAAAGATACCATGTCTTATCAATTAGTCGTTTTAGGTAACCCATTGTTGGATTTACAAACCAACGTCGAATCCGAATACTTAGCCAAGTACCAATTAAAGGATGATGATGCTATCTTGGCCGAAGAAAAGCACTTGCCAATCTACCAAGAAATCGTTGACAACAAGGACTTAATCTTAGTTGCCGGTGGTGCTGGTCAAAACGCTGCCAGAGGTGCTCAATACATTTTACCAGCTGACTCCGTTGTCTACTTCGGTTCCGTTGGTAAGGATGTTTACGCTGAAAAGCTTCTTGAAGCTAACAAGCAATATGGTTTAAGAACTCAATACCAAGTTCAAGAATCCGTTGCTACTGGTAAGTGTGCTGCTTTAATTAAGGGTCACCACCGTTCCTTAGTTACTGACTTGGCTGCTGCCAACGAATTCAAGGCTGACCACTTAAAGAAGCCAGAAAACTGGAAGTTTGTTGAAAACTCCACTCACATCTACATTGAAGGTTACCACTTGACTGTTTCTCCAGAAGCTATTGAAGTTTTAGGTAAGCACGCTGCTGAAACCAACAAGATTGTTACCTTGAACATCTCTGCTCCATTCATTGCTCAATTCTTCAAGAACCAATTGGATGCTGCTCTTCCATACGTTGACTACGTTATTGCCAACGAATCTGAAGCTGCTGCTTACGCTGAAGCTCACGGTTTAACTGTTGATGCTAAGGACGTTGTCACTGTTGCCAAGGAAATCGCCAAGTCTACCAAGGTCAACTCCAAGAGAAACAGAACCGTTGTCTTCACCCAAGGTGTTGACCCAACTGTTACCGTTACTTACAATGCTTCTTCTGATGATTTCGAAGTTAACGAATACAAGGTTAGAGAATTAAGTGAAGACCAAATCACTGACACCAACGGTGCTGGTGATGCTTTCGCTGCTGGTTTCCTTGCTTCTTTAGTTCAAGGTAAGGATGTTCCACAAGCTGTTGATGTTGGTCAATGGGCTGCTTCTTTGTCCATTCAAAACGTTGGTCCAACCTTCCCATTCCCAAAGCAAACCTACCCAGGTGCTAACTAGAGGCTGTATCCGGGATACGGCGTCATTCAACATTTCTAATCGGATCGGTCATATAAATAGAGTGCAAATTCAACAGGGCATAAAAAACTAGTCAATCAAGTTTAAGCTAGATTGGAATGTAGATTGAGATCAAATGAGTTTGAAGCTTTTTTGGTCATAAAAGTAATCATTGTAGTGAAATAGACGATTCAATTCGTTCCAGCAAAGGCCAAGATGTTTCCACTATAACAAGGAAGCTGATACTGGCTATCATTTATTGTTTAAGTGAAAATAGGTGCCTGCCTGTTTGATTGATCCCAATGGTTTTCTCGCCTAATTATGGGAGCCGTGGGTTGCGGATTGCAGCCAAAAACGTGGTGATCTACTATAGACCAGGTGGGTCCCAGGAGCAAGTATTTGAAGACAACAAGAGAACCGATGAGACGATAGTTTTCACTTTCTAGTCACTTTCGAGTCACTATGATGTCACCTTGAAGTCACTACTACGTTACATGAAATCTACATTCCTTCACTTGTTCCATGTTCCTAAAAATAACACCTTCTTTTCGCATCTATGGCTGCAACAGTTTAATTGACATGAAGATGAGACGGGATACATAAATTGTATTTCAACATCACTTAGAACGGTACCCTTACTCAAACAACAAGCGGTATTCGGTTTAATAAAGAGTTGAATCCTATAATCTCATCACTACGACTATACTATTATGACCTGTATTCCTTTTCTTCTTCCGTTGTGAACTGTCGTGGTGCACGATGCTCGCTATTCTCGCTAACACTCAGTGATACCAACCATGGAGGTACTAACCCCTCTACAACCCCCAAACATCTGTCTCAAACGATACACCGGAGAGTCCTGGAGATTTACCAGTATTCACTAATTGTAGCTTCTGTAGCTTTAAATAGACACCAAGTCCCCTCATCTCTCATCTAGTCGGTCATTGCTTATAGTACTACAATTCTACCCCATTAACTGTCAACTACACCTTCAAATCCGGATAGAACCCTTAAAAAAAGACTATGAACAAAATATGAAGATACCGGATCCAAAGTCAAATCCACCCATAATAATCAAATCTAAACTACCATTTCCTTCCATTTTCCTAATTTACCCCGACAATTTTACCCCAATTGTCCACCTTGTTTTGTTTTAGTTGTTCGTTGACCCTCGTCGAAAAACGCGATGAGATTCGCTTCCCACCTCGATTCGACCTTAAACCACATCTCATCACTCCACGTCTCCACTCCCACTCCACCATGCCTGTACTGACAGACCACTACTATCGACTTGCGTCAGAAGTTCCTGACGAAAGAATCGAAGCGGTTATTAGTCTTCTTAAAGACTTGAATGGTGCCAACTCCAAAGATGATTGGGTTTATGCTTTAAACAGACTTGTTAAAGGTTTGATTACTACCAGACAAAGTGCTAGATTTGGATTCTCCATGGCTCTTGCTGAAGTCATCCGTGAATTAATCAACCGTGATGATAAGGATTATCAAGAATTTACCATCGGCTCATTCTTAGATCTTGTTCTTCAAACCACTCAAGTCAAAAGTTCTATGAAAGGTAAAGAGGAAAGATCTGTTTTATTTGGAAGATTATTTGGTTTACAAATTTTAATTAATTCCCATGTTTTATTCAATATTGACTTAATTTCTAAAGAAGGTGAAGATGTGTTATTTAAATTTGTTACTTCTTTAGTGGATTTATCTACTTTAAAATCTTGGTTAAGAGAAACTACTATTTTCACTTTATGTCAATTTATTGGTCTTTTAAATGCTTCTGAATTGGCTCCTACTTTAAAAGAACTGGTCTTATTATCAATTTTACAAAGTACAAATGATCAAGGTTTAAATTTATCTACTGAAGGTATTGCCATTTATTTATCTATTCCAAAAGATCAAAGAGCTACTCTTGTTTCTGCTATTAAAAATCCAAAAGCCAATTGGAAAAATGGTGACCCTCTTTCCAAGGGTAACTTACCTATTTTATCTAAGGCTTTAAAGGATGTGGAAGTTATTGAAGATGATGAAGAAAATAAAAACTCTAAGAACTCTAAACAAAAGGGAAGTTGGTCTCCAAGAATTCCATTTGTCTGGATCTCAATTATAGATTCTTTCAACAATTCAGATGAAGAAGATGAAGATACTGAAGAAACCGAAAACTCTAAGAAGAGAAAGAAGTCAAGCTCTTCTAAATCCAAGAAAAAGAAGCAAGCAACTGAATCTATTGCCTTACAAGAATTCTGGAAAGTTGTTGTTTATGAAACTCTTTTCTCTGAAAAGTCTTCTCACGAAAGAAAATACTGGGGATTTGAAATCTTTATTAAATTTTTGGAATCTATTCAAAACCGTGATCAAGTCCAACATCTTTTCACCAATAACTTTATGAGAACTCTTATTAATCAAAGCAGTCAATCAAACAGATTCCTTAACAAAATTGCTGTGAAAGCATTAGAATCAATTGTTGTTGTATCCAAATCGAATTTCTTGAAAGCTCCAGTTATTTTATCTAAATTATTGAATGAATCCAATGGTGGTGCTTGGAACTTTGATTTAATTACCAAATCTAAGACCGTCGATTCCTTGATCTCTATCTTGAATGATATTGATATCGAAACCGTCAACCCTGACGAAGTGGAATTAGTTCTTCACGAATTAAAAGACATTATTGCCGAAAAGTTCAGTACTGCTTTAAGTGGTCAAGATGATGACGATCAAGAAAATGATACTCCAAAGAAGGCCAATGATAATATCTTAAAATGGTCTTTAGACAAGTTATTGTTACTCGTCAGAAATAGTAAGCAATTAATGGTGTCCAGAAAGTCAAAGAAGTCCTCCATCAAACCTAAATTCATTGAAGAAATTCTCAAATTCCTTATCAAGCATTCATTTTTCAAACACACTGGTCACAAGAACGTTTCATCAAATGTTCGTAAACTTGCCCAAGAACGTTTGAACTCTATTTTATCTGATATCATTAGCATTAAAAGAAAAGATTCTTCCTGGCCATACTTCTGTGTCAAGTATATTTTGAAGATTGAAGAATCTGATGACTACACCAACTTGGTTGACTTCGAAGGCGAATTACTTGAAACCAAGCTTGATACTGTCGAAAAAATCAAGGCCATTCATGAAGAATCTAAAGCTGGACGCAGAGAAGATTTGGCTTCTTTCGAATTATTATTCTCCATGGTTTTATTACAATTATACACTGGTGATGACGAATCTGTTACTGTTATTGATGATTTGAAGCATTGCTACAATGATTTCCTGGAACAAGTTGAAGGTTCTAGTGAAGAATCCAATTCTTCTTTGGTTTTGACCGAAATTATCATGTCTTTCTTATCCAGAAAATCTGCTTTATTAAAGAAATTATCCCTGATTATTTGGGACTCATTCTTATGTGTTCCAGATGCCAATGGTATTTCTAGAGTCAACGAAGAAAGTTTACAGCTGTTATTGAATGTTTTAGTTGAAAAGGAAAATAAGGAAGGTCAACAGAACTTGTTCGATGCTGTTAACGACTCTGATGTTGAAGAAGATGATGAAGATGAAAAGGAAGATGGTGACGATGAAGAAGAAGAGGAAGAGGAGGAAGAAGAAGATGACGAGGATGACGAAGAAGAAGACGTTTCTGATGATAATGACGACGTTGCAGCTCTTGATAAAGAAACCAATTTGAAGTTGGCTGAAGCATTAGGTATTCGTACTAGTGGATCAGGAGAAGTGAAGTTCGATGATTTATCTTCAGGAGATGATGATTATGAATCTGAATCCATGGATGACGAAGATATGATGGCTATGGATGACCAACTTGCTAAAATCTTCAAAGAAAGACAAGATGCATTATCAGGAATTAATACTGGTAGTAAGAGAAAGGCGGATGTTGTTGAAGCTAAGGAACAAATGGTTTTCTTCAAGAGTAAAATCTTAGACTTATTGGACCTGTTCACTAAGATCCAACCACACTCTATTCTTAACTTACGCATAATTGAACCATTGGTGATTCTTATTCATTTGACTTTAGATAAAAATTTAGCATCTAAAGCTCATAAATTATTAAAGACCAGATTAAGTAAAACCTTGATTCAAAAGGAAGAGTTTGATAAAAAGGACGAATCCGAACAAGAAGAACTCATTGAATTTATGTTGAAATTATTAAAAGATCTTCAACATAGAGCAGGTACCAAAAAGCCAAACCAAGCACATACTTTAGCTTGTAACCAAGCCAGTATTATTGTTTCCAAGAACTTAGTCAGTGTTAGACCTGACGAAATTGATGAAATAATTGATATCTACAGTGAAAGCATGAAGACTTGGGCCAAAAAATCCAATAATAAAATCCAAGCTTCTATGTTCTTTGATTTTATTAACTGGCTCAACAGCAAGAGAAGCAACTAGACAAAAATTGGATAATGTGGAAGTCCAATAGCTAGAACATAAGTATAATAGACAAATAGTAAAAATATATGTAAATAATCCTATAAAATGTACGCAAAAAAAATAAAAAGAAAAAAAAATATCGAAATACCTCTATTAATATTAAACAATTCTAGCCATGGGTATAACGTAACAATAGAGAATATAGAATGTGTATACCAGTTAGAGGTATTCATAGGTATATTATATAGGCCATACTGAATGCGGGACCTGGTTTTACGCGCACTACCGGATGAGTGGCGCACACCTCAGTACATCTGAGTCTGGACGCTTGTCCAATCAAACTCGCGCACCCATGTCCGAGTATACCTTTGAAAATTAACCGCTTCAACCTCACCAATTGATTCATATAACTAACCATGTCTGCCTACAAACAAGCTGGAATCACCTTGAACAAAGCATTATCTATTGCTGCCAGAACCGTCAGATCTGCTTTGAAGCCAGAATTCAAGGCTGTTGCTGAAAGAAGAGGTGTCACTGAAGTCAAGGCCATCAAGATCGAAAACGGTGTCCAAGGTGAAGCCAAGGCCTTAGGTCAATAAGCAATTGAGCATTAAAATTACATGATCATGGAATGAACATCTTATGGCGTGCCATTGGTACGGATCATCTCATCGCATGATAGCCCTTACCAAGGGGTCAATAGTTCAATAGAAATAAACATCATATTAAGTTAAAAAAAAAATTCTATGTGGAATTGAAAAATACACATATTGTAGAACGAAACGAATGAAATGGAAATCATTGAGTCGAGTGGAATCAATGGAAGTTGCTGAACTACTGTTTACGCAAATGTTCATATAACTAATTGTTCATTGAACGGATATATACATATTCTATACTATAGATAAATAAATCTAACGGGTATGGAGCCCATAGAAAAGAGCCCCCAAAAAAAACTGAGAGGCGCGATAGTTTTAATTTGACTTATGATGATTCACATCGAATCATTTGGGTTTTAATTAGGATGTGATTCTTGGATCTTTGGTTCTTGAACAGTAGATTCCTTTTCGTAAGCTACTGAAACTTGATCAAGAAGTTGTTTTCTTAATTCATAAGGTAAGTCATCAATCATACTAGTGATGGTTTCTAAATTACTCTTATGTTGATTGGATTCCAAAACTTCAGCTTCATGATCCAAACGTTCTTGTTCTTCATTTTCAGTATTTGAAACATTATTTTGTTCTCTAGAATTGGCTGATTCATCTAATAATTTAGATAATTCAGAGTTTGGATTACTGAATAATTCAACAAATCTTCCTTGTTCAACCACAAATCCTCCTTTACCTAAAACGATAATGTTTTCGGATTTAGAAATTGTAGATAATCTATGAGCAATGGAAATGATGGTTAATTTACCTTGAGCAGTCAAATCTTTCAATGTTTCGTTAATTAAACTTTCTGATTTAGAATCTAAAGCTGAAGTGGCTTCATCTAAAATTAAAACAGATGGTTTTTTGATTAATGCTCTAGCAATTGCAACTCTTTGTTTTTGACCTCCTGATAATGAAGCACCTCTTGATCCAATGATAGTATCATATCCATCAGGGAAAGCAGAGATAAAATCGTGACAGTTGGCTTGTTTGGCAACTTCAATAATATCATCCATAGTCAACTCATTGATTTGATGTGGTGTAAGACCATAAACAATATTTTCAAGAATACTACCTGAAAGTAAAACTGGTTCTTGTTGAACAATACCAATTAAGTTTCTTCTTAATTCACGAACTTGGAAATCATTAATATTTCTTCCTCCAATAGTAATTTCACCACTATTGGTATTATAAGATCTTAAAAGTAATGAAGCAATGGTAGATTTACCAGCACCAGATGGTGCAACAAAACAAGTACTTGAGAAAGGTTCAATCTTGAAAGTAACACCATTGAAAACTAATTCCTTAGGTCTAGATGGATAACTGAACACCACATTATTGAAAGCAATTTCATTGGAGATATGGGATGGACATTTTTCACCCTTAACGGCTGGAACATCATTTGCATGGTCAATAAGGTCAAACAATTTGACACCAGCACCAGCACCCTTCATTAATTCCATATAGGTGGTGGTTAAACTGTAGAGGGCCATGTTGAAGAATTCTGAGTACATAGTGAAGGCAATAACATCACCAGTAGTCATTTGACCGTGTAAGATAAGGTAGATACCCAAAGCAACACAAGTCAAGTAACCAGTATGGTATAAACCATAAATGGATACACTATAGTTAGATTGAGCCAAAGCTTCCTTCTTGGCAACAGTGACAACTTGTCTAACTTGATCAGAGTACTTGGATAATTCCTTTTGTTCACCAGTAAAAGCTTTAACCATCTTAACAGAATTAAGGGTTTCTTCACTGACTTTGGTTAAACCAGCAGTGACATTTTGTAACTTGGTAGAGATTTGTCTAATTTTTTCACCGTACCAAACAGATCCAATGGTAATTGGAGGAGAAATCAAAAGCATAACACAGAATAAAAGTGGGTTAATAGAGTACATCATATAAGTACTGATAACACCAAACAATAAATTCTTAAGACCATCTGGTAAGTTACTGGTAATAGAACGGGAAACAACGTAGGCATCACTTGACAATCTAGAGATCAAGTCACCGACCTTGTTCTTTTCATTATCATAGAAAGCAGCATCGTGTCTCAACATATGTTTCATAACTCTCAATCTCAATCTAGCAACTAATCTTTCACCAAGAACCTTAAGAACCCAGATTCTGGCCCAGAAACAAACAGCACTGACACACATAAATGGAACCATGACTGAAAATACGGTTTGATATTTGTAACCCCAAATAAGTAAGTCACCATCAGCATCTTTATCACCAGAATTGTAAGCATCAATAGCTGCACCCACCAATTTTACCGAAGTAGTAGGATATAACACGGCAAATAAAATGAACGCAAGAGCATACAAAAATAGTTTAATATCCGGTTTACCTAGCCTGAGGATCCGCATGATAGTGACAAAGTTTTGTTTGAAAGATCTTCTATTCAGTCTTTGTTCTTTCTTTTCTTCTTGTTTGATTTCGAGTTTTCTAATCTTTGCAAGTTCCAAATGAGATTTAAGATCTTGGGATTCTTTAAGAGTGTTTAATGCATCTTCAACTTCTTTGGTATCTTTGATTTCATCCTTTAGTATTATACGACTGGTGGTGAAAAATCTTGGACTTATGATTGGAAATGATGATGGCCTAACATCGGCTTTCGGATATATGGAGCCAAATTGGGTGGTGGAAAGGATTGGAGACCGGGAAATCCCCACGGAAGCAAATCTTACCCCCTGAACGAGAGAGAATGGGCTCGGTTTGAGGAGCCTAAGCCCTAGCGATATATATGGAGGCATCTAGCTAGAGATATAAGGTATGAATCATAAAATTCAACCAAGTGACGAGCAGTCACGTGGACCTTGCCCGAATTTGGTACCTTATTTTACAGTGAGGTCTAAATGTAGATGTTATATAAAGAGAAAAAATTACTGACTGGTTTATGAGAGTTCAGGTAAGTAGAGGCTTTACTGAATTGTATGATTTGGATATTTTAACGTTAAAAATTGGAATTTTCTCGTTCTGTTATGGTGTTTTGGAAATGAACTATGAGCCAAATGGCTGCGAAAATGAAACAAGTTGCTATTGAGCAAATGATCAGGACTTAGGACTGAAAAAGGCAATATAAGACAGCCTGAAAGTACTTAGGGTAGCTAACAAGTACACTAGTGATCACTTCATAAAATTGTCTTCCTCTCATTTAGTGAAACATTGAGAGTTGAGATACCTCTTCGACTCATTCTTATGGGTCGGTGAACATATATAAGCTATGATTTAATATGTATGTACTATCATAATATTTGGATAAAAATTTCAAGAGACAATTAAGCAATGTTGATGTGACTTTGTAGTACTTGCTCTCGTTTTAGGTACATAAACTGGTGCACATTTAGTAGAATCAACTTAATTAAGTATTGGCCCAATTATAGTTCTCGGTTATGCATCATTTCTTATTTTGCTGTAACTCTTCATCCTAAGTCTACAGATCTTGTATTATTTTATAATATTTTATTTTTGGTTCTACGTAACATCATAAGATACATATGGTGATGAATCAGACTTCTCTTTCAACGAAACTTCTGATCATACCGACTTCAGATTCTTCATATTCGACAACTTCACAACCACCACTCTTGATAACAGTGTTGGCTTGAATTAAGTGTCTACGTGGTAATTTCTTCTTCAAGACAACATCTCTGAAACGAGCGTAGTCTGGAGTCACTTCAGTCTTTTGGTTATAGTAAGGAATACCATGTTCAACATCACCAGTAGTCTTGTAAACATGTAAGTTCAATAAGAATTCTCCCAAAACATCTGGACCAGTGTGAGATAACTTCATTTGGTTGATTTCAATAGTCATGTCACTAAAGTTTTCTTCATCCTTGTAGTTCAAGAAGAAAACACCAGCTTCATGTAAGACCTTGGAAATACCAAATCTAGCTTGCATGTGTGGTTGACCCCATTTCTTGGATTCTGGATCCCAGAATTCTAAAGCAAGTAAACCGGCTCTAACCATCAAAAGGGTAGCAACATAAATGACATCGGTTTGTTCCTTTTCATCAGTAATACCGAAAATTGGTAAAACTTCCAATGGCTTCTTAAGAATAAGGTATAATGCAACTAATTCAGCACGACATTCTTCGTAAGATCCAGCAACACTACCGAAGAGAGAACCCCAGGTGGCATTTGGAGCATACCATGACTTGACACCAGTAGCTTCCTTATCGAAGTTGAAAACACCTGGTTCAGTTTCTTGTAATAACTTACCAGTACCGTGACCTAATAATTCATGCAAACCAACTTGAACTTCGAAAGCATCAACTCTCCATTTTCTGTAAAGTACTTCATCTTCTGGATCAAGGAAACTAATAGCTTCATCATTCTTCTTTTTCTTTGGTTCAGCAGATAAAACATTACCTAAAGAGACGTTCTTGAAACCAATGTTCAATCTGACATCATCATAGTTTGGAATATTAATACCGGCTGGAATACCAGAACCAGCAAAGGTTAAGACTTCTAAAGAAGTGAAATCAGGTGGAGTGAAAACATCCTTTTCGTAGATCTTGTCCCATGGTAAGTAAGCAATCAAGGTCTTGGCATTTTCAACAAGAACAGAGAATTTAGCGGTTCTGTCTTGGTTGACCATGGCAACTAAACCTTCCCATTCACCTCTAACACCAGAAGGATCTCTATAAGTTTCAATGAAACCAATGTTACTTTCGACAGATGGCTTAAGATCCTTGACCCATTGGATTTGAGAGTTCTTGTGGGCGTTCATAGAACCAGTCTTGAAGGATTCAATGTAGTATTTAATCATTTGTTCTTGAGTTTCGTTACTAACGTATTTCAATGCTTGTTCCAAACTTTCAACAATCTTAACGAATTCTTTAGAGTGGTCACCAAACTTGAAGGTAACCTTAGCACCAGATTCGGTGGTTAAAGATTCTGGGTAGTAAGTAGTGGTGTTGGCAGTCTCAGCACTGGCAACATGGACAACGAATTCTTTGTCAGATTTCTTTTCAACTCTGGAGTTTTCTGGCATGATATCGTTTTTAGCTAAAATAGCATTGACAGCTTCAACTTCTGGCTTGGTAATGGTTTCAGTACCAAGGTAGTAAGAAGAAACTTGACCCTTTTCTGGCCATCCAAGTAAAACAGAATCAATGGAGAACATTGGAGCACGGACAGACTTATATAAAGCGGAGATTTCAGCATTGTTAACAGCATCAATGACTTGATCGAATTGTTCAGGAGTAAGCTTTGGAATAAACTTTTGATCACCAAAAGATTTAAAGTTACCAAGATTAGATAAGAATTGAGAAGCATATTCTAAATATTGAAGAGTAATTGCAGGATCAACTTTAGATTCAAGAGCCTTTTGATAAGCTTCATTGGTTTCTGGAGATCCCAATTCCTTGTGAATAGCAATGATCATATCATAAATGTTTTCACTTTCATTAGAAACCGATCTTAAAACTGCTCTAGTACCATAATGACTAGCTCTACTAAGATAGTGAGCATACAATTTGGAGGTTTCAGTTGGTAAAGCATCGAAGTGTTTCTTTGCACTAAGTAAAACAACTTGTGCTTCAGAATCAGCGTAGTACTCTTGTTCAGACATGTCTAAGACTTTGGTAATTTGTGGCGAATTGAGACAACAAGTCAAACTTTTTTGGTTTGTTGGCAACTTAGTGGTTTATATATATAATGACGCTTTTAGGGTGGTGCCGCTGTACGCACGGGCCGGGGCTAGGCGCGACATTCGTGGGAAATTCTGGGGAGATCTTGGCCAATTGATGGTGCGACACCACCAAATCTAAAGAGCCGTACATTAGCAGAGGTAGTTATGGGATCAGCTAATAGAGAACGGAAAGGAACGGCGAGTTCTAAGTCAATGAAGAAAGAAGTTAAAGACACGGAAGAACTGTCGGAGCAACCAACTGGTTCAGACAACCATGAGCCGCTGAAAACCGGTGCTGTTGATGGTGATGCTACTAAACAAGAAGATGAAGACGATGATGATGATGAGGAAGAGGATGATGACTATGACCCAAACGCGAAACAAGAAGACGAAGAAGGCGAAGCAGAGGATGATGATGACGATGAAGACGAGGCAGGTGCTCAAGAAGTAGACTATTCCCAGATCCAAGCACTGACATCACAAGTGAAAACAAGAAGCCAGATCCAAAGAGAAGGCGTGACACAAGCCGCCAAGTTTATTGGAAATTTCGAAACTGACGAAAGAGGGTTTGTCAAGGAAATTAAGCCATCTGTGGATATAGATGCTATTTTCAACGATATCAAGAATAACAAAGAAACCGATGACTGGAGGCAATTAGCATTGCAATCGGAGTCTACTGAGGCTACTCCAAAGCCAGAAACAACAAAGGAAGAAGAAGAGGATGACTCGTTGAATCCTAAGAAGATCCAAATCGAAACATCGTATACCTTTGCAGGTAAACTTATTACAGAAACCAAGATGGTGGATGCAGATTCAGCAGAAGCCAAAGCATACATGAACTCCACTGCATCTATTACAAAGACCCTGAATGGACAAAAGGTCATACGATCACACGCCACAGTACTCAGAACTATTCCAGGTGAAGAAGAACCAACAGAACTCAAGATTAAATTAAAAAGACCTTCACTTATTGATAATTTCCTTCTGGCATACGGAAGCAAGAAACACAAATTATCCACTCTTGAAAAATCCCGTTTGGACTGGGCCAGTTTCGTGGATAAGAGAAATATTGGTGACGAGTTGAAGCTTCATAACAAGGCTGGTTTCTTGGACAAGCAAGACTTCTTGGGCAGAGTACAAGACAAAAGAGATGTACAATATCAAAAGGCTAAAGAATTGGAAAAACAAAGACAATGGCAATTACAACAACAAAAATGAAGCAATAGTAAACAAATTATTTAAGTTTTGTGGAAAACCATATCTGTTCTTTTAAAGATCCTTTCTTTTCCTTCCAGTGTATTATAATTATCATTAATAGCGACTTTATAGACATAATTACATAAGCCACACTATAAGCATTGTATAATCCCCAGTAGATATAGCGAAGAATAAACAAGTAAATTAGATGACTTTTGAACCAATAAAATCCATAAATTACTTAATCTTCTAATTACGCTCTCCACTCACAAAATACTAATTTTTCCCCATAAAAATTAACAATATTCTCACCACACGAATCGAACTTTCTATTCTATTGTGAGTCCGTTTGATGCCCTGTATACAGTGCCCGACGAACTTTATTACTACAAGAAAAACATTTACACAACTCATCAATCATCATGTCAAGTAATAAGCGGAAGAACGAAGAGCTTGACTCTGCTGGTATAGACCAGTTGAATAAGAGAGTGGCATTGGACAGTGGACAATTGGCATTAACCGAACAACAAGAAGAAGATGCACAAACTGCGCCTGTGATTGGACCAGGAGAAGACGCCATAGAATCAGAACAAAAAGAAGATGATAATTCGGTTGACGCTGCTGTTGGATCAATTGAGCCCGAAATAAGTCAAGATATTGGTGCAGAACCAGTAGAACCTTCAATATCCGAAGATAATGAAAAAATAGTGGAAGATACCCCAATAGATGGACAAGTTAATGGGGCTGAGCAATCTCATGAAACTCACGAAACTCATGAAAGTCATGAAGCTCATGAAGATGATCAAGGAAGTTCCAAACCAGTATCAAATCATAGAGAAAGAGAAAACGATCCTACTTATGTTCTGTTCAGAATGTATTGTCCTGTAAAAGAAGCCAGTGTAATTGTGGGGAAAAAGGGAGATACTATCAATCATATAAGAGAAAAAGCTAATGTTAGAATGAATGTCAGTGAAAATTTGAAAAATGTTCCTGAAAGAATTATTCTGGTTAGAGGTCCTGCTGAAAATGTTGCCAGAGCCTTTGGATTAATTGCAAGAACCATTTTAGAAGAACCAGAAGATGAACCTGCTTCAATAATGAGTCGACAATATAACTTAAAAATCTTAGTTCCACATCCAATGATTGGTTTTATTATTGGAAAACAAGGATTAAAATTTAGAGAAATTGAAGAAAACTCCGCAGCAAAATTAAAGGCTGCTGAACAACCATTACCTTACTCAACTGATAGAATATTATCCATTACTGGAGTTGGAGATGCTATACATATTGCCATCTACTATATTGCTCAAGTTATGATTGAACATAAAGATCACCTTAAAAAGAATAAAATTGTTTACTATAATACTGCTAATTATCAAAATACCATCAATAATAGTATGATGAATTTAACTATGATGCCAAACCCAATGATGTCCATGGGTTCAAATACCACTAATCCTTTAACTATGCAAAATATCAAGGATCCTTCTATGCCAATGAATTATAATCAAGTCAAACCTCCACAACAATATGGTCAACAAAAACAACCTTATAACTTCCAAATGATGTTCCAACCAGCCACACATCCTCAACAACACTATGGTGTTATGCCTGGTCCTTCACCAAGTATGGCCATGGCTCCTCCACAAGCCCAATATACCGATGAACATGGAAATAATATAATTGGTGATGTTATCACTAACCCTCCAGTTCAAGCAGGCCAAAATGGTGATAAATTTAATCAAGATATCTTTGTGGCTAATATGAATATTGGTTCAGTCATTGGTAAAGGTGGTAATAATATAAAACAAATCAGAGAAAAGAGTGGATGTACTTACGTTAAAATTGAACCTGATAAGGGACAATCTATAATGTTAGGTGGAGGAAAAGGATTAACCAATATCAGAAAGTTGACCTTAACTGGATCTATCAGTTCTATTCAGATGGCTATTTATTTGATCAATCAAAGAATAATTGCTGATAAAGAAAGAAATGCCCATCAATAAGTTTCTTCATAGACTGATGAAGTGGAAATACCCTAATTGTCATATAAAAGAACAGAAAAAACAGAAGCAATTAGGGAACTCACTCCCAGGAATCTAAAAAAATAAACTTCATCTTTGCTAGCATTGAAGGTGCGTACATCCGATGAAGCAACAACTCTTACGAATGAATGGTCGAGTGCCATTCAATTTTACGAATCTCGGTTATTTCTATTTATTCAATAGAATTTCTAAATCTGTATTGTTAAAATCTCATTTTTGTTTGTTTGATTTTAGTTATAATTTGACTTGACCTATTCTATATAGTATATATGATGAAATAGGATTTTCTTTTTTTTTCTATCAATGGGTCAGTTTCTCTGGTGGTTAGAATTACATATAGCAAAGTGGTGCTTTGCTGGGGTAAATCCAAATGTAGACAAAAAAGCGATTACGGTATATTTATAGGTGAAGACTAGATACTATGATGGTGATATAAGTATACTACATTGTATCAAGGACTATGCCATATCGTTCATTAATAATTATATTAGAGATTAGAAATCACCATAAGGTGATTGAAAGTCTATGTTATGCTATTGGGTAAGGATGTTGTTTGTTAAAAGTGAATGGTTTAAAAATGTTTCACTCCTAATGATGTCATGATCATATTGACAGCACTCATTAAACCTTCACCTAAAACCAAACCACTACTGAAAATAATCATACCAATTTTGTTAACACCACCTTGAGAGTTCTTGGCCTTATAGTTGACCCACCAATAAGCAATCAAACCACCAACAAATCTTGCCAATGTAAAGTTTGGACTATTATACATACCAATACCAACAGCCACACCATTTGGTAAATAAACCAAATATCTGTGATATGGAGAAGATTTTGGTACAACGTTCTTAATGATTGAAATAATAGCGAATACTATACCAAATAAGATGGAAAATTCAAATGCATATGGTGGTAATCCAGCACCAGTTACTAATCTAGAACAATCGATCCAAATAATAGCAGTGGGGATTCTGAACATTGAACCTGGAATTTGATAAACTGCATTATAAATTTTGTACATAATACTGCTCAAGAAAACAGAATAAAATGTACCAATAAGTTGAGCCATGAATTGAGCTTTTGGAGAAGCACCAATTAAATGACCAGTTTTTAAATCTTGCATCAAATCACCAGCTTGTTGGGCACCTGCTTCAGCAATACCACCTGCAATTAAATTAATTAAAATTCTTGAAGGGTTTGACGCTGGAATCACAAGAGCAAAGATTAATTGGGATAATTTTCCAATACCACTTACTGGATTTAAATCAGTTTCTCCTAAAGCTCTAACACCAAGAATAGAAAATAATAATGCTAAAATGATTGCAACAACGGTTGCATAATGAGGAACTAAATCTCCAAAAACTGATTTAATGGCTGCCATACAAATAAAAGATGATATTATGACCCCGATTATTGCTATTTTATTACTGACCAAATGGTCCTTTTCAACTTTTTGTCTTTCTTTATCAATATAAGTTTCCATATCGTCATTATTTTCACCTAATAAAGGTTGTTGTGATTCAAGATATTCGTAAGCTTGTCTTTCTCTTGCTTTTCTCATTAAAATCATACCATTATGAATAGATTTGATGGTGACTATACCAAAAGATACTAAGGAGTCACTGATCATAACACTTAAACTGAGCCAAAGTATCCAGCCTTGGCCCCCGTTAGTGAAATCATCAATTGGACCTGGAGCCCAACCAATATGTTTGGAGAATGGAGCAAGAATACCCCATCCAATGATTGCACCACAAAGCATATATGATACAGTAGGTAATCCCATTATAATACCTTGACCAATATAAGCAGGAGAAGGTTCAAAATTCCATTTATATTTGGATGAAATTACGGTACCGAATATAGGTAATCTTTTCAATATTGGGAAAAAATATGATAATATAGTATAGGTTGCAGATACCACGAAAGTTTTGACGAGGGTATTAACATTGGAATAATAAGTATCGTTTTCACCAATTGAGGCTACTTCTTGAGATTGTGGTTCTGGAGATGCATATTTTGGATGAAGAATTGGTTGACTTCTTGATCTTTTATATTGTTCATCGTCATTACAAATTTCAGAGCCATGTAAAACGGAAATTAATGTGGCTGTAGCACTTCCTGAAGGAAAAGGACGTTTTTCTTTAATAATGACTTGATTTCTCAATGGAATTGCAAAGAATACACCAAAAAGTCCAAGACCAAAGGACCATAATATCAATTCATATAAAGAAAAATGGATTTTACGGCCAATTCCAGACTCTTCAGGAGTCAAAAACTTTTCAATTGCAGGTATTATACCAATAAGACCATATGCTAAAGGACCAGTACCTACTGCAACAGCAATACTTTGAACATATACATTTTCAACATCAGTAAAGTCATTGCAATAAGGTGATAATTTAAATAAGGTATAACCAAGTAAAGCTGAAGGTAAAGACATCATTGATACCCAACCAGTTTGAAGACCAAATTGAAAGTTCAGGATTAATACCACTGACCCAATTAACAATCCCACTAATGTTGCTCTTGTAGTTACTTGAGGTAACCCTATTTTGGCTGAATATATTGATACCACATTATTAGCAATATTAATCTGATGATGGCTCAGACCAATATCACTACTAGATGGTTGAGGCATTATTATGTAGGGCAGTAACTCTTTCGTTTGTTATTAGAACACAGACAAATACACTCCCAAAGAAATAATCCAATAATTTATGCCTTTACAAAAGGAAACCCCATCTATTTTAATAGCAATAGCCTAACCATACGACGACGATAGTTTTATTACTCATCGATCCCATACTCGCGCGGTAATGATACCCAATTTAGGTATGGATCTGCGCCACACGACAATGACGTTATACGGCCATTTGGTGAGGTGGATAAGTCCGACAAAAAAGGGACCTTGTTCTACTTTAAAAAAAGAACAGGCTAAAAAAAGGGTACTGTTATTATTATTTTTTTTTAAATACGTTAAGCGAACCCTTCAACGTTAACCTGGGGTATTTATGTATGTACTAACTTCCCAATATAGTAGTACGTTTGTTCTTTAGTTTATAGCCGTGCCATTTAATTATAATACTTTGCTGGTCTTTCTTTTTTTTTTTTTCAGTAAATGCCCTTAATGTACTCCAAATTATTATTTTGGTTTCGCAATTAGCTTCGGTACTGATTTGTCAGGAATTGGCGGTTTCTAGTGTACAGGTTAAATATTGGTAGTACCCAAATTCCAGATTAGGAAGAAACCATGGGTATATGACAAATGTGTGGTTTCTTATATGTGCTTATACCCGAATGACACCTTTTCTAAGTAGTAATTGTAATCAAAAAGGTATCTAATGTAACTGACTCATAACTTGATTACCTTTAATTATGACCGCTTAATAATCTCTATGACTACATCGTCCTTTATATAAAATTCTAATCATTCGTTTCATTGGTTCATTATTATTTAATTTACAAATAAACAAACTCACCAACTTCTGCTCGTTTGTTTGTAATGATATAATCCACAGAAAACACATCTATCAACTTTGCAATGTATAGTATTGTATTATTTGGACACTTTAGAGAGTGTTAAAAAAAAAAATTTCTTCCTTCATTTATATTAATTTAACCTTCTCCAAATAAAATGTAATTCAAAATATCACTCAAAGTGATAACAGAAATCAATTTACCTTCTTCATCAACCACAAACAACCGGTGTAAACGTGATTTTCTAATAGTATCCATGATAGTACTTAAACGATCATTCAAAGTACATGTATGCACACCATCGAAATCTTCTGGTCTTCTTAAAAGAGCATCACCCACACTTAAATCTAAATCTGTGTACATACCACCTTTCACCAATGCTAAAACATCATAAGCTTCATAAACATTGATCAATTTACCTTGATCATCCACAATCGGTACTGAAGAAACTGCTTTTTGAGCCAAAAGATGAATAACTTCAATAACTGGAGTGTTCATAGTACATGTAGATATATCTTTAATAGTACCTAATTGAGGAAGATCTTTAATTGGTTTTAATAACATCTTAGTTTCTTTACAATTCAAAGCCACAAACTTAAGAATACGATATTGAGTTAATACTGATACCACAATTTCTCTATGAGTCTTTTCATCTTGATCAATTAAAGGAATTCTTCTAGCTTTTGAACTAAGCATTTTAACACATGCTTCATAAAGAGATTTAAATGGATGAATGTATGCAGTTTCAATTTGATCAACTCCAATAGCCTTTTCAATATCTCTTAAACCATCTAATGTGAGTTGATCCACAAACTCAAATTTCTCAGGAAATTGAAAGTAATATTGAATAACATTGATAAAATCAGACAGGGTTAACAATCCAGCAAATCTCAGCTTTTGATTGTTCCATAATGGAGCACTGACAATGTTGTTTTGAAGTAATATATTCAATGATTTCTTAACCAAAAGTGATGTATCTAACACCACCAATCTATAACTAACTGGTAACACGTCATATGAGGTTTTACTTTGAAGGAATAATCGGATAGCTTTAATACCGATCTTTTGATCATGCTCAATCTGTTCAGGAGTCAAGCTCAAGATGTAGTCATTTGGTGTTGTACTAGCATCAGCCATGGTGGAGAATTGTAGATGTAAATTATTGAAGGTTTTGTGGGTTAGTTTTGTTGGTATGGAAAGTGGGAGGTGAGAGTGAGAGTGGAGGCGAGATATTGGCACGTGAGCCATCACTCACTCAAGGAATTCTACTGTTTAGGAGATTTAGCAGTTTAGCAGTTTGTGTGAGACATACACCAAGAAACTTATAGAGTTACCAACACAATTGCTTTGAAAAAACAACTAGTTGTTGTATAAAATAAAAGACAATGGAGTTCCCTGATGATCCCCCACCAAGCCCCGAGGCTGTGGATTTATATCCAGAGATTCTTGACAAATATACAGATGAAAGACTTGTCTATGATAAGAGATTGCGTACTTGGATCTTACAACATAAGAAAGGAGAGTACCATTTTGACTTCGAAGAGAAGGATTGGATAAAACAAAAGAAGAAGGAAGATAAACCAGCACAAGAAATTAAACCAGCGGAAGAATCTATGAAGAGAACAGTGGATGAAGCTGAAATTGACAAGGAAGAAGAAGCGAATAAGGCAGAATTAAAACGATTAAAGAAAGAACGGACCATGAAAATTAAAGAAGAAATTGCCAGACTTAAAAGTGAAAGAGAAAATGCCAACAACATTCCGGATACCACTTCAGCAATTTATGTTACCAATTTACCTAAGGACATTACTCAAACTGAGCTTGCTGATACATTTGGAAAGTATGGATTAATTTCTGAAGATTATCATACTGGAAAGCCTAGAATAAAAATGGAAGTAGATGAGGAAGACAACTTCAAGGGTGAAGCATTGATCATTTACCTTAATAAAGAAAGTGTACCATTATCAATTGAGATGTTAGACGACTCTCTTTTACGTCCTTTAGATAAGGAGAAAATAGGAGTTCAGGTAGCTCAATTTCACAATGATAAACCAAAAGAAAAGAAACACTTGACTGAAGAAGAAAAAAAACTCATAAAACTGACAAATGAAAAACAAAGGGCTAAACTTGCAGACTGGGATGAAGATTTGGACGAATTATCCAAAATGAAACGCTTCAATGAAGCAAAGAGAAAGCTTTTAGATAAAATCGTGATCATTGACCAAATGATTAGACCAGAAGATTTCAAAGAGGATCCAGTGATTGAAATGGATATCAAAGAAGACATTCAAAGTGAATGCAATAAATTGGGTATAGGAAATGATATCACCAAGATTACTGTTGAAGAAAATGGAAGAGTAAAGGTCAAGTTCTCCAAGGTAGAACTGAGTAAAATTTGCATAGAAAATTTCAATGGTAGATTTTTTGATGGGTTAAAATTAAGTGCCCACACAGAAGAGTCATAATCTTTTAAACAATAGAAATAATTGATTTTTATTTCTACAAGGCGTCAAACGTATGGACCTTATACTTACATTGATAAATAATCCTTGACCGCATTATGTTATGGTAATACTAATTACCAATTTCACGAATTTATAAAATGAAATATTCTAATCTGTAGAAATTTTTGGTTGCTATGTAAAATACATAGAAGAGAGATAATGTGACCATTGGACCCAACTTAAAGTTAGGTTTAATAACTCAACAATCGCTAACCAATTCACTATATTATAACCTCATCTAAACAGTGAGTGCATCCAATTTTGCTCTTGCTGTTTTGATTTGAATTTTATCAGACTCCAATACATGACGTAATTTGGCAAGTAATTGACGCAATTCCTTTTGTTTCACCATTTCCAGAGCAGTTGGACCTGAGGAAGAAGACTTACCCTTACTAACTTGTTCGAGTAAAGTTGTGACTTGACCACCATAATCATCTAACTTTTGAGTTAATGGCTTTTCACCATCAGATGATTTATTAACTGCAGCATTTATGGAATTAATTTCATTAAACCATTCCCTTTCAGCTTTTGATAATGGTAATGATTTGCTAGAAGATAAAACATGTTTGGAAAGCTTGTCTTTAAGCTTTGAGAGTCTGGATTCTAACTTGTCTTGTCTATCTTTAACAATATTCACCTTTTCGGAAGTCTTTTCATAGGTTTCTTTAGATATAACTCTATCAGAAACTTGATTTAATAATTCGACATTGAATTGCAATTGCTGTATCTGCAGTGAAAGAGTATAAAGAGTTTCTGCTATAAGCGAATTGACATTTCCAACTTGATACATTGCTTTAACAAAAACTTCATGCACTTGTTGAAGATCTTCTGGTTGGGCTTCAAGAGGTTTGTTTTTAATATTTTTGGAGAATGAACTTGCATCAAATGATTTCACTTTGTCAGTTAAAATATTAAGTTCTTTGGTAGAAGTACCAGAAGGTTGAGGCATAACTTGAGGAGTTAAGTCGGATGTGATTAAGTTTTGAGGTTTAACGAATGTTTGTTCCAAAGCAAAGTTATTAAGCTTTGTGACTATCAAATTGTTCTTGTCACTATCTGTAATAGTTACCAAATATTCGGTAGATCTATTGAGTTTATTAACAGAAAGTGGATCATGGACAAGCATTATACCAGTGAGGTCGTCCACCACTGTGAATTCGACAACAATTGGTGAAAGATTATTAGAATCAAATTCTTCTGAAATGATACCATCACGTAAATCACTTATAAATTTTTCTGCATTCACATTACCCAATATATTATCGATTTTAAAACTATAACTTCCTGATTCTTCAGTCCATTTAAGTATAGATATGTTAGAACGAGAAGTATTCAAAGGAATTTTCTCACTGACAACCTTTTTATCAACAATAGTTAAGGAACAGAGCTCTTCCTTTTCAAATTTCTTTTGTTCTTGATAAATATCAGCTTTCTTTGATATAGATAACTTTTGTAATCTCTTGGTCTCTTCTTCATCATCTTCATCATCAGATAAGTCAACAAAACCGAATCCCTTCTTTGGTTTAGCATAACCTTCTTTCTTGGCTGGTTTAATTGCTGGCTTGTCTTTTGAAGCATCGAGTTCCTCAGCCTTTGGATTTGGAAGATTATATAATCTCATTAATAATGGCTTCAATTGCAAGTAGGTTTTCAAAATAACACTCTTTCCATCAGATTCAAGAGATGATAATGCACCAAAGTCCGAGTTGGAAGCAAATTGCTCAAGATCAAAGCAGTTGACACCTTCAGTAGAGGCTAAAGGACCTTGTAAGGTTGGCTTGTAATCTCCAGGTAAACTGACAGTCAATCTCTTCAAGTCATAACCTTCAAGAGATTTCAAGGCTCTTGATTCAGTTTGCAAAGGAACACCTGAATCGAATTGACGACTAAGAGATAAGAAGAATTCATATTGGGAAATAGCCAATTTAGGTAAAGGCTTAGAAATAGATTCAGTTCCTTGGTAACCGAATCTAGTTTGAATTTCTTCAAATGTTGCCATACTTTCAAAAATAGATTGTTCAACACTTTCTAAAGTAGCTGCTATTTTAGTATTTGGAGCCAAAAATGGAGAGAATGCAAAGATACCTATAGTTGAGGAAACATATAAAGTTAAGGAACTTAATAAGTGAATAGAAGATCCAAAAGAGATGGATGTGGCTTTAGCGCCTGCGAATTCAGGATAATCATTCAAATTAATCAGTAATTGTGGGAAGGTAGTTGACCAACCCATGTTGTAACTTTTGATTTCGGACTTATCATTCAATACCACTAATTGACAATCGTTTGCAACGACAGATTGCCATAAGACTTTAACAATACGACCACCTAAGTTTTCAAGGCGGTACATGGATACTGGAATAACATATGAATCAGAAGACTTAGCATTGAGCTGAACCACAACGATGTTTGAATCACCAACTAATGCTAACAAGTTTTCCAGAGAATTGAGGTGAATGGAATGGATATCAAACTTAGTATTAACATCTAAGATCTTGAAGTTCTTATCATTTGGAGAAATACGACCATATCTGACATAATTACGGTTGGCATAGTAGACATGATTGTCAGATGTTGATGCTACTTTTTCAGATGGAAACAATGGTTTGGAAATGGTGTCACTCAGAAATTTGACAAACTTTTTGAAGATGTCATGATCGACAACCTGCGACACAAAGTTGTCTTTTTGAGTCATTGCTGGCACAAGGATGGTCCTTTTCAAAATCAAGTCTTTGTAGTGGTTTTGTATTAAATGAGAAGGGAGTAATATTGATGTTTTTTTGTGCAGGTTCTGTTATGAGAGCCAGCCGATCCTCTGAAAATCATCAGAAAATAAAGGCTGCGAAATGATACTGTGAAGGGCCACCGAAGAGCGAATAGTGAGCAAATGAGGCAGTTTTCTGTGGATAATTGGTAGTTTAGTGTACTGGAACCGATACGGTAATTTCGGCTAGTTTTTGACTTTTTTTTAAAAAAGGTGATATGGGCAAAAGGAACATATCTAATCGTTAATTCTTGCTCTCTTTAGTGTAAGTTGTAATGACAATATTTTGACTTTTCTATCCATACTAAATAATTCAAAATGCAAATTCCTCTTCAAATGAAGATTTAGGGAGACATGACCGTTTCTGTGACTTGTAGGCTCCAGAAGGATAATCTTTTTGTATTTTTCTTAGACGTTTTTGTTCCTTTGTAAGAGAAGGTCTTCGAGGTTTGGAGTTTCTTCTCAGGACAAAGTTCAGTATCAGAGAGAATTTCTTTACTATTTTCTTCTTTAATCCAGGTTTCTTGGGTAAAATTTCTTCAGGTATTTCTATTGGTACCATATCGACTGTCCATATTTGTGATACATTCTCTTCTGACTCACACTCTAGCTTCGTACCAAAAGTGGGACTTACACTTATTTGCAATTGAGTACCAAACAAAATACCCAAACTTCTATCTGATTCTGATTCTCCGGTACATATTTCGTACTGGGACTTTTTAGTCAAGTCAATACCCCATTTCTCTAAAAGTAGCTGGTCTGGATTGTAGAAACAATTGGTCTGGTTTTCAGGTTTTATTTCCTGTATTTTGTTAATTGGCTCAAGATCAGAAGGCTTTTTAGTATCATAGAAGTTGCTCAATGGCCATGGTTTATTTAAGGGCTCATTTTCACAATTTATTTGCTTAGAAAACGTTTTAGTGAAAGGATGTATAGACAATTTTTGACTTATTTTGTGGGTTAATTTTCTTGCAACTGACTTTGTCGATCTCAAGCTTCCTTCAGATCTGGTACGTCGAATCGTTGCAGACGATTTCTCGATAGAGAATGCAGTTGATGGGCGTGATAGATCTTCCATGGCTACTGGTGATAATGTCATTTTTTGCAACTTTTCTACACAAATGCGAAGTTTAAATTTCTGGAGATTTCTCACAGTCTGGAATTAACTTAACCTACCATCTGTGGAATTGACACTCTTCCACCACAATTTGTTAAACAATTGCATTAACATATAGAAACATATCTATTGCAATTAAATTATTAGTTTACTTAGTTCAACTACTTTGTTATGCTCTTTTGTTGTCAATAAGAGCCTTTCCTCATATTTGCACCATTTTGTTCCACTTTCAATAAATAAGACTAAAGGTACTTTCGAAAACACCCTCAATAAAATTAGTTTAAATTACCGTGGAAACAATCATTACAACTCCACTTCTCAATTACACATTATACTCTTCAATTTCTTAAAATTATTGTGTGTCTTCATCCTTCTTGTAACTCCATCATAAAAGGTTGACGCACGTGACCGATTTACAACATATCAGTCGAATTGGTCTCCAGTTTCAATACTCCAACATGGGTAAACAGTACATCTCTACAGTAAGTGCTGCTCATGCACACGAGCTGGACATAACAGGCTTAGCAATCACCAACAAATACACAATTACCGTTTCCAGTGACGGTTATGCCAATTTCTGGGATAACAAGCAAGACGAAGTTCATGATCCAAAAGATCACGTACATAAAGAGTTTATCAATGAACTTGGTATTCATCACATAGCCACTTATGAAAATACCTTGGCTTCTTCAAGTATAAGAATTGTTTTCATGGCTTTTGCCAATTTCGATGGTGGTGTAACTTTCAAGTACTATATAAATGATGATATTTCCACCTTGAAATCATTTGAACCATCTAAACCAATCACCAATGCATGGGCTCCTGTTTTCTATAAGGATCCAGAATCCAAACAAGACTACTTTATAATTACCAGAGCAGATGGTATAACCACTGTCTTTTCCTTAAATATTGTTGCCCAAAGCGATAATCAATCTGTTGAAATCAGTTTAGAAAAGTTTGGAGATTTAGATGCCAATGTTTCTTCTTTCCCAATATCTGTGGCAGCTACCGAAACTGTCGATAAAAAGGTTGCTGTTGGTTACTCCAACGGTGATGTCTTATTATACGATCTTTTATCTTTGAAGACAGTCTACACTTTCCATTCCAGTGATTTACAACTTTCCAATAA
Organism: Suhomyces anneliseae; assembly: GCA_030568535.1. Taxonomy (NCBI): domain Eukaryota; kingdom Fungi; phylum Ascomycota; class Pichiomycetes; order Serinales; family Debaryomycetaceae; genus Suhomyces; species Suhomyces anneliseae. The sequence goes on along the minus strand of JAJMGB010000009.1, from coordinate 196,493 downwards.
AAGTAAGACTTCCAGTTCTATTCCTAGAGTATTACAATTTTCTCCAGGTGGTACTATTTTAGCTATTGCTAGAGATAACCAATCTTCAGGATCTATAACATTGTATGATGTTCAATATGGTGAAAATATCGGTTCATTGACTACACCAAGTCATTCAGCTCAAACCACCATTGGTGGGTTTGCTCATGATGGATGGATCATGGGATTATCTTTCGATGAAGAAGGAAAGTTCTTGGCCAGTTGCGGTTTTGATAAGTGCATTAGAGTGTGGAACTTAGATACCAGAGAAAGAGAAGCCACCATTACTGTATCCATCACTGACTTAGAAGATACTACTCATGATGAAGTCGATAAAACTGTGTTGAGTGGTGTTCAATTCATCAAGAAAAAGATAAGAGCAGGTTCTGGTGGTGATACTAATGAAGGTTTATGTGTTATTAGTTTTGATAGAGGTATCAGATGGTATAGAGAAGCTGGAGGTATTTAGTAAAGCATCTATTAGCTATATAGAAAAAAAAAACAACCAAATCTAAAGAAAGAAAGCTATAATTAATAATGATAATAACTAAAAGAGTAGAATCGATTAACGACTCATCCATCCACCATCAACTACTAAAGTTTCTCCTGTAACGTATCTACCAGCTTCAGAACAAAGGAATACAATTGGACCTTGGAAATCGTCAAGATTACCCCATCTTCCCATAGGAATACGGCCAATAATAGTAGCTCTATGTTCAGCTTCCATAGTATCAGTGAGGTTAGTTTTGATGTATCCTGGTACAATTGAGTTGACAGTTATACCCTTTGAAGACCATTCGTTAGAGATAGCTTGGGTGAAACTCTTGATACCACCTTTGGAAACAGCATAAGCACTAGATCTGAAACCTCCTTGGAATGATAAGAGAGATGCAGTGAATACAATTCTACCTGGACTATTATTTTCCAACATTCTGGTTCCAATACTCTTTGTAAGCTTGATTGGAATATTCAAATTGACCTTGATAACAAAGTCGAATTGTTCTTGTGGGAAGTCTTCCAAAGTGGAACGGTGGGAGATACCAGCGTTATTGATAAGAATATCAATCTTACCAGAAGTGGTTAATTTGTAAGCTTCATCAGTGATTGTTTTAACAATTTCATCTTCAGTACCAGCTGAAAAATCAGATAAGATTCCGTCGATCTTGACGTTAGGATTGACTTCTTTAATGATTTCAATTGCAGATTTTAAGTTCTTTTCGTCTCTATAAGTAAGAATGATTTGATCAATGTCAGCACTGGCCAACCCTTTGGCGTAACCTAATCCGATACCATTGGTACCACCAGTTAAGAGAGCTACTTTGCCTTTTAATGAGAATAAAGTTAACATTTTTAGTTGAAATGGGGAAACTGAAAAATTGACAGATCAATTGCTATATAAATTGCAACCAGTGGGGGACAAAATGTGGGGGATCTCTCGGGGGGTCGCGGGGTTCATATGCTCTATTTAAAAGAAAATTCAAACCTTGTAAGTTTGTGCATATCTAATTTGCGGTTTTTTATAGATTGTAAACTCAACCTTATCAGCCACAAAAGAGTTCAAAATTAATCTAATAAGTTTAATCAATACAACTGATCTAGACTTGAATATTTGTGTCAATTTATATGGTCTAATATTCACTAAAGACTGAAGTATTTGCAGCTGTTGTAGAATATATAAATTTGAAATGGGCCAACATATCCATTGCTTTGCATATGCAATATAAACAATTTGGGGCTCAAAAATTACCCGATCCTTAATAGGTGTTTCAAAGTTTTACCTACAATTGTGTTGTATCATGTATGTTACTTATTAAATTTCACTGAGAGGAAGTGACCATAAGACTATGCTACCCGGACTTAATGCCTTGGTTAGTAGTCAATTGATCTCCAAAAGCTGGTTACCAAATCCAGCAGAGCTTCAAAGGGACTATTTCTCGGTGATACCCTATTGTTACAATTAAAGGAAGTACAAACCAGAAGTAGTAAGTTTGGGGCTAGCTCCCTCCACCACAAAAAAATGCCCTCCAGCATCGCGTCATATCATCACGTGCCCGAGTATCAGATCAATGTTTACCTTACAACTCTTCTCCATAATGGCAGCCCCAGAAGTTGAAAGAAAGGAGAAGCTTCGTCATAAGATCTCTAAAAGAGTCAAGCTACTCTCCAGCTTAGACAAAAAAGCAGAGCCAGAACAAAAAGATGCGTTATTGGACCAATTGGCAGCTTTGGCTGGGGAAGTTGGTGTCAACCACCAAGATATCGAAACATTAGTGGAATTAGTGACGTCAAACTCACTTTCAGTACAAGATCAGAGATTCATAATATCCAGAGTATTGATACCGTCAGACGAATCAAACTTGCTGAGTGATATAATCTATAAAATCATCAGTCAAATTGGTATACCTCAAGTGTACCATAAAGATGGACACAAGAGTAAGCTGAAGAAGTTATCCATGCAAACCCAATTACAGCTCTTTGAGTGGTTAATAAGCAGTATCCATTTATTTGGGGACAATGTGTACCGAACTTTATACCAAATGCTTCCTGTGTTATTCAATTACTTGTCATATGAGTACCTGAGACCATACATCTCACACTTGATATTCATTGCAATTCTGAACGGTGGATTTACCTTCAAGACTTTTTTCAACAAAAAGAACACTCATAGAGTGAATAGTTTCAGACCATGGCATGTACAAATGGTAGTGGATTTATATATAAAGTTTCCCATGGATGAATATTTAAGAGCATTACTTGTGCTATTTAAAAGCTTGGATCCAACCATTAAATGGGAAAATTATAGCAGAAAAGTGGAATTGAATACTTTGGAATCTGTCCCTTCAAGAATATTCACCTATCCAAACTCAGAGTACCTCGAGAAACTCAATGAAATCAACTCCTCCTCCAGTTCGGTGTTGAGCCGTAACTTGAAAGAGTATCAGGAATTTGAACAAACAGTCAAAAGAAGAAGAAGAAATAACCCCAATGCTGAGTTTACAGATACTCTTTCAAAACTTCAATCCAATCAAGACTTGGTCAATAATTTGACCAATGTTAAAGCATTGCATTTAAATGACCTTTTTCTGTCAAACACAAGCTATTTACTGAAGAAGCTCAAACAATTGCTTGTTATTTTGAACATCGATAGTCAAAACGAAGATCTCTCTAATAAGTTGAACTATTATATAAGACTCAGTCTTATTGACGATAATTTGACTATTTCTCAGTTGAACAGTTTAGGTGATGATATTGCCAATTTTATGAAATACGGAGCTGGTACTCTTAATATTTCGCTGATTAACGACTTTGTTTTATATAAGTACAATGCAAATCCTATTGGATCATCTAATAATTCAGAAAAATATGCATTGGACAACCTACAACAAAGATTAAAGTTTTTAAAGTATTTGCCGGTCTACAACTTTGATAATTTCAAGGATTTCTTGCAACCAACATTAAAAATATTTAAACACGGATCATCTGTGAAATTTCCAAATACAAGATTGAATCAGCTTTTGATCACTTTTATTGATGAATTGGTGGCATTATTCACAAAATGGATTGTTGAAAATGTTGAGAAATCAGTTGCATATTCTACTATGGACAAGGTGATTATTTCGATCTATGAGTTATTCGAACAGACACATGAGTATTTTGGGTATACAATGAATTATGTGGTTATAAGAATATTTCGCTTTATGAAATCTATTGAATTAGATTATTTAAACCAATACTTTGGTGACAGTTCAGTTGTTCCACCTCTCGTCTTGGTGTACAAATTCATATTCTCCAGTGACCCTATATTGTTTTCTGAAGTATCAGGATTTATTGCTCATACGAAGAACTATAATTTCAAGACAGAAAAGCTGAAATATATTCAAAATTCATTTATCATGGATATCGTCAATTATATATGGCGTGATAAGGCACTTAATTATGAAGGATCCTCTACATCTTCAAACAAAGGGTTTTTCTTTCATCCAGAATTTCAAAAGAATATCAGTTCATTGCACAAATTCAACTATTCCAATATGCTTACGTTGCCTACAGTTGGAAACTTATTTGTGAATCCAGCATGGGCTTATATAAGTGCCCATATTTTGTGGAAACTAGAAGACGAACAGAGCGATATTACAAGCAGACACGAAGGTCCTGTGAGTAAAGATAGTATAATTAGGCTCAATTCGGACCCAGAAACCCAATGGCTTAATATTGGATATGATGATTTAAAGGTCAAGATATTAAAGGAGCTCGACAGAGTAGGATTCACAGGATTGGGAGATTTGCTCTTTAACTCCTTAAGAACTCTCCAAGCCCAACGTGATACCACAGAACAAACGAACAGCTAAAAAAAGAAACATAGAAATGTCTATTAACCACATTTAACTAATTTTTCACTACAGTTCAATTATTCTTGGCTCAGTGAGTATGGATGCAAATTAAACGATTCTTCATCGCTGACACCATAAATAGACCTTATAAAGTAAAATAATTTATAGATACCAATTATCTGATAGACCAAGGACTTAAATGAGATGACTGCATAGGAAGCTCGTAGATAATTTTTTGTACCCACTGTAGTATGTTCTCAACTGTATCAGACCATCTCGATACTCGTTCAGTAACTCTCATAGCCTGTACATAATAGAACCATAACGAATCTAAACTTTTCACTCCACTACACCATGTTCTCTGGTGGAAGACTAGCTCGTACCAGGCAGCCTCAGTGGCTACGCCTAGGAAGCCAAGCATCCAAATCAACAACCACTGCTACCACCCACAAAGTTCAGCTCAACGAATTGGACGCAAAATGGACCAAAAGATGGCAGGAAACCTCACCTGATAACTCCATCAGACCTGCCAACCGGGTCTTAGACAAGGACGCCGAGGATTTCTACTGTCTTTCCATGTTTCCATATCCTTCAGGTATCCTTCATATGGGACATCTCCGTGTTTATACCATCAGTGATGTGATATCTAGATTTAAGCGCCTTAAAGGTTATAATGTCATACATCCCATGGGGTGGGATGCCTTTGGATTACCAGCAGAAAATGCAGCTATTGAAAGAGGAATTAGTCCTGCTGTATGGACAGAGACCAATATTGCCAAGATGAAGGATCAAACCAAGTTAATGTTGGCAGATTTCGATTGGGATCGTGAGATCAATACTTCTTCACCAGACTATTATAAATGGACCCAAAAGATCTTTTTATTATTACATAAACATGGTTTGGCTTATAGAAAAGAAGCCGAAATTAATTGGGATCCAGTTGACATGACTGTTTTAGCCAACGAACAAGTGGATTCCGAAGGTAGATCATGGAGAAGTGGTGCTAAGGTTGAGAAAAAGAACCTTGAACAATGGTTTATTGCAATTACCAAATACGCTAAGGATTTGAATGGAGATATGAAATTATTGGACCAATGGCCAGATAAAGTCAAGGCCATGCAAAGAAACTGGATCGGTGAATCTCATGGTGTAGAAATTACTTTCCCTACCGAACAAGATGAAAGTATTACTGTCTTCACTTCTAGACCTGATACTTTATTCGCTGCCCAATTCTTAGCATTATCATTAAATCACCCAATTGTTACTAAGGCTGCTGAAACAAACTCTGAATTGGCAACTTTCATCAAGGAAAATCAAGATACCGATTTTTCCTCCAAGGATGGATTTATCATTCCAAATATTCATGCTTCGATCCCAATTAATGTCGATAATCAAGTTCAAAGGAATTTCAACTTACCAATTTATGCTGCACCTTATGTCATTGGCTCTTATGGTAGTGGTGCTGTTATGGGATGTCCAGCACATGATGAACGTGACTTTGAATTCTGGAAACTCCAAAACCCTTCCAAACCAATTGTCCAAATTGTGGGTGAAACCAACCCTGAAAAGGCTTCTAAGAGATCTTTAGATTCTGCTTTCACTGAGAAGAAGGGTAAACTTTACGACAGCTCCGTTTTAACTAATGGTTTGCCTAATCTTGGTATTTACAACGGTAAGACTACCAAAGAAGCTACTTCTCTCATTACTAAAGCTTTGACTGAAGTTGGTTCTGGTAATAAGAAGGTTCAATTCAGACTTAGGGATTGGTTGATCAGTCGTCAAAGATACTGGGGTGCTCCAATTCCTATGATTCATTGTAACGATTGTGGTACTGTTCCAGTTCCTGATGAAGACCTTCCAGTTATGTTACCTGAAATTGACAGTTCCAAATTTAAGAACGGTAACCCATTGAACAACCATGAAGAATTTGTCAACACCAAATGTCCTTCCTGTGGAGGTGCTGCCAAAAGAGATACTGATACCATGGATACTTTCATGGATTCTTCCTGGTACTTCTTCAGATACCTTGACTCTAAGAATACTGAAGAAATTTTCTCTAAGGACAAGGCTTCTAAGAATATGCCTGTTGATATGTACATTGGGGGTGTTGAGCACGCCATTTTGCATTTGCTTTATTCAAGATTCATCTCCAAGTTCTTGGGTGACATCGGTTTATGGGAAGGTGCTCATTTCAAGAATGAACCTATTAAGCAATTAGTCACTCAAGGTATGGTTCATGGTAGAACTTTCACCGACCCTCATAATGGCAGATACTTGAAGCCTGATGAAGTGGATTTATCAGTTTCAAGTGATCCAAAAATCATCGCTACTGGTGAATCTCCTGTCATAACTTCTCAAAAGATGTCTAAATCTAAATATAACGGTGCTGATCCAGGTACTACTATTGAAAAGTATGGTGCTGATGCCACTAGAGCTCATATGTTATTCCAAGCACCAATTTCCGATGTCTTGAACTGGAATGAGGAACAAATCCAAGGTATCAACCGTTGGTTACAAAAGGTTCTTTCATTAGGTCCTACCATCTTAGACGATACCTTAGAAGCAAAAAGCAGACCTGACAATGAAGAATTGACTGATGTTAAAGATATTGTCCTTAACGGTAAGCACTATGAAACTATTAAGTTCAACCAAGCTGAATTCCAGTTGTACAACGAAGTCCTGGACTATGTGAACAGAATTTCCTCTTCTATTGAAGTTGACCTTTCATTCAATACTATTGTCTCTGATCTTATGAAGCTCACCAATAGTCTTATCTCCACTGAAAAATCCAGTTACGTTAACCCAGAACTACTCTTGGACTCTTACAAGAAGTTGTTAATTGCCATGAGTCCAATCACTCCGTGTGTCTCTGAAGAGTGTTGGGAAAACATTGGTTTAACTCTTGGACATGAGACCAAATCTATTTTTTACGAAAAGTATCCTGAAGTCTCTAGAATTGAAACTCCTTATGTGAACTATAACGTATTTGTGAACGGTAAGATCCGTGCTCTGTTCAATGGATTGAAGAGTTTAATTGAAAATGACGAATCTTCTATCTTAGAAGAGATCAAGAAACACGGTCAAACTAGTCAATTTTTGACTGGTAACATCAAGAAGGTTATCATCAAACCTGGAATGATTAGTATTGTCACTGCCAAGTGAGTTTACTTGTATATAATTTAAATTGTAAATAGACATAGACGATTAAAATGAACGTTTCTATAAAATTGAATTCTAGTAGTTTTACTTATCACCATCTTCAAATACTGATTTCTACAATTGATGTTATTAAATGTCATTGCCAAACTTTTGGTTGGCATTGACGATATTTATCCCAGTAATCTATATATATATATGTCTATGATACACTATTTACAATAATTAAAAACCTCTTTCTAACAAGTATCTCTTGAAATCCTTTCTTCTGATCTTACCAGCGAAATTCAATTGTGCTCTTTTGGCGATTCCTCTAACTGTTTTTGAAATTCTATCATCACCAATTTCAATCGCAGCCTTGTGTAAATGGGTTAATTCTTTCCAAGTCCATTTGAATTGATATTCTGTACTCAATAAAATTGCTAAAGCATCTTGTAAAAGATTCATTCTGGTCAAAGCTAAGATCATGGTACTGGCGAATTGGAAATCTAATCTGTCTCTTTCTCTAGCATCCAAGTCTCTGAAATGACTAGTCTTTCTGTATTTACCTCTTTCCATCCAAATATTTTGCGCAAACTCGTAATTCTTATTTTTACCAGCAGTCTTTAATGCAATCACATACATTAAAGCAGACCGTGGGACCTTTACTTTCTCGAAGTTTTTACTTAATTCCATAGTCAGTAATAATGGTGATTTGTGATCTTTGGTCATTTGACTAAGTTGAGTTAATTCTGGTTCTTTGGTTTCTTCTGGCTCTATAACTTCAATTGACTCTTCACGAGCAAGTCTGTTCTTTGGCATACCAGTAGTATCAAGGTAGGTGGCATTTTCGAAACGATCAATAAAGTCATTCATAGTACCAATTTCAGATGCAATATTCAAATAAGAGGTAGTACTTTCGTTATTAATATACTCAAGATGGTTAATCAAAGTGTATGCCCATAATGCACTTGATTCTGCAAGAATTTGTTCTTTGGTCAACAAATCTTGAGTTGGTAAAAATGGAATTCCTTCGATGTTTTCGAAATCAGAATCAGCTAAAATATTTCTTCTGAAAACTCTTCCTTGCTCGTGGAAATTCATTAATGAAGGTTCGTACCCTTTATCATTTTTAATCTTACTCTTTGAATAAGCTAACAATAAGAAGGAGAATGATTTTGGAGAGGTGGAATTGGTCTTGATAAGCTTTAAGTATAAAGCTCTACTCAATGCTAAATCACCATCTCTGGAGGCCAAATAAAGCATGTACTCAAATGTATGGATAGTTGGAGTCCAACCGTTATTATAGATCTCAAACATGAAATCCCAAGCCTTGAATTTCAACTCTGGTCTAGATGTACAACCTCTAGCCAAAGCTACCATGATGTTCTGATTTAATGGAACCCTTTCAGTAATCATTTCTTGGTATAAATCAAGTGCTCTTTCGATATCATCATTATTTACATATGAGACCATGATATCTTGATAAGCCTTGGTTGAAGGTTTAGTACTTTGACTGAAGAATTTCATAGAATCGAAAATTTCCACTGCTTGTTTATGGTCTCTAGCCTTATAGACTGAAGTAGTCAAAATATTCGAAATAATTTCTGGAGATACTTGGAGATTAAGTTGTTTCATTTCTTCAAGGTACTTGTTGATCTGTTTCATGTTATTACGCTTACCGTGGGCTTGGATCATGATGGTGTATGCTTCTCTTGAAAGATTCTTCTTTTTGGATCTTGATTTGAGGTATTCACAATAATTTTCAAGTTTTTCCAATTGTTGGTTTGAAATTTGAGTTCCGGCATTGATACCAGTCATTAATAAGTGAGTGATTTTGGCAGTTTTTTCAATGTTGGCTTCTTCAAGTAAGGATTCGATTTGGTCCACACTTTCACCTAGCTTTTGAGGTGGAATTGCCTTGATAAATGATCTTACATCTTCAGATGGTATATCTTTGAAACCTCCACTAATTCGAAGCTGTTCAATGACCATAGGCCAGTTCTGGTCCTTTTTGGAAATAAGATATTTTAATGCTAAACCTAACTTTTCATTAATTGATTCTGGTAATTTGACAGCAGGTACAATGAGTGATCCACTGGCTAACTTAGGAGTGATTTCGAGTTCTTTGGATCCACTTGGTAATGCTTGAGTTTTATCTTCACTTTCAGTTATACCTAAGGCATTATATACATGTTCATGTTCTTTAATCTGTGAAGGTAATTGAATATTATTGATCTTTTCTTGTTGAGCTTCTTGTTTTTCTCTCTTTTTGATCATAACGGACACGCTCTTGGTAAGACTCTTTAACTCGTTCAATCTTTGAGTATATCTTGCTTCTTCTTCTTTCATTTTTCTCTTCATGTCTTGTTCTAGGAATCTATCTATACCTTTCTTACGGTCATCATTCCTTTTGGACCTAATTTTTTTGGTATCATTAGCCACAAAAATAGTTCTTTTGAAATTAGAACTACCGGGCCATGACTTTACCAACCGCCTTCGTACAAGCGTTATCATGTTGGATATTTAAGTCTTTAAGTCTTTAAGTCTTTAATTTTTTTTTTACAGATTAAAGAAAATTGCAGTCAAAAAATTTTGTTAGGGTAAATGTCGCACTACAACTCAATAACGGATGATGGGGTATGTCGCGCCCGTTATATCCAATTTGAGAAACAAAGAGACTGTTTGAATAAGAGAGTGAGAAAGAGAGACATTTACATTTATACATACCGATTTGGAACTATTACTAGATCACCGTTTTTTTCCCTTTGGTTTAATTAAAAATATTGCAACCTTTTTGAAATCTCCCTCCAAATAGAAATCCAATATGACCTCTACTACAGCTGCCTTACCAGGAACTGGTAGGGCCAGAGCTATGTCAGGGTCGATTCCTTATACTACCGATATGGGGTATGTTTCTGGTACTGACGCCATTCCAACTACCAGTACTAATGTTGGTTCACCAACTAGAGTTGTATCTTCAGGAACTGCAGTTAGTAGTTTCCCTCATGATATTCCACCAGATATGGCTATATTACTTCAAAAACTCGAGGAAGACTTTACTGTTAATAAGACTATTGATCAATGGACTTATATCAATAGAAGAGAAGAAATTATGCAGTCAATTAATAAATTACATCAACAACAACAAGAAAATATCCAATTGGACGCGTCCAAGCTTGAAAAGCCTTTATACCCTCGTCGTTCCGCCACTCTTGATGATAATATACTTAATTCTGATTATTTGACGGGGATTTTATCTGATAGAGCTAAATTATATAAAGCAGAACATGCATTTATGGTATTAGATACAAAAGGTAAAGAAGTATCATCAATTACTTGGGAAAAATTATACTTCAAAGCTGTTAAAGTGGCTTATGAAATACAACATAAAATGTCATTAAAAAATAAAGATACTGTGGTATTACTTTATAAAGATGGAGAAGTTGGAGAATTTGCCGTTGCTTTATTTGGATGTTTTATGGCTGGTGTAACTGCCATTCCAATTCATCAAGATATCTCCTGGCATGAAGTCCTTGATATCATTCAATTAACTTCTACTAAATTAGTATTATTTTCTGATGTGGTATCCAAAGAACTTGATAAAATTAGTGTACAAAACTCGAAAATAAGCTGGCCCTCAAATGTGGTACGTTGGAAAACTACTGAATTGGGTTCAGCAAAATCTTCTGAATTGGCCAGTTGGAACTCAAAACAAAATCAATTAAAAAATGCTAAAAATGCTACCAAAGCAGATTTGGCTTATGTGGAGTTTTCAAGATCACCAGTGGGTGAATTAAGAGGTATAGCATTAAGTCATAGAACCATCCATCATCAAATGAATTGTTTGAATGTTACATTACTGAGTTTACCTGACTCTGGTGGATCCCTTCAAAGAAGTCGAAAAGAATATAAACGTAATAGAAAGGTATTTTTGGCCACTTTAGATATTCGTTTTTCTATTGGGTTGATTCTTGGTGTATTATTCACAGTATACTCAGGTAATTTACTTATATGGGCTCCACAAAGAGTTATGGAAATTCAAGGTCTTTATGCTAATATTATATCGAAATGTCGTGCATCCTTATTATTAGCCGATTATATCGGTTTAAAAAGAGTCACATATGATTATCAACAATCCCCTAATTTAACCAGATATTTCTCAAAAACTCAAAGAGTCGATTTCTCTTCTGTCAAATGGGTATTGGCAAATGCTTTAACCATCGATGGTGAATTTATAGAGATTCTTGCTCAAAGATATTTACGTCCTTTGGGTTGTCAACACTCCGAAAATGCTATTATTCCAATGTTAACCTTGAGTGAATATGGTGGTATGGTGATATCGTTACGTGACTGGATCGGAGGTAAAGATAAACTCGGTATAGAATTATCTTCAGAAGAAGACAATAATGATTTATCAGCTGTATTAATTGATAAAGAAGCTTTGTCGCGAAATATTGTTAAAATTGTTGATACTAATCCTTCTTCTTCCGATGACCCATCCCAAGATACTTTAAGAGTTGATGCATTTGGTTATCCATTACCTGATGCAACCTTGGCTGTTGTGAATCCAGAACTGTCTATTATTGTTTCAAAAGGTGAATTGGGTGAAATTTGGATAGATAGTCCTTGTTTGTCAGGCGGTTTTTTTGGTTTAAGAAAAGAATCAAAACTGATCTTTCATGCTAAGTGTCGTGACGCCAATGGTGTATTGGAAATGGATTTCTTAAGAACAGGTCTCTTAGGTTTCACCTTTGATGGTAAAGTATATGTTTTGGGTTTATATGAAGATCGTATCAGACAAAGAGTCAGTTGGATCGATCAAAAATTATACAATCAACTTGGTCGTGAACTTATCATTGGTAATGGTTCAAGATACCATTATTCTTCTCACTTATTGGCTACTTTGGCCAGTGAAGTCAGACAAGTTTATGATTGTACCATTTTTGATGTATTTATTGGAAATGAATATCTTCCAGTTGCAATTGTGGAAGCAGAAGTGGTTAGAAAATTATTAGATGATAATGATAATGGTGAATCTAATGGAGGTGGAAACAAATCTTCACAAGGTGAAGGTACTTTGAGTTATTCAGCAGTTCCTTTGAATGAACCAGTTCTTAACTCCATTGCTCAAAACTGTTTTGATACATTATACAAAAGACATTTCTTGAGATTATACTGTGTTGTGGTTGTTGATTGCGATACTTTACCTAAGATTATGAGAAGTGGTGGTCGTGAAATCGCCAATATGTTATGTAAAAAGAGATTCCTTGAAGGTTCTTTAAGAGCTGAATTTGTCAAATTTTTCGTTAGAAAGTCTATTAGTATGATTCCTCATGGTGAAGATGTCATTGGTGGTATTTGGTCTCCATATATTTCAGAGCTTCGTAATATTGCTTTGGCTAATTTTTCTAATCAAGTTTCAACTGTTGATTATCGTGAAAAATCCATTGACGATAAGACTGGTGCTCCATTAACCGATTTCAAAACTATCATTGATATTTTAAAGTTCAGAGTTGCAAGCAGTGGAGATGCTGTTGCTTTCCAAAATATAGATAACAGTGGTAAGAGCAGTTCCAAACCATTAACTTGGAAAAAATTTGAACAAAGAGTATATGCTGTTTGTCAATATATTATTGATAAAGCAGCTATAAAACCAGGTCAATACGTTATTTTGATGTACTCATTATCTGAAGAATTCGTTATTGCTGTCTATGCATGTTTGATGTGTGGTATCATTCCAATCCCTATGTTACCATTTGACTCCAATAGAATTGGTGAAGATTTCCCAGCATTTATTGGTGTGATTCGTGATTTTGATGTGACTGATATTTTAGCTAATGAAGAAGTTGAAAAATTCTTAAAGAACGGTCAAGTTGCAGATGCCTTGAAGAAGGTTATCAATAAAAAGGCTAAAGCTTTGAGAATCAAGAACACTGCTAAGTTGACTAAGCTTTCAAACGTTGCATCTTTGAACTCAAAGATTGCTAAATATCAAGCTGCTGTTAATTTCAGAGATGATAAGACTACCGCAATGGTTTGGTTAAATTTCACATCTGATCATTACAGAATTGGTGCTACTTTAAGTCATAGAAACATTTTGGGTATCTGTAAGGTATTCAAAGAAACCTGTAATTTAAGTTCAAAGTCTGCTGTTGTTGGATGTGTTCGTCACTCTGCCGGTATTGGATTTATCCAAGCTGCTTTGTTGGGTGTCTTCTTAGGTACTACTACTTACTTAAGTTCACCAGTTAATTTTGCTGAAAATCCTTTAGCCTTTTTCTTGTCTTTAGCAAGATATAAAGTGAAGGATGTCTTTGTCACTGAACAAATGTTGAAATATGCTGCAGTCAAATTCACACCAAAAGGATTTAATCTTAGTAACTTGAAAAATATGATGATTAGTACTGAAAATAGAGTGGAAATCGATTTGTTAAGAAAGATTAACAAGGTCTTCCAACCTACCAAATTGGGAGCAGCAGCAATGTCTACTGTCTACAACCATTGCTTTAATCCAATGATTTCTACTAGATCTTACATGACTGTTGCACCAGTTGATTTATACTTGGATCCTATTGCATTGAGACAAGGTTACATTTCAGTTGTTAACCAAATCGAGGTTCCTAATGCTCTTCATATTCAAGATTCTGGTATGGTTCCAGTTTGTACAGAAATTGCTATTGTGAACCCAGAAACCAGAAAGGTCTGTAAGGAAGGAGAATTCGGTGAAATTTGGGTTTGTTCAGAAGCTAATTTGACTTCATTCACAAATGGACCTAAGGGACCTGTTGATAGATTCAGTCAATCTAATTTCCATGGTGTTATCGCAAATGGAGATCCAAATGTTACATACCTCAGAACTGGTGATTTGGGATTCTTGCATCATATCTCAATTACTAAAAACAGTTCAAGTTATGGAGCAAAAGAACCAGAGACTCCTGAACAATATACTTCATTCCAACCATTATTCGTGTTGGGTAAAATTGCTGATACTTTTGAAACCATGGGTTTACATCATTTCCCAATTGATATTGAAAATACAATTGAATCTTGTCATGCTGATATTTTCAAGAATGGTTCATGTGTATTCAAATGTGCCGATTACACGATTGTTGTTTGTGAATCGAGACGTTCCAGATTCTTTTCATCTTTGGTTCCATTAATTGTCAATACTGTTCTTAGTAAACATCATATCATTATTGATATTGTTGCCTTTATTAGAAAAGGTGAGTTCCCAATTTCTAGATTGGGTACTAAGCAAAGAGCAAGAATTGTGGATGCTTGGGTACAAGGTGTTATTCCGATCACTGCGCTGTATGGTGTTAACTATGGTGAAAACAGTATGATCAAATTAGTCAAAGAAATTGATAGCACAGCCAGAGATCATCCTGTTACTGGACTCAAAAACCCAGCATTATCTTATTACGATTCAGAGGTAGTAGAGGATGTTTTTGATGAAAATAACGAAGGATTGATATTGAATGCTGGAAGTTTAATTGGAACAAAGGAATGAACAAACCAACATATGAACGACTCTAACATTTTTTTCAACATAATACCCTTAATTTATGGCACGTTAATACTTAATACTGGGTCCATTAAAAATTATAATTATAATAATATTTGCAATGGATCTAATCTCAACAACTTAATGATACTTTTTTAATGACCGTGGTCTATATAGTTTATTCAATAGAATTAATATTATACTATAACTTGTAAATCTTCACCCAAACCAGAAAATGATAGCTAGGAAATGTCTTACCAAAATCGAGATACACTCTTAACTTAGAATACAGACTTTACAGGTTTGTCTCAATTGCTGGTTATTCTATTTATGTTTGTTTTTTTTTGTCCTCTCCCTTTATTTACCTGTAGATCTCAATGTTGATGTATCTGTTCCTAAATCCTAACCGTGCCTGTATATTATTCTGCTCATCTATATACACTACAAAAGAAAAATCAACTTTTAGCATCAACTATCACTAACCAACCCACCACAACCAAATGAGCCCGCCATTTGAGAGGTCAGTCAGCCCTCAGACAACGGGAAAGAGTAAACCATCACATTCTCTTTCTATTGGCTCAATTTTTTCATTCTTTAAGGCTAAACCCACTGCAACCACTGGTAAACAAATTCAGCAAGCCGAAACTTCCAACTTTGATGAAGCCAACAATTCAGATTTACAAATTGTACAAAATGAACAACTTTTAAATGACTTCTCTTCGGCCAAGAAGAAACGTCTTTCGATTCAAGGGCATCCAAAGAATGGATTCATTCCAAGATCAGCCACCCTCAGCAATAACACAGGTTTATATAAGACATATTATGATAATTTGAAAACAACAAAAGAAGAGGAAGCAAATGATGTGGAAAGAAGAATGAGTACCGTTTATGGTAACTTTGTTAAGGATGGAGTTCAATATAGTAATCCATTTCGTGATCCATCTCCAATTGGAGAAGTTACACCAATTCCAGAAGATAGATCTGATTTTGATATGTCACCAGCACCACCAATTCTGATTAGTGAATCAATACAATTTGATGGAGAAGAAGGTCAATTGATAATTGAACCTGAATTTGCTCCTTTATACAAAGACAGTGATGGTAATCTTGTGAGACCACCTTTTATTAATATAGACCCAAGAGAAAGGTATCATTTATTACAATTAAAGAAATCACTTGAAGCATCTCAAGCATTACAAAGCAGAATCAAATATATGGTCAATCCTAATGAAACTGTTTCTGTACCAACCAATTCTAATAAAGTTGAAACTTCCACTCAAACTCATGATATTGATTATTTGGAATCTAAATTAAGTTTTGGTAAAAGAAAAATCGATCCTAAATCTGATGTTAGAAATGCAAAGAGATCTAAAAAGAATGTGGGATTTTTCGCTGGTGATTTTTATTATGATGATGATGAAAAATCTGCTAAACCAACTAATAAACTTAGTGGATACCTTGGAACTATTGGAAAACCCAAGTTTGAGCAAAAGAAAGAAATCCTTGAAAAGCAAAATGTTGATGATGATCAACCTTTCAATAAATTCAATCTTAGCAAATTCAAATCTACTAATGAAAGAATTGGACTTGATGATTCCTTATTAAATAATAAAAAATTGAACTTGTCAGTAAGTCAAGATTACAAGAAGGATACCGATAAAATTTCTGATGTTATCAAGTTGAAAGAAACTGAAACTAAGCCTGATCAAAAGAAGGTGGATTCCAAACCTAGCTCGGGATTTAAATTCAATATCAATAAGAATGATATCAATAATATTATTAATAAGAGAACTGATGGGGACAGCGGAGATTCTGAACCTGTTGCTACCGAAGAAAAGAAAACATTTTCTTTTGGTGATAAGAAGGAAGAAGCTCCAAAGTTGTCTGGATTATTTGGAAACAAAGATGAGGCCCCAAAACCAACTGGTTTGTTCGGAAAGAAGGAAGAAACTCCAAAGGAATCTGGTTCTGGATTATTTGGAAAAGCTGATTCTGGCTCATTATTTGGTAAGAAACCGGAATCTGAAGATTTATTTGCTGCCAAGAAGGCTAGCTCCATATCCTTTACCAAACCAGAGGAGAAAAAGACTGAATCATCTGGATTATTCGGAAAGAAACCTGAATCTGCCGAATCCAAGTCTGAATCAACTGGATTATTTGGTAAGAAACCAGAATCGACTGGATTATTCGGTGGTAAGACTGATTCCGAAACCAAATTGGGATCTGGACTCTTTAGTAAAGATTCACAAGAAAAGACACCTAGCTTTTCATTCGGCAATAAATCAGAAACTCCAAAGGAAGAAAGTGAACCTAAGAAATTTGTCTTTGGAGCTCCTGAAGTTAAGTCATCGCAAACAGAAACTGGAAAATCATTATTTGGAGATAAACCTGAAACTGGTGGTCTTTTTGGTCAAAAGAAACCTGAAGAATCAAAAACTCCAAGCTTTTCATTTGGATCAAAACCAGATGAAGTCAAAGAAAAACCATCTATTTCATTTGGTACTAAAACTGACGATAAGACTGATAAGCCAGCTTTTTCTTTTGGTAAGCCAGAGGAAAGCAAAGATAAAACAACTTTTGCATTCAATAAACCCGATGAAAGTAAAGATAAACTAGCATTTTCATTTGGTAAATCAGAGGAAGCTAAGGATAAACCAGCTTTTTCATTTGGTTCAAGTAAACCAGAAGAATCTAAAGACAAACCAGCTTTTTCATTCGGTTCAAGTAAACCAGATTCGAAGGAATCTGGTTCCGCAGATAAGCCAATCGATTCTTCTAAACTGACCGGATTATTTGGATTAAAACCAAACGATTCTGACAAGGCACAAGCAAAACCGTCATTGTTCGGTAAGACTGATGATAAGCCAAAGGGTGCATTCGAATTCGGTAAAAATGAAGAAAAAAGAACACAAGATGAAGAAGATCAAGGACCAGTCCAAAAGAGAAGAAGATCAGTTACTGCAAACTCTGGAGCTCCACTCTTTGGATCCAAACCAACACAAGGATCTGCATTTTCTGCTAACAAAGATTCTTCACCTTCTACCCCTGTATTATTTGGAAAAACTGAAGCTAAACCTTCAACTAATTTTTCGTTTGGATCCAAACCAGCTGAAGAAAAACCTACATCAGGTTCAGTCACTCCAGCTTTTAACTTTGGTGCTAAAACTGATTCTAAACCTCAAGAACCAGCCAAGACTGACGGTGCTACACCTGCATTTTCCTTTGGTTCAGCTGTTCCAACTTCATCTGGATTTAATTTTGGTAATAAAGAATCATCTACTCCATTTGGTAATAAAGATTCAACATCCCCAGCTCCATTTTCACAAACTCCACCACCTGGAAATACCATAACTCCAAAATCTAATCCTAACTTCAAATTTGCTGGAGGTATTCCAACTATGAAACCAATTAATTTAACCAATGGAAACCAATCATTTGGAAAACCACAAAATGCATTTAATCAATCTCCAGCATTTGGTCAACAGAATAATAGTGCTTTTGGTCAAACAAATAATGGATTTAATCAAAATCAAAACCAAAATCAAAATCAAAACCAAAGTGCTTTTGGTCAAGCTAATAATAGTTTCGGTCAAGCTAATAACAGTTTTGGTCAAGCCAATAACAGCTTTGGTCAAAGTACTGGTTTTGGTCAAAGTACTGGTTTTGGTCAACCTCAATCCAATGCATTTGGTCAAACTACAGCTCCAGGATCAACTCCATCAGGTGCTGGAGCACCAGGTGGTGGATTCGCCAGAGAAACTACACCTACATTTGGTTTTGCCAATGCTAACTCTAATCCTGCTAGTGTTTTTGGACAAGCACAATCTCAACCTCAACAACCTCAACAACAACAAGTACCAGCTTTTAGTTTTGGAAGTAGAGAACCAACTCCAGATCCAGCTAGTATTTTTGGAGGTGCAGGTGCAAGTGCAGGAGCTAACGGAATTTCTATGCCACAACCAACTCAAGGTTTTGGAGGTCCAAGTATGCCAAGTATGCCAGCATCGATGCCAGGAAACACTCCAACTCCGCCTTTAAGAAGAATAGCACATCCAAGAAGAAGAAGGTAAATCTTATGAGCCTGTGATTTTTGTTTTTATTTTTCTTAAAGATCCACAACAACACACTTGATGAGCATAGTCTAACCCCCCTATATCATCCGTGGGTCCCTTTTCTTAGTTTTAACTATATCGATGAGGGTAGTATGTGTGTTATATGGAGTTTGGATGCAATTTACGGACCCGGAGACCGTAACCCGCATTTAGTACTCCGAAATTTTTGGTTCCTTTTTGGAGATTACCGGATTAGGGGAAGTCATTATGTACAATACAATATAATAGCGTGTGAGTTGTAAGTGTCTAGTAGATGAGGTGTGTATATGAAATAAAGATATACCGGATAATGCATATTATGCAAAAGATTAGCGGAGATGAGCAGCAATTTACATGTACGAGGAAGATCTATCTAAATCGAAAGGAAATAAGGAAAAATATGAAACAGAAGACGGAAATTAAAACAAGTTGGTGGGGGTTCAATGTTGGGTTAAGCAGTTAACCAGTTTATAGTTTCACCTTCCCTTTACTCGTTACTCTTTACTCGTTACTCTTTACACTTCACAATTTTTATACCATATAGTTTTTCAACTATTTGCTAAGCTTCTAATATTTTTGCCTGACCCTGAATAAATTGACATCATGTAACTACAGATAATAACTCCCCTAGCATAGCTTGTTTGGGCAGTGCACTTTGTTAGACGTGGGGGTCTATGTGGGGACAAAGATGAAATTAATCTTTAGCAATTCTTCACAATTTTTGCTATCAAGTCCCTGTAAAACATTATTCTTTTTTTTTTGTCTCTCTTCCTCATTTAATGTACCCCACTAAAATTCCAACAATTTTATTAGCCATATTAAACAATAACAATAGTCCGTGGTTATATCTCAAACATATGTAGGTCTTATAATAAGAAAAAAAAAATATCTATGCGAGAAGTTAGCTCGCCCTGGGTTTGAGCTCACGTGCTGAGATAAGTTCCGATCTTCCGCGGTCTTGCTATCAGCACATGCAAAGAACACCGTAAAATATATGGGTCCGAGTCTTACATGTTAACCACCACTAGATCTTTAAACTCTTATGTTAGATAATAAAGTGCATAAACTTTTTGGTACTTTTTATCAAAAAAATGTCTCCGCAATTCCATCACGAGCCACGGTAACCCCACAAATCGTAGATATAGTAAACTTTTATGATTTTATATCACTTGGTATTAGAAGGTTATAATCAAAGGGTCTTCAATAAAGATTGATGTAGAAGTTGACTTGATTTTTTTTTTTTGTTTTAAATACCAAAATAGAATATCGGGTAAATTGAAATCCTCAGTGAATGTAAATGTATTATCTGTCATTATTGCAGTAAATGGATGTTCCCTTAATGATCACCCTCAATTTCCAGAATTGAATTTGTTACCGCATCAGGTAATCGAGTGGGACTCCCCACCTTTGGGAGATTTTTCCACCTGTGAATATTTGAGGAAGTATAAAAAGTGAGCAACGGCATTTAATTGTGATAATCATTCAAGGGTTCAATTAAGGTTCAAAATCATATAATACAATACAATTAAATACAAATGCCTTCCCGTGATCAAGTCAATTGGAAACCAGGTAGAGTTCAATCGCTTACTGGTGAACAAGAATTAGTTTTTAAACAAGTTTGGGCTTACTTATTAAAGTACTGGGGTTACGATGTTCGTATTCCAGACGAAGATATTCAATATTTACAAAGTTTTATTTCTTCTACCAGTACTGAAGCATATGGTTCTTCCAATGGTGGTGGTAATGGTTTAGCTAGATCTAATACCAGAAGTTCCATCAATTCTAGTGCTACCAATAAAACTTCTACTTCTACTCTTCTTTCTAAGAAAAAAAGGGGTCTTTTTGGTGGTGGATCTAAAAAAGCAGCAAGTCAACCTGTTGCTACTCCACCTCCTGATTCTAAGAGAGCTAAACAAATTCAAACTAGATCCTCTCAAGAAAGATATACTAGAGTTGAAGAACCAAGTGAATCAGTTGTTGCTGTTTATTCTGATTTCTACAAGGAATCTTTTGAATATGCCGATGATTATGCCTCCGGTGATGATGACGACTTTTCTGATACTGAATCCATAGAAACTTTCGTTACTGCATCTACTTCCTTTACTGATCCAGAAGATTATGGTTATGGTTCTCAAAATGGCGGTAGTTACTACAACAAGAGAGGTGGAATTACTCACCCTTCTGCTTCTGGCAACTATGGCTATTCTCAAAAACAATCAACCAAATCTTACCAAGCTCCTCCACCACCTCAACAATCTTCTGGAAGAAAATCATCTCGCTCTTCTGCTTCTAGATCTCGTGGTGGTAATGTTAAAGTTCAAACTAACCCAGGTATCTTATCAGTTTTAGCCAAATACAAGCCACATGATGCTCATCATGTTATGTTTGGTACCATCAGAAATGAAATGATTGATAATGTTCTTTTGAGATTCGTCAGAGCTAGAAAGTGGAATACCGAAAATGGTATTGCTATGTTTGCTAAATCTGTTGACTGGAGAACTAATGAAAACCCAGTCTGGGATTGGGTTAATGAAGGTGATGCTAAATCTTACCTTACTGGTACTAACAAGGGTTTCATCAAGAATTTCACTACTGAAAAGGCATGGATTAAGGGTGAAGACAGAAAGAGAAACCCAATTTTCTTCTTCCAAGCCAGAAAGCATTTTGGTTCTGATTCTCCTGCTAAAGAAACTGAAAGATATGCTATTGTTATTATTGAATGGTGTAGAATGTTCTTAAGAGATACTCATGAATCTGTTGATGAATGTTCTATTGTTTTCGATTTAACTGGATTCTCTTTAAAGAATGCCGATTATGTTTCTATTAAGTTCTTGGCTGATGTCTTTGAAGCTCAATATCCAGAATGTTTGGGATCTATTTTAATTTTTAATGCTCCATGGATTTTCTCCACTGTGTGGAATCTTATTAAGAATTGGTTAGATCCTGTTGTTGCATCTAAGATCAATTTCACCAAAGATTTCAAGGAATTATCTGTTTTTGTTGATCCAAAATTCATTCCAAAAGAAATGGGTGGTGATGACTTTGTTGAACCAGCTTATGATGTTCCATCTGAAAGACACACTCATCCTCCAAAGGAAAAAGATTCTTACTACCGTCTGTTAAGAAGAGAAAGAGATGACTTGAATATGAAATTGATTGAATCTACTATTAGATGGGTTGAATCCACTAATCCAGTTGTTAGTGACCGTTACTTCCAAGATAAGATTGAATTTGCTTCTAGACTTAGTGACTCTTATCTTGAAGTAGACCCTTACATCAGATGTCCTGGTATTTATGACAGAGATGGAACTTTACACGTTCGTAATTAAAGAAAGATATTTATCATGTACTCTAATTCATTTCCCTAGTGGATACAAACTAGCTAGTTCAAAAAATACTCAACCAAATTGTCATGGTTGAAAAATTTAGTTAGTTTTGTAATTTTTTACGATCTGTTATCGGATATATGTTTATTATTTATTGATATTGTAGAACCAGTAAAATTATCAAATCAATTGATAGTTTTCGTAGTTATCGTAGTCTTCGTAGTTTTCGTAGTTTTTCGATATTTTCAATGCCTTCAATATCTGTTGTAATAATTCTTGGAATTAATGTGCTGAATTTCCTCATTAAGCACCAAAGATCGGTTTTGGAAAAAAATATTTATTGGTAGGGTACCAACTAGTCAATTTTTCTACAGTTAACCAGTTTCATTGAGGGTCACCAAATCAAATCTCGACCCCACATTAAATTGATCACTTGTCTAATTAGTCAATTGACCCCTCAAACTATAGCTATATAGGGTAAAGGTGCCCCTCGCTAGTATCCTAGCCTATTCATGTGTTATCGATGCGGGGGGCTTCTATAGGTTAATGCGGGGAGACAAAGTGACACCTTTACCCAACGAATCGGAAACATGGAAAAAATCTCACGTGCTAATGGGACCTGAGTGAGTTATATGTAGTGCAGATAACTATGATGGGGGCTCAGCCAAGCCAGTCAAAAAGGTAAGAAGACAGGGGGAAGACGACTTAAAAAGAAACGCTTGTTGTATCCAATGACAGGCAAAACCTTAAATATAGGAGACCTTCGTTACAAGGTTAATTTTATCGTGTTGAGAAGTTTATAGTATTGATTGATCTTTTGTAGGTTTTTACTTGAGGCTACAGAACCCTGATTCCAGAGGTGGGTGCGAATTTCACACTAGTTTCTGGTTTAGTGAACCAGTGCACTGTCAGTACCCCAAAAATTCAATTGTTCGAGATGAGTTCCGTGGATGTGGAAGATCAATAGAGGGAGGGGTGTAGATCTTCGGGAATAAACTGACACTACTAAAAGTTGCCTAATATTGATTTTCATATATCCCAATTGGTAACACCTACTATTAACTTTAATTAGTCTCCGTAAGTGGAACCCAAACGGGCAGTGAACTAATTATTGTGCAAGTAAGGCTCTAATGTAGTCAAGAGTCTAATTACGGGCAGGAGCCTAAAAAGGTATTTTTTTGATGCAAATCATCGCTGTGCTTAGATGGCTTATCGTCCTATGTATTCTTAAACAAATGAAGCACTTTAAGATAAATTGAATTATTAGTTCTCCAAGATAAAGGGGTTGTTCAATATATCAACAGTAATAACTACAGAAATTAGATTTCCATTCCATAACAATTATTCAATGTCATCGTGCATGTCCTTTATAGGTTCTTGATTTTCGCAGCCAATCACCAACACAGAGCTCCAACTTCCCAGATTATGTAATGATTTTAGAGTTGAGGTTCTCGGTCCCTGGCAAAATTATTTAGATAAGAAGTCCCTTTCTTGAAAAAATGGTATATCGAGACTGGAAAGTATAACTTTCAGCTTTCTATTATGTTCTTGGTCCATATACTAGAACTTTCTGATCTACTAATTATATGAGCTAGATGATGCAAAAGGTTCATTTTTCAAACACTATTCAACGAGAATAAATACAAGGGCATTCATTTCCATTTGACCACTTCATATCCCGAGGAAATCATCGGTAACCCTATCACTAGTAGCTATTTGTGTCTACTGGCAGAGTATTGATGTTGATCCCTGTATATAATATCCCCATATATACAGTCTTGATCCCTGTCTTCGGGCCTGTATAGGGACTATTTTCTCTTACGTAACTTTTCCTTCCAAGTTACATAATCCCGATAGCCTGCACACACATGTCCCCATTCAAACATAAGCAATTTGACCATCAAACCCTAATCAACAACCATGTCACGTCGTTCAGGCAGATCTAAAGCATATGCGGACTCCAATGAGCCCAACGAGTTCCAAGAGGAAGATGAAAGTAACAACTACGAAGCAGAACCAGAAGATGAAGTGGAAGATGAACTTGAAGTAACGCGATGTGTGTGTAACCTTGACGAACTTAATAGCTCAATGGTTAATCCCAAATTAGCTGAAGTTCTTAATAAGGAGTATCACATTCGAATCGATCAAGGACTTTTCATCCAATGTGATAAATGTTCTGTATGGCAACATGGTTACTGTGTTGGATTATTCACTAATGATGAGGTACCTGATAAGTACTGGTGTGAATTATGTAAACCAGATCTCCATATCTTCATCTATGAGAATAATGAAGTTGTCAGAACTTTATATAGACCAGTCAATGATAAGAGGAAGAAACTTCTGATTGAAGATTTGGCTGCTGGACAACTGACACAACCACCATCAAAATCCATAAGAGCAAGATCTAAAAGACTGGCAGCATCTTCTGCATCTCCAACAGCATCCTCTGGTGAACATAAGAATGCCAGAAAGGAAAGAAGGCATTACGATGAATCTTCCTATGATGAACAATTACAAAAAGCTTTAAGAGAAAGTGCTAAGGAATCTGGTATACCTGTGGACACTGAGATTAAAAAATCAGAAAGTAAAGATGAAAAGTCTGATGTTAATTCCCTGAATTCATCTTCTGTAAAAGAAAAACCTGAAGTTTCTGGTAAACGAAGAAATAGAAGTGAAGCTCCGGAAGAACCTGCAACCAAAAAGCCAAAATCTGAAGCTGAACCTGAAGAATCTGATATTAATGATCATAATCCTTCAAACGAAGATAATCATGAAGATGATAAAAGAGATGATAACAGGCGAACCAAATCAAGAGCTACCAGAACCAGTAAACCAAAGAAGAAGACAACCACCACCGAATCAGAAGAACGTCCAAAGTCAAATGGTAATAAAGCAAAAGCATCTAACAACACAGCTGCTCCATTGAGTAAAGAAGAATTAACTAATCAAGCTTCCAAGCCTCGTTTTGTTAGCGATAAGTCATCCATTTATGAATTAAGAAAACGTACTGGAGCCATACTTGAATGGTTAGGCAGATCTCAAATTGAATTGGAAGAAGAAAAGTTAAATAAAATCGAATTGTTCAACTATAAAGACTCAGAAACAGATTCATTGGTGGTTGATGAAAGTGGATCTGTTATCAAGTTATTTGATGAAAACTTGAATCTTATGGAACGTCTTACTGAAAAGATTCTTAATTGGGAACAAAAATTCGGCAAGTATGCCCCATGAAAAAAATACCACCTATAATGAATTGAATTCTCTTTTGAATCCTTGGTTCGAGTGTAATGTGGGGTTTTTGGACATTTCTTCTCGAAGGACTTATAATTTGTACTATATATCTCTTAATTTAATAAAGTAACTACATTAGATTACCTTTCTTGCAATATATATTATTACCAAGCTATCCTTATTCTAACATTATTACGTAGATATATCTAAAAACATATTTATCTCTTCACAATATATCTCTTAATTGAGTTCTTCTCTCAGTTCTAGTGTCTTGCACTGACTCTATAGGTTCATGAATTGAGTCATATAAGCTGTTTAACCATTCATCACTGTTGAGAATGGAATCACCTCCTATAATAAAGTTGATTTTCTTATTTGATTCTCCCAATTCATGCACCAATCTAGCTTCTTCGTATGTCACACCTCCCTTAACATAAATTATCACATCTTGGACAGGTTCAGTGTTAATATTTTGACCATATTGTTTGGTGACAACGTCTGGTACTAAAGTGGCTAAATTGACAGAACTGTGGGCTTCACTGTTAGGAGCAGCCAAGTACTCTAAAGTTTCATTTAATTTAGGTACGTATTGCATATAGATATTGTCTGTTTTAGCATTTTGATTTCCAATATTATTGAACAAATTGTTGATATTAATTTTTTTATTGAAAATGTTTCCGATATTTCCATTATTATTATTAGAAGATGCTGCACCACCACTCTTCAAGTTAGGACCAACCAAACTCTTGAATTTTTTAATTAATGAATTTTGAGTCACAGTTAAAACTGGTTGAGCTTTAGAAGGATCGTTAAGTTTTGCAGTCAATGCAGATAATTCATTAGCATTTGGGAATCTTATAGAATATAAAATTACCAACTTTAATTTTTCTGTAGTTGGGATTGATGGGTTGTCGAATAATTCTAATAATCTCATTTTCAATGATTGTTGATTGTCTAAATCACAAATAATTGTTTGTTGTAATTCACCAATATCCCATAAATGCTTCTTAGAAATTTCTTTATCCAATTCAGTGATTAAATTTAAATGCTTCAAAATATTTGCAGATAATTTTTTAAATTCTGGATATTTGGAAAGTGTCTTTTTCAATTCAGATAAATTCTGACTATTTAAATTATCACTCCAAGATTGTTTAGTTTGAGATTTATATTGTTCCACATACTTTTGGAATTTTTCTGTCAAGTCACCATAATTTAAGTATAATGATTCTTTATAGAATTTATCTTGGGAATCGGATAAGGTGACTGATTCTTTGGTTTCGGGTATGGTGACAATATTCTTCTTAATACCAATAAGTTCATGGATCATTGATTGATATGTCCATGGAGTTATAAGTGGAGTGATTGGATCATTCTTTCTATCAAGTAATAATAAAATTGGTGGTGCATCTGAATTGCTATTCAAATCATCAAATAAATTGTTATTAGAATTAGAATTAATATTGTATAAGATTTCTGAACTTAATCTTTTAAGGCCAATACTGCTTTGCTCGTATTTGATTATAGGACATTTTTTCAATGATAATAACAAACTTATAATACTATTTGATTCTTCCATAATTGAATCATTGGAATTATCTAAAGGTTTATCCTTTTGAGTGGTGTAAAGGTTTTGATTCACAATTACATAATCTTGAAACAATTCAATTACACTTTGAATAACTTCATATTCATCAGCTTCGGCAAGCTTTTCGAGCTGATTCTTATTAATAGTATTGTTTAAAAATAATTGATAAGAATTGAAATGAGGGTTTCTTAATTCATCAAGCAAGTGTTGGATTGATTCCTTGGTAGGTTTGATGTAAACAATACAATTCAAGTGTTTCATGGCATTCAAATCCCTTTGGTTCTCGATCAATTCAATCAATATGATATCATTTTGAAGCAATTGTGATTGTGTATATGACATAGAAATGATAGGGGTGGTGTAACGATCAACAAGTAGAACTTTGGCCTTAATGGATGCATTGTCGGACTTCTTGGAGTTGAAGATCTTGGTGAAGTAATTATCACTCACTTTTGTTAGATTTAGAGTCATGATGAACAATGGGCCCAATAACTGATACAAGATCGTGTGATATATAATGAATAGAGTATCTTAGTGGAGTCAACTAGGGATTTGATAGTGAGGTGGTGTTTAGTCACGTGATTAATCTATAATGTTAATAAACTATTAAAAAGAGGCAATGAATAGGATTTTTCTTATAGAAAAATATTGAATATTAAGAGGGTTTTGTGATAATGTGTTTCTATAGTTTAAAAATTAATTTTTGGAAAGGTTTTATTTTTGTAAAAATTCTAAAATTATAGATTTCCCAAATATGCTAACAGAAATGCTAGTTACAATAGACGAGAAACCAACAGTGGTATCATTGATACTACGACTCAATTTATTCAATTATGTCATTGGTGAAGAATATAATTGAACAATATCTCTCGCTACAAGCTACTTTGTCATCTAATATATTTATTGTGTATTCTGTAAGTATTCTAGACTATAATATTGTATATAAATCTAATGATTATAAGAAGCAAATGAGACCAGATATTGTACAAAAATATATTATCATACTCTAGTCTGCTTCTCTAAAATATACTGTATAACAAAGATCTATGAAGGAATCATTGACTCCAACACTCTTTGTCTTGGATAATAGCTGTATCTGTTATTTTTTTTCTTTCTGTAATTTATAATCTTGAGTGTTCTTCTGGGTAGAACTCGCTTCTTGGTTTATAAGATTCTGGAAGACCAGCTCTATCAAACTTAGATCTAAATTGTTCAACACTGTACTGTTCACCGGTTGGATATTGGGATGGAACTGGTTGAGACAAGTTGTGGTTCAAAGTAGAGACCAAAACATTCTTTAAATCAGCCTTCACAACGTTAGATTCATTCTTCTTAAGTTCTTCAACAATCTGTTCAGCAAGGACATCAATGTTATCAATGTTGCTGTTGGTAACAGAATTAAGAACATCAGAGCTGAGTTCGAGATCGTTACGGTAGAAATAATTGACCAAAGTACTTTGAATCAACTTAGTTCTAGTGACTTCTGGTACAGTTTGTGCCTTCAAGTGGACCACAGTAGTAGAAGCATTCTTAGACTTGTTGAAAATGTAATCATCCACAAACTTCAAGAATTCGGCCTTGGTAATGGTATCAAGAATTTTAACGTGTCTTTCCTTATCTTCGAAATCATTGAAACCACCACAGATTTCACTCCAGTACTTAGAAGTTTCTTCAGACAAGAACTTCAACTTGGTTAATTTAGTATCCTTTAATGATTGCTTGAAAGAGTCAAATTCTTCATCAGTCATTTTAGTTTCCAAGTATTCCTTATATTTGCTTAAGAAATCTTCAATTCTGTATTCCAAATATTCAGTAGATCTTTCAGATTGAACCAAAACTCTGAAATAAGTAGAAAGTCTTCCTAATCTGGTACCAGAGAAAACAACATAACCCAATTGTTCTTTGGTTCTTAATTGATCAAAAGATGGTTGCTTAGTAACGGTGGAGAACAAATCTGTCAAAACTCTTAATTTATCATTCTTAGAGTTGGAATCAACTTGAATCAAATATTCGATACATGAGTTAATATTCTTAGGATCTTGATTGATAACTTCGTATCTCAGTCTAGAGCCTGGAGAAGAAACGTAGTTTTGTAATCTGACAACATCATAAATCTTTTCGATAGAATCATCAAGAGTCTTGAAATTCTTAGTATATTCCATCAATAATCTCTTTACTTCATTGGCATTTTCAATATCATAATTACCATGAACTAAAGATTCAATGAACACACCTTGTTCCCAGATGGTCTTGGTAGCGAATTGGTAGAAATCATCGAAACTAGCTTCATTAGTCAAAAACTCAGCTTTATCTTGACTCTTAAAGACACCTTCGTTAGTTAAAACTAAAAAGTGTGCACCAATTTGTTGGAATGGATTGACATAAGCAAAGTTTTGGTAATCTTGAATAACCTTCAATTTCAATGTATTGAATCTTTCTTCGGATGGTTTGAAGTTAACAAACTTACTAACGACTTGTTCCAATAACACGGTTAATTTATCATTATAACCAGAAATTCTAATATTGATACCGTCTCTTAAGTAAGCGATTCTCACATTAAGACCAACCATAGAAGCATAGTAGGTGATTTGGTTCAATTCATCATCAAGAAGTTCGGATAATAATCTAGAGTATGCTGTGGAACGAACATCAGTGGTGGTTGGAGGTAAGTGGAAAAGCATTTCAATATTGGCCTTTGGAACTTCAAATCTATCATCTTGTTTGAACCAAAGTTGTAATTTGGTGGAGTCTTCCACAAGGTATGGATGTTTCAACGGATTATCAGATTTCTTTCTTAAAACGTTAAAGTTTTTAGCGATGAACTCATTTGGAGATGGGTAATGTAATTCTGGATTTAACTTGGCGTTCTTTAATTTTTCAATTAATTCAGTAGATAAATCTTCCACCAAGTATTCAGTTCCATACCATTTTTCCTTTTCAGTTAAACCATCTAATTGTTTGGAGATTAACATAGCTCTGAAGTTTGATGGGTTTAAATGAGCACCAAATTTCTTAATCAATTCTGGATTGAATTCATGATGAACTGCAGAACTCAAAACGTATTCAGCAGGGATATAGTTACCGAATTTATATAATTTGTTACTTAATCTGGAAACAGTATTTGAAGCTTCATCCTTTTGCTTAAACTTGAAATTGACTTTAGCGATTTCATTAACTTCATTCCAAATCCATTCCTTTGGTTCATCAGAGTTAACAAGCTTTAAGTATTCGAATAAAACAACCACGATTTCATTCCAGTGCTTAACACCTTCGTTAGTAAGTTCTAATTCAAATAACATGGCACTGTTACCAACACAAGTCTTTTGAAGACCAGCACTTAATTCAGTAACCCAACCTTTTTCTTTAATATAATGGTAAATTGAACCTTTACTTTCATGACCTAATAAATGAGAATAATATCTGGAAGGATCATAATTCCAAGTTTCTTCAAAATCATCAGGAATCAGGAAAGTTAATTCTAATCTATGAGTGTCCTGCACTGGTTTAACTGAAATCAATTTTGTTAATTCATTTTCAGTGTAAACTAATTCACCACCATTATCAGATCTTGGTAAATTTTTATTATGAACTTCAGCAAATTTTTCAATTGCCCATGCAGTTAAAGTATCTAAATCTTCTTTACCTAAAATGGTTAAACCCATTCTATTGGCAGAATAATTTTCTTTATGAAATTCAATTAAAACATCTCTAACATTTTTACCTTCACTTATTGGATCATCATGTAAAGTTTTATAATTACCAGTTGAAAACCCATTATAAGGATGATTTGGATTGGAAGTATTTTTATCTAATTGATAAAATCTCCACATATCACTTTGTAAATTTTTTTTATTTTCTGAATCAACGGCATTAATTTCTCTATCTTTACCACTATTACTAAATAATGGAGAAATGAAAAATTGAGCAAATCTATCTAAAGCACCTTCTAAATAATCGGAACCAACTTGGAAATAATAATTGGTATGTTCTAATGATGTATAAGCATTTGATCTACCAGAATGTTTGGCAAGATATGAACCATATTCATTTTCAACAGGATACTTTTTAGTACCCATAAATAAAAGATGTTCACAGAAATGGGCCAAACCTGGAACTCCATAATCTTTATCAGCAAAGGAACCAACATTAACATCTAATGCTGCTGCTGATTGGTCTGCAGTAGGATCATGAATCAATAAAACTTTAAGTTCATTATCAAGTTTAATTAAACGATAACTTCTATCATCAGTTAAAGGCTTTTCAATGGTGGGGTAATCCGCCAACACAGTATAATTGGACATTTTGGTGGTCAGGCTCCACAGTAATTTTCTTTTGGCAAGTAGTAGATATGAGGAAAGTTTTGAGTAATGATGAATGGCGGTGTGCTCACCTAGCATAACGTAACTAAGTTGATAGATTTGGGTGAACTGTCATGTGAAGGAAAATGCATGATTAGGGCCGCGGCAGTGAATGGTGACGCAATCAATACCGCCACTAACAAAAAAACAAAAACAGAACAATACAAATAGAATGTTGTACTATATTACATAAAATTAATAGAACTGAATTTAGTTACTATAGTGGTTAAGGACTACAATTGGTCAATTGGGTGGATAGAGGTGGCTAGTGGTTTTTTATTGATCAAACTCGGGTTACTTTGTGTGGGTTTATTGACCTTGGTGGTTCCAGATCTGTCAGATTTAACTGTGGAGAAAGTGAAGGCGAATAGATCAAATTATGGACGCGAAATATGTAAGCAGAAATGCCTATCAAACAAAAATATGTAAATTTTGTAAGGCGAATTGCCTCCGGGGGTCATGCAGGTAGAAGGGTCCCAATGTGGCACTAACTATTGTTAGTTAACGGAAGTATGGTCTGGAAGATCGGATTTGTGGGGCTAGCCGGAAATACCTATTTTAGATTACACGTTAAATGTAAGATAGACATATTCATGCAACATAGTGTCAACTAATACAGAAAGACTAGATATAATAATGTAGCACCGAGAAGCAATTGTAACTGGTCCGATAAGCTAAATTCTTCAGTTCGTATCGGTTTTCTTGGTATTTGGGGTGTTTTTGAAATTACTGCAAAATTGCAAAACATGTCAATTTTGTAAACTGATCGTACTACATTACACTTAATTAATTACTCAAATAGTATTACCTAATTTTTATTTAGTTGGCTATGCTGTTAGAATGAATATATAGGCTTTAAAGAGTGAAAAGTCTTTGATAATATTTAAATGATAATTTTAATACTTCTTACTTATGTGGATCTGGATCGGTTTGGGAGTTGACTAGTATTTCAAGATTCACAAGGAAACTACTAATTAAGTACTCCACACTGTCCAACTTAGTAAATGCACTTACCAATACTGGATCAGCCGACGAAACCTCAATTTTCTTGTTAATCATCACCACCATATTATTATATGTAACACACTTAGTGATATAGTCTATTGGTTCAAGCTTTGGTTTTAACAGTAAATGATGCATAACATTACTGAACATTCTTGACCCTTCACCATGCTTTTCAGAATGCAGACTCAATTGTGATAATCTACTTTCAATTTCAGAAACATTTAATGGAGATCCTGCTCGTACTGGGGTGGCACCTATGGAAGATCCAGGGGTAGCATGTGAGCTAGGAAGTTTCATTTCATCCCTGATTTTATCAATGTACGAAAGACCTTCTGGAGTTATATCACCCCATGGTTTCTCTGTAACTCTATGCAAACTTTTGAGATCTACGCACACTTCAGCCTGGCTAATGTATAGATCAATGGCAGTATTATGAGTCAATTCAGGCTCAAATGACAGTGCAGGAGTCACATTAATTGGGAAAACAAGTGCTGGATCAGTTGGTAATTGTAAACTATTCTTGGCCACTTGTATTTCTTGAAGTAATTCATTAAATGAATCAGTTAACTTCTTATGACCAAATGTAGAACATGCATCTTCTTCAGTCAATTGCTTAATAATTTCAATTGACTTCTCTACTGACTCTTTGGCAGTAATGATCTGACGAAGCAAAATAGGTTCCTTCAATAATAATCTATGGATCTTAAAATGGGGTTCTCTTATAGCAATAGACATCTGGGTAACGTATTCTCCGTCTCTGACAATTATCCCCTTTAAAGCTTCCAGCTTTGTGGTTGATATCGGGAGCTTAATTGCAGGTCCCCGCTCTATCCTGTTGGCTTCATCAGGCTCTTGTGGGGAATTAAATAAGAGTAAGTTGCAACATATTTGAAGTGCTTCAATAATTTGAGGAAATTCCGGTTTCACTATGTTTGAAGTGTACCAATGCAAATCATTGTCAGCTTGTTTATCCTGACTAGCAGTAAGGAACTCGACAAACCTGTTGTCCGAGTATATGTTCTGGGTAGCCATTAGGGTTGATTGGATTGGTATCGCCAGATTATGGTCTTTGATCACATGACCAAAAGTAGTGCACCTACCACCCATATTTCAAGGGGATATGCTAAAAAGAGGTATAGAGATGGTAGAAAGTTGCTGAAAAGGGTCAAAAGTAAGTACAAAGCTTCCAACTAAACAATATCTACTTAATTGGAAGCTTTTAGAGTTATAATGAAGCCAAAATCGAGCCGTGCCCCTAACAATTTGGGGGCTGGTGATGTATGTAACCTGCAAACCACCCTAACCTGTAAAGCTGACCATCACCAACGCAATCAACAACAAATAAGTCCCACAACGCAGTACTCTTTTACATGTGCAGGACTGGCTTATATCCACAACTACAATCATAGTATAGATAAACATGTCGGGACCATCCACTTCAAGCGAAAGATCTACAGTGATACCCAGTGATGCTGGAAATCACGAGGCTGCTTCAACAAGACCCGATTATGATAGCGTAACCGCCACTGCCGCTGCAGCAGTTTCAGCTTCAGGATATGGAAATGCTCTTGGAGAAGAAGCTAATCAGTTCCATCCACATCATCAAAACACTTATGCTTCTGCTGAGTTTCAACATCGTGCTGAGCTTCAAAGAAGACAACAACAGTTACAACAACAAGAATTGCACCAACAACAACAACAACAAATGCAATTTCAACAACAACAACAGCAACAACAACAGCAACAACAACAACATCATCAACAACAATTGCAACACCACCACCAATTACAACATTCACCTCATCCTATGGCTGAGGAGTATGATGCTGGTGGAGTTCTTGGTTCAAGATATATTGAGAATGAAATTATCAAGACCTTTTCTAGTAAGGCTTACTTGGTGAAGTATGTCAAGGAAGTTCTTAGTGTTGAAGAAAGATGTAAGATTGTGATTAATTCTTCTAAACCAAAGGCTGTTTACTTCCAATGTGAACGTTCTGGATCTTTTAGAACCACTGTTAAGGATTCTACTAAGAGACAAAGAGTTGCTTATACCAAGAGAAATAAGTGTGGTTACAGATTAGTTGCAAATTTGTATCCACCAGAAAAGGATAAGAAGAAGGTTAAGAAGGATGGTATTAAAGATGAATTGGAATTCTCATCTGATCCATCTAGTGAAATGTGGATTTTAAGAATGATTAATCCTGTTCATAACCACGCACCTGAACCCCTTAGTGGTAAGAAGAAGAGACTGAAGAATGCTCGTACTTTGGTTGAAAAGCCATTACATCGTAATGTTGGAAGTGCTGCTGTCGCTGCCGCTGCTGCTCATTATGTTCCAGGTGATGTTCAACAATTAGCTCATAATGGTTTACATCATCACCAACTTCATCATGAAGACAGACACACTCCTTCTGTGCAAGATGCTGCTGTTATAGCAGCTATTGAAGCTACTCCAGCTGCTGCTGCCGCTGCTGCTCTTCACAACCAAAACCCACCTGTTGATCCTAACATTGATCCTAACGTTGACCCTAGTGTCCAAGCCCATGATCATGCTCATATGAGACAATATCACCCGGGCTTAAGACAATAGTTTGATTATTTTATTTCTGAATTGTTTTATAATGTATGTTTTACTAGATGTAGTACTAGCTTATCATTTAAGGAGTTATTACGGTAACTTTCTTTATGGTATTAGCTAATAAGTACCAAAATAAAAAAAAATGTATAAGAAAAGAAAGAATGCTTTAACTAAATACACTAATTGTAGATAAAATGTAACCCCAGAACAATAACTAGCCAATAAAGTAACAGTACAAATAGGCCACCAGAACACTCATAATAACCTTACTTCACACCGGGAGACATATACATATTTATAGTACTATCTTCCCCATTTGATTTTATCGTATTTCCCCTATCTATCACTATAGTGGTCTCACCTCACTAAACTAATGATGATTCACGTCCCTCGCTTCCCTACACCGTTTGTGGTGGTCGTCGTTCGCGTGCACGACTGAATTTTTTTAGATGCTCAATATTCATCCACCATATATGATAAGGACATTGATCCAGAAACGAGTAATGTCTACATCACACAGCGATTGGTCTGCCTCTAAGGTTAGAACCACCTTCTTGGATTATTTCAAGACCAAAAGAGACCATACTTATGTTCCATCTTCATCTGTGGTTCCTCACAATGACCCAACCCTTTTATTCGCCAATGCTGGTATGAACCAGTATAAGCCAATTTTCTTGGGTACTGTTGATCCACAATCTGATTTTGCCAATTTAAAGCGTGCTGTCAACTCCCAAAAGTGTATTCGTGCTGGTGGTAAGCATAATGATTTAGAAGATGTTGGTCGTGATTCTTACCATCATACTTTCTTTGAGATGTTGGGTAACTGGTCTTTTGGTGATTACTTTAAGAAAGAAGCTACTTTATGGGCTTGGGAATTATTAACCGAAGTTTATAAGCTTGATAAAGATCGTTTATACGTTACTTACTTTGGTGGTGATGAAAAGCAAGGTTTGGCTCCAGATTTAGAAGCTAAAGATTTCTGGACTTCTGTTGGTGTTGCCGAAGATCATATTTTACCAGGTGATGCTAAGGATAATTTCTGGGAAATGGGTGACCAAGGTCCTTGTGGTCCATGTTCCGAAATCCATTATGATAGAATTGGTG
Organism: Suhomyces anneliseae; assembly: GCA_030568535.1. Classification (NCBI taxonomy): domain Eukaryota; kingdom Fungi; phylum Ascomycota; class Pichiomycetes; order Serinales; family Debaryomycetaceae; genus Suhomyces; species Suhomyces anneliseae. The sequence continues at coordinate 160,224 of JAJMGB010000009.1, read as the reverse complement.
GTAGAAATGCTGCTAGTTTAGTTAACATGGATGATCCAAATGTTTTAGAAGTTTGGAATCTTGTCTTTATGCAATATAATAGAGAAGCTGATGGTTCTTTAAGACCTTTACCAGCTAAGCATATTGATACTGGTATGGGTTTTGAAAGATTAGTTTCTATCTTACAAAACAAATACTCCAACTATGATACTGATGTTTTCCTTCCAATCTTTGAAAAGATCAGAGAAATCACTGGCGTTAGACCTTACACTGGTAAATTCGGTGCTGAAGATGTTGATGGTATTGACACTGCTTACAGAGTCATTGCTGATCACGTTAGAACTTTAACTTTCGCTATCACTGATGGTGGTGTTCCAAACAATGAAGGTAGAGGTTACGTCTTAAGAAGAATCTTAAGAAGAGGTTCTCGTTACGTCCGTAAGTACATGAACTACCCAATTGGTTCTTTCTTCCAACAATTAGTTGATGTTGTTATTGAACAAAACAAGGAAATTTTCCCAGAAATCGTCAAGGGTGCTCAAGACTTGAAGGAAATCTTAAACGAAGAAGAATTATCTTTCGCTAAGACCTTAGATAGAGGTGAAAAATTATTCGAACAATACGCCATTATTGCTTCTAAGACCCCAGAACAAACTTTATCTGGTAAGGACGTTTGGAGATTATATGATACTTATGGTTTCCCAGTTGATTTAACCAGATTAATGGCTGAAGAAGCTGGTTTAGCTATTGATGAACCAGGTTTCGAAAAGGCCAAGGAAGCTTCCAGAGAAGCTTCTAAGGCTACTGGTAACAAGGACACTGCCACTTTAGTCAAATTAGATGTTCACTCTTTATCTGAATTAGACGCTAACGACAATGTTCCAAAGACTGATGATTCTTTCAAGTACGGTCTTGAAAACATTAAGGCTAACGTTGTTGCTATCTACGATGGTTCTGCTTTCGTTGATACCATTTCCGATGCTACCAAGCAATACGGTATTTTATTGGACAAATCTCCATTCTACGCTGAACAAGGTGGTCAAGAATATGATACTGGTAAGTTAGTCATTGATGGTAAGACCGAATTCAACGTGACCAACGTTCAAGTTTACGCTGGTTACGTTTTGCATACTGGTTCTCTTGTTGAAGGTACTCTTAATGTCAAGGATGATGTTATTGCTACCTACGATGAATTAAGAAGATGGCCAATTAGAAATAACCACACTGGTACTCACGTCTTGAACTTCGCTTTAAGAGAAGTTTTAGGTGATTCTGTTGACCAAAAGGGTTCTTTAGTTGCTGCTGAAAAATTAAGATTCGATTTCAGTCACAAGCAAGCTTTGAAGCCAGAAGAATTAGAAAAGGTTGAATCTATTTCTAACAAATACATTAAGGATAACCAAGCCGTTTACTCCAAGGAAGTTTCCTTATCTGTTGCTAAGGAAATCTACGGTTTAAGAGCTGTTTTCGGTGAAACCTACCCAGATCCAGTTAGAGTTGTCTCTATCGGTGCTCCAATTGATGATTTGGTTGCTAACCCAAAGAACGAAGAATGGCACAAGCTTTCTATCGAATTCTGTGGTGGTACTCACGTTGCTAAGACTGGTGAAATCAAGGATTTAGTTATCATTGAAGAATCTGGTATTGCTAAGGGTATCAGAAGAATTGTTGCTGTCACCGGTAACGAAGCTCATGAAGTCCAAAGAATTGCCAGAGATTTCGATGCTGACTTAGAACATGCCAACCACTTACCATTCGGTGCTGAAAAGGAAGCCAAGTCTAAGGAATTAGGTGTTGCCTTAAAGAAATTGTCTATTTCCGTTTTGGACAAGGCTAAGTTGACTGACAAATTCAACAAGTTAGACAAGGCCATCAAGGATGAATTAAAGGCTAAGCAAAAGGAAGAATCCAAGAAGACTTTAGAAGTTGTTAACGAATGGTTAGCCAAGGAAGATGCTGGTGAATTCTTAGTTAGTCACGTTCAAATTAATGCCAACGCTAAGGCCATCACTGAAGCCATTAACTTGATCAAGAAGTCCCACAAGACCAAGTCTATTTACTTGATCACTGGTACTACTGACAAGGTTGCTCACGGTTGTTACGTTTCTGATGAAGCTATTGCCAAGGGTGTTGACACTACTGCTTTAGGTAAGGCTGTCTCTGCTCACATTGGTGGTAAAGCCGGTGGTAAGGGTAACATTGTCCAAGGTATGGGTGACAAGCCAGAAGGTATTAAGGCTGCTATTGAAGAAGTCACCAAGGTTTTCCAAGAAAAGTTAAACTAAACTGATTAAACGAGCCAAATGATTTCATAAGTATGCCTTTTGTGGATCATCTCCAACAGACAAATAGATTTTTCTTTACTTGTCTAAAGTGTTACTAATAGGATTGAGCAATAGTTATTAACTAATATAGTGTTTATAGGTTCATTCTGTATCCAGTACAATATATACATATATTTATTGAAAAAACAAAAAAAATTATTAGCGATAGTAGGTAATTAGTTTTGGCAAAATCAATGGTTGAATTTATTTACTATACTCATATATTTTTGAAGTATTTAAAATAAAATATTCCTAAGTCGTTATCATCACCACCTGAACTGAAATTATAAATGTTCTGGTGGGTTTTCATTAGTGAGAATATCTTCTTCATCTTGATTAATTTGAATAGGAGCACCTCCCACGTTATTGATTACTTTGGTTACGATATCATCTAATTGCAGTTTTGTAACTTCTGGAGCTTTTCCAATAATACTAATGGTATTAATTTTCCAATTGAGATGTGGATAACTGCCGATCTTGACAATTCCTTTACCATAAGTTGAATCTACTTCATTTTGTAATCTAGTTAAAAATGGAGCAAATTCACTTTCTGGAGAAATTGTTTTAACATATAATCTGATCAATTGGTTACCGTTTGATTCTATTCTTGATTTTAAATGAGGTTCTAATCCATCTATAAGTTTTGTGAAAAGATTAGGAACTCCTGGAAGAACATATACCTGTTGATCAAGAGCTATTATAGGAAACCACAAAGAATCTTCAACAAAAATCTTTTCCACAGTAGCAGGAGATTTACTTGAAGCAGTTGGTAAAGTAGCCATTTTATAATAAGCATCCAATTGATCTTTTGGTAAAGATTGAAGATAAGAACCTCTAAGTTTATTCATTCTATCCACCACTTCAGTATCTAATTTATAATCAAGACCATAATAATCAGAAAGAACAGAATAAGTAATATCATCATGAGTAGATCCTAAACCTCCAGAGGTAACAATAAAATCCACTTTATCTTGTTCACGAAGAATCTTTATAGAATTGATAATATCTTGTTCATCATCCCCACAAACTATAGTACGTTTTAATGGAATGGAAAGTTTATTAAAACAAAACCTAGCAAAGTTATAGGAATTTGTATCGAGAATTTTACCATTCAACACTTCATCACCAATGATAAGACATCCTGCGGATGCAATTGGCTTTACAATGCTCGAGGACGTCATATGGAACCTTTTGGTAATTAATTGTCTAAGCAACATATGATGAAAGATAAGACCAAAAAGACTAAATGTGTGTCACGTGTGTCCTTACCCCAAAAGCTACTCAAGCCAACCACGGCTCAGAATACTCTACAACTCACTCATAGTATTTAACTACATCCAGGACCAAAAAAATTGCCAATTGCTAGTAGTGTATCTACCTGGTAGGCAGTGTAGTAGTGCGAGTGTTAAATGGTCCTTTTTTTTTTTATTTTTACCCATATATGGTACTGTTTGTATGGTATTATCAGTACTGTATGGAATGGTTATGGACAAAGTGAAAAATACAGGAAAGCTGGTGGTGCCACACCTTTTCCAACAACCTCAGCCAGCTGAGTAATCCAGTGGATTTTAACTCATCGTAGCTCCTGCACAAGGCCACTTTTTCTTAGCTTTTTTCCCCTACCTGCTAAGCCCAACACCGAAGGCCGTCATCTTTAGTCACCCCCTATCTTTCTCTGTCAAAGTCATCACGCACACTAGTGATACTTTTTTGTTCCGGTGAATTTTACTCAACAAGTAGGTGGAAAACTAAATAACTTTAAACTATATAACAAACACGTAAAACATGTAAAAAAAACAACACGTACAAGCTGTAACAACCAACCCCAATTTAATCTTATCTTCGTAAAATATGTAAATTATGATTATCGAAAACGGGTCCACCCCCGCTTTTTTTCCAAGCTTATTGCTGGATTTGTTCCACACTTTTCCAATACGGATCCGTGCCGGCATTGCCCCAAGTTGAAACTCGCAGCCACGTGCCCCCTGGTACCCTACCCAAAGACCCAGCGGAAAAAAAAAAAGACACACCAACTTATCGTCAAATTTGGATAATCTTCTTGTGACACTCACAACCAATTACTTATACCTTACTCCCTGCTATTAGTTACGTTTTTTCTACTGCAAGTTCAAAGTCTATACTGATTGATTACTTAACAACCAGGCTTTAAACACCACAAAAACTAATTTATTCATCTCGTCCTAATATTACAAAAAGAAGAGATCACGTAAAACCAAAACCAAAAAAAAAACACATATATCTACCCTCCCGTCCTCCTCCTCCCTTTCAACTTTCAAGTTTTATCATAGTTTCGAATTATGGGAAACAGCCCGTCTAAAAATGATCCTCTGCCGAACAACCAATCTTCATCAACTGCCACCACTGGCATCCTTGGTGGTGAACTAGAGGCCGATGAGTCGGCGCCGGCGCTATCGCATCTATCGTCCTCCAGTTTACAACAACCTGGTGGTAGTACCAGATCTTCCGCCATCGATATTGGTACTCCTAGTACCAGTTCCTTTAATCCCAATTATTATAAACATAAAAATGATACCACTCCTAAAATTAAGGTGAAAACTTCTTCTGAATCCCCTAAAAGAGTTCGTAAGCAATCCATTCCTGACTTGGATTTAGATTTAGAAATCGGTGCCTCTATGGCTCAGTTATTAAAGATTTCTAATCAACAAGTCTATGGATCTTCTTTCGAAAGTGTTAAATCTGATGCATCTACCGTTTCTCCTGTTTTTACTACTGCTGGCGAATCTAAAGATTTAGAACTGCTTCTGTCTTTAGGTTCTACTTCTCCTTATGGTAAAGGTGGTTCTCTTGAATCCAAGGAATCCTTTACTAATGGTTTTACCAGTAAAAAACTTGATTCTATTGCTGAAACAGATCACTCTCATGAAACTACAAAGAAAGTTAAACCATTATCATTATCAAATTTGAAAAAGCATGATTTGAAAAGTTCTGCTGTTTTGGGTGAAGCATTAACTAAAAATGTATCCTCAAGCTCCTCTAACTTATCAAACTCTCCTCCATTAATCCCTGTAAATAAGAAGTTAGATATTGATGTGGATTCGGTTATTGACCGTTTACTTGCTATTGGTATGAAGAAACCTTCTAGTGCTCGTCGTGCAGCTAAGGATAAACTTCCTGTGACTAACACTGAAATTAAATATATTCTTCATAAAGCAAGATCCATCTTCTTGGAACAACCATCTCTTCTTAGGTTAGCGCCTCCTGTTAAGATTGTCGGTGATATTCATGGTCAGTTCCATGATTTAATCCGTATCTTTAACAGTTCAGGTTATCCTCCATATTCTAATTATTTATTCTTGGGGGATTATGTTGATAGAGGTCATAAATCTTTGGAAACTATCTTGCTTTTGTTGTGTTACAAGATTAAATACCCTGAAAACTTCTTCATGTTAAGAGGTAACCATGAATCTGCTAACATCACTAAAATCTATGGATTTTATGATGAATGTAAACGTCGTTTACCTGCTATTTCTGGTAACCATAAATTATGGAAAGTTTTCGTTGATGTGTTTAATACTTTACCTATCGCAGCAACTATTAATGATAAGATCTTTTGTATTCATGGAGGTTTATCTCCAGATTTGCATGATTTAAAACAAATTGAAAACATCAAAAGACCAACTGATATTCCTGATAAAGGTCTTTTAGCTGATTTATTATGGTCCGATCCTGATCCTCTGGTGAAAAACTTTTCGATCTCGAACTGGCCTAAGAATGATCGGGGTGTTTCTTATTGTTTTGGAAGAAAACATGTTGACTACTTCTGTAATAAATTCAAAATGGATTTGATTGTCAGAGGTCATATGGTTGTTGAAGATGGTTATGAATTCTTCAACAAGAGAAAATTAGTCACTGTTTTCTCAGCTCCAAACTATTGTGGTGAATTTAACAATTTTGGTGCTGTTATGAGTGTCGATAAGAACTTATACTGTTCTTTCGAACTTATTAAACCCCAATAAAGAAGTGAAGAAGAAATGAAGAAGAATTAAAAGAAGAAAAAAATTAATATGTTTGTAAAAGTTGGTTATAGAGGTATTGGTATTATGAGCTGAAGATATGAGACTCTTCCGTTTATGATATACACGATTGCTTTATTTCTTACTGTTAGTTATTTTATTTAGATTGAATTTTATATATTACCCTGTAATATTTTGTATCCAGTTGTTCAGTGAATGAATATGTTCTATTATTAATTAAATGTAGTTTACTATGTAGTTCATTTAGTATTGAAGTTATTATGTTATTATCCTCAGCCTCAAGCTGCATTTCTATTGTTTATTCACCAAGTGATGATATTACTTAGCTTTACAATTTTGATATTACCTTTATACATTTATAGTATTCTATTTTTCTAACCCTAACCTAACCCTATATTAATTTTTTTTTAAAATGACTTTTAATGACTATCTGATGAAATTAATGATGATGAAATGAAGTTTATGATTCGTAAATTTGGCGATTCCGTTTAAGATGAGGAGAAGAAGATCCATCAGTACAATAACCTCTTGAATTATATTTCTTCAAAGGAGCACTAACAGTTTCATCAAATGGCATGACTTGATCTTCATCGTCGACATCCAAATCTTCATCATCATCGTCATCGCCATAATCATCGTCATCATCTTCATCTTCATCATTTGAACCATAATCAGAATCATCTACACTTATATCACCAGACCTTATATCATCAGAATGAAGTTGTTGAGCATCCGTACCAGTAGCAAAAGTTGGTTTGATATTAGCATCGGTTTCAGGAGTATTTGGTGCAAGTGAATTAGGGAAGTAATGAATATTAACATTACCTTCAGCTTTAGAAACAGCAGCCAAATTTTTTCCCATCAATTCAATTAATTGTGTATAGTATAAATTCAAAACATCTTTAGCATATTTGATTGAACTTTCACCTTTAGCATGAAGTTGTTTACCTGGCATGCATCTCCAATCGACTCTTTCTAAGAAATCAAGCTCTAAACAGTTTAATTCAGATACTGCAACACCTCCAACTCTGGCATAATGATCATTGGTATAGAAGAAATCTTCCATTGATTTTTGTGCAAGCATGGTACCAACCAAGAGAAACCGATGGACAGTCCATGAATTAAGGGTAAAAAATGGTTGGTATTGATGTGATAAGAGATCAATATAATAAATGGTGGTAAGTAATGTTGCAGGATTGAAATTATTGAATTTGGTTAATCTGGCAAGATATGTATGAGTTGAGATGGATGGAGGAGTTCTTGAATGGTACCTGGTTAACAAGCTATTTGATGATGAGGATGATGATGATGTAGATGGTTTAGATACTGATTCTGGAACCGATTTATCATTCAACGATATTAATGACAGCATCATTCTTGTTATAAGATTTATCATATCATCTATGGAACAATCCATAAAGTCTTCGGGTAAATACTTTTTTACAATTTGTACTGGTGGTACAACAGGTTTTATGATAGGTATGACTTTTTCTTGGACATGAGTTTTTTGTTCTTGAACTTGTTGTTGTTTGGTTGGAGATTTTTTGGAAAATGTTATTGAAGTTGGAGCTGGTGTCTTAGTTTTGAAATGTGATACTACTTGAGGACTAGCATTAATCAAGTACTTTTGATAGATTTCAAGCAGCTTTATTTTTCTTTGCTTATTGACGGATTCAAAGTAAAGTTGATGGTTATTAAGACATGACTTTAAATTTGGAGTTTTGATATATTGTGCTAAGAAAGGATCCAGAGCCAGGGTTGAAGGTGGTGAAACCATAGCCATGGGAGGAGACGTTTTAGACTTGATACTGCTTGTAGCAGTACGACTACCTGGTGACATTTTAGGAGAAACCGTATTTATCACGGTATCGTTTGGAGAAGGAAATGGTGAGGACCTAGATATTAGACTCATGGTTGATCGGAGAAACTTTAATACATGGTAATCCCGAGGAAATGGTAGTTTGAACCAAGTATAATGACTATTAACAAGTTGGAAATGAGTTCCGAGACACTTATAATCGAATAAATTTAAAAATGTTTTAAAACAATAGGATGAGACTTTTAAAAGATCTGATCTGATTGATGACTAGGAATTTTTCTCTTAGGATGTTAATTAATGGATAAAACTAAAGGGTAACAATGAAGTTATTTTAGATAGTAGTAGTTAATTGGTTGTAAAGTTGATTCAAGATGAATATGAGTGAGTAAAAGACTTAGTACCAAAATTAATATCTATGTTCCTAGCAATCACCACTGGATTAAGATGTGTAATAATTGACACCCGCTCGATATATAAAATGACTTTTGTTCTACCGGGACACAAAACCGAACTAAAATGGGCACACGTGGAGTACGCACACGTGTGTGGCCCACCTTTTTTTTTTATTACAAGGTGAGAGACATACATTGTGGAGAGAGGCTGCAAGGAACGGGTACCCACAGAACAATATTGTGCCACTAATACACGTATTATTACGGTGTTACGGGGTAATTATGGTCCAAGTGTACTTAACCTTTGACGTGACTGGTGGGGCTAAAAATTGTAGTAGAGTTATTAGAGTTAATTTTTGGCGACTCTACTTGATACGAAGAATCACCTAATAAATTTATAAAAGCGCCTTAGTGAAATTATGTGAGTAACAAAATTGAGCCAAGTGATACAAGTGAGCCAAGCGAATCTCAATAGTGTGTAATTACAATGTATGGAAGAAAGTGTCTGGGCAGGGTCAGGCAGGCAGGCAGTAATTACACTATTAAAAAAAAAAAAAAAAGAGCAAAACAACAGCCATGAATGATGACATCCAGACCATCCAAGATTAACTGTTTCAGCTTGATAGTGGGGTATTAAGATTTACAACGTTTTAATTATACAAATTATGGGAATCCGGACCATCCGCATCGTGGCTTGAGGAACGTTGTCATCTATAAATGGGTTATATACATACTTTTTCTTTTAATACGAAAAACGTATGATATAATACGACATGTCTACGACAATGTCCTTTGGTTCTATGCACCACTGAAGATGAGGTCATTTTTCTAGATTTTAAAAATTGTTAAAAACCTAAATTTCAAAAACCCAAAATATATAGGACCTACAACAGCCTTCCCCCACAGACCTTGTCAGGTGGCAGGCCGCGTGACCCAACTTTTTTTTTTGTTTTCTTTAAACTATGGTGGCGACATTGTCGCCCGTGTCGCACCCATACAAAGTCACATAAACAAATAAACATCAGCAAATTTTTGTAAGCCCAAACATTCATCATGGCTGAAATCAATTATCTTGATGAAGGTATGTATAGAACATCACGTTAATTCCTCAATTTTAATACTAACAATAGGTTTCGACCCCCACAAGCTTCGGGTGGCTCAACTCCGATCCATTCTTCTTCATCATGGCGTGAAGCTGACGTCACATACTAAAAAGGCTCAATTGATTGAGCTCTTTGAAAAGGAAATTATTCCAAATGCAGAAGAATTCAAAAAGAATCCTTATGTTAAAAAGGAAGATACTTCTTTTGCTTCTGATGTGAATGATTCCAAAGTAAGTGAGTCTGATTCGAAGATGGAAGATGATACTTCAATGGATGAGTCAAGAAACGAGAATTCTGATTTTGAACAACTTTCTACTGCTTCAAGAAAAAGAAGAGTAGTATCTGAAACTAAGAAACAAAAGCGTTCAAAGTCTGAAAAGAGCAAATCTGCAAATACTACCGCTGAAAAAATCACCTCTCCAAAATCTGTTAATACCACCATTACTACTCCAAAATCTGCAAATACTACAATTGATAAGGATACAATTCTTGAAAATGAAATCTCTGCCAAGATTGAAGAGCCAGTTAAAACTCCAAAGGCTGAAAAGACCACTTCCAAGACCAATACTCCTAAGGTTGCAACCCCAAAGGTCGCAACTCCAAAAGCTGCAACTCCAAAAGCTGCAACCCCAAAATCCAAGGAAGATAAATTGAAGTCTCCAAAGTCTAAATCTAATACCCCCAAACTGGTCAAGAAAGAGAAATCTGTTATCAAGAAGTCTATCTTTTCAGATGATGAAGAAGATGAAGAACCAGTTTTTAGTCCAAAGCCAAAATCTGGCACTCCAAAGAGTGAAAAGACTCCTAAAGTTAAGTCTGTCAAGTCCACTCCAAAGAGTGAAGGTAAGGTTACCAAGCCAACTCCAAAGAGTGACAATAAAATCAAGACTATCAAACGTTCTACTCCATGTAAATCTCCTAAGGTTCAACAAGAAGAAGAAAAGTCATTTACTACAATTCACGATGAAACTAAGGATTTCGATGCAGCTATTTCTAGAATCAAGAAAGAAGAACAAAATGAAATTCACCCAATTATTGACTTGAATTTACCTTCTCAATTGGGAGTTTCTCTTCAAGAACCAGCTTATTTGATGAATCAAGTAGAAACTCCAAGAAGATTAAGATCTGCACAAGCTACTCCAAGAAAGACCCCAAGACATTTACCATCTCAAAGTCTTACTCCAAAGCCAAGATTGATTCCTATTAACAAGCGTCAAAGTGAGTTATCAGATGATGAATTGGATGAGGAAGATGAAGAGGAAGTTAAGGAAGCTGAAAAGGTTCCAGAATTGAAGAAAACTCCTAAAAAGTCTTTAACTCCAGTCTTCTTGACATTCTTATCTTGGATTGTGATTGTTTCCTTTGGTCTTTTTGGATATTGGTATAGAGAGCAAGTGATTTCTGTTGGATTTTGTGGCCATGAAGTTGAAAATCCTACTTTCACAAATTCTAATAATGAATACTTGCAAATCTTCGGGGATTATTTGGACTCAAATTTTAAACCAAAATGTACTCCATGTCCTAACCATGCAAGATGTTTTGAAAATCTTGAATTAGGATGTTATGAGGATTTTGTTGAATTTAAACCATGGAACAATATTATTCTCCCAAATAATAAAAAATGTATTCCTGATACTAAAAAAGCAGAAAAATTAGAAATCATGATAGATGTTGCGTTAGATTTATTACGTAGCAAGAATGCTATCAAACAATGTGGACAATCAAAGGACATTGAAGAAGCAGGAATTAAATTAGATGAATTGCATGATCTTTTACTTTCCATGAAAGCACCATACATTACTGTTGAAGAATTTGAAGAATTATGGCAACGTTCAATTGTTGAATTGGAAAAGGAAAATGATATAATTGTAAGGCAAGTTTAATTAATAACTAGTGACCGGGTGACATCATCATCTGGCTTTAATATACGGATCACTTGATGATGATTATCTGATCTTAGTATTTTTGGATAATTACTAACATTTTTTTAGACGGGATTTACAAGTGTACCATCCCAAAAACTCATTGCTAACACTAACGACACAGAAGTCAAGGTACAAACAACGGACAAGATTCTTCGATCAACGTCCTTATCGTACCTTAGCTTGAAATGTCAGTTAAAGAATAGTATCGTTGGATCAATTGTACAATACAAATATAAAATAATGATAATGCTTCTTATCTTTTCAATCATCAAATATATCCAACATAAGTACGATCAGTACAAAATTGAATTGATTAAGATAGATATCATTTACAAGGACGTTCTTTCAAAACTTCAATATCAATATAAACTTTCGGCTACCAACCCAAATGCCAATCCATTTATTGGTTCCAATCAACTTCGTGATTTAATTTTGTCAAATGAACATAATTTAAATAGAAGAGTTAAGCTTTGGAATTCTGTGGTTTACAAGGTGGAAAATAACACTAATGTTTCCTGCAAACTTATAGAAAACCATGGTGAAATCATGAAAGTATGGCAATGGATCACCGATGTTGAAGAAGAATGATGCCGCTGTAACATTCTGGCCGTATATAGCATAATAACGAACAAGATGAGTTGAACAAACTCACTTGATTCGATACATAGTTAAAACAAACTCATTAATAAATATCCATTAATATTAATTTAATATTAAATTTTACACTAAAAATATCTGATGTAATGCTAATAATATTTGATAATATATTAATTTTAATAATTCTATAAAATCTCAATCCATAAGTGGGTATAGTTTGAAAATAAAAAAAAAGAACCTGTGTTCTATATTAACTGTGTTTATTCTATGTGTTATATGATAAATATTATAGTTCTGTTCTTATTTCTGTCTATCTATCACTATGGTATGCAATGAGGTTAGGCATACCCCAACATTTGTAGCCAACACCCTTGGCCAAATAACATAAACCTTCTGTCTCTATACCATCGTATCCTTCATCTCTTTCCCAAGTAGTTCCTACAATATAGCTGGTAGGAAATATGACACCCTGTTTGTAGATCACTGACTTGGCAAAGAGAACAGCACCACCAACTGAATCTAATTCTACGTAGAAACCTAATTTATCTTTGTTTTCAGAGTAGGTGGTTTTATCCTTGAGATAAGATTCAAAATGGAACATCTTGTCTGGAACATCTTTAGGAACGTATTTCAAATCGTTCCATTTATTTTCGTCCAACTGTTTGAGTTCTTCTTCATTTGGTTTAGTTCTTTCTCCTTTCCAGGAATTCTTGTCGTAATCTGTATCCTTTCCTTTGATAATTCTTGGAACAATAATATCTAATTTGGATTCAATAAATTTAGGTAATAATTTATTAGGTTGTTCGAATTTTTCAATATCGGCATCCACAAATAACGTGTAAGTTTCATCTCTTAAAGAGTTGAAAAGAATGAAGTTTCTGGCCCTGGCAATGGCTTTTCTTCTTTCTCTTTGGACTTTATCTGAATGTCTTTCTTCACCATCAGGAGTATCTTTAGCTTCAACTATTGGTGCCAAAACCAAGGTAATTCTATCAAACGATTCTAATCCTGGATCACCAGTTTTAACCTGAATATATTTTTCAATTTTACTGAATTCTGACTCGGTTTTTATCAATAATCCAAGTGTTACATGATATGGTAAGTTTTGATGAAGAGATTCAAGAGTAGTTATAAATTGTTCAAACAGTCTGTCAGTTCCATAAGCTTCTTCACCAGTGATGGAACTAAGGATTAAAACTGATTCCTTTTGAGGTTTTTGAAATAATGAAGTTTGAAGTTTATTAACTCCTGGTCTCTCGTAAATTACCTTAATATAATCATTAGTTGCGTGTCTTGAATAAGCAAATTTAGGATTGAAATATGATTTTGGTGAATGGAAGGTGATTAACCCAACAAAGAATACTACCACCAATACGAGTAATAAGTTGGCTCGTTTAGCAATTATCATAATGCTTTGAAAAATGCAGAAGGTTGAAATCTGACCAATTTTTCCTTTTTTCTAAAAAAAAAAAAATTAAAATAAACTGAAATACGAATCAAACACGTTAAATTTATTGTACAGATGTAAAAGAAGGTATGTGTGGTTTAAAAGGCTTGGTATACGTGTTTTGTGCAGTACGAATCTTTGATCTGTTTAAAGTGGAAACTCAGATACTCAGACACTCAGAGACTCACAAAAAGTCGCATTATCAGTCACCCTAATCAGTCAAATTGATCGCGAATTTAGTGAAGGCAAACTTAACTGATTCATTAACATTTTTTATCCAATTAGGCCAATTATCCAAATTTATAAACCTTTCATAATCATAATCATAACCAAAAGAACAACCCATAGTTTAGTTTGATGTCTTCAAGTACTATACTCGATTTGGGGGATGATATTCTTATCACTCAAATCCCCCAGTACTTATCTCCTGAAGATACCTTTAATTTTTCTATGGTTAATAAATCAACCTATAATGCATTCCATCATTCATCATTAACTACAGCATTATATAAGATCTTATATAATAAGAAGTTCACCAATCATGCCAACAATTTCACTTTGGATACTCATGAAGATATGAACTGGGTTCAATTGTTCAAATTACGGGTTAATTTGGCTCAAAAAGTATATACTTGGGGGGCTTCGTCTATGGCTAGATTGGGGTATTTAACCCGTAATATTGATTCAAGTCATTTAACTTCAAATTCTTATGGGATCAAAAATGTTCATACTCCTACCAATTTGATTGAATTCAATGGTCACCTTGTGATTGATATTGTTGCCAATGGATTTAGTTTTTTGATCTTAACCAATAATGGGGAAATCTTTTATACTGGTTTATCATGGAAAAAACCAGAACAAAGCTTTGGATCTACTCCAGGTCCAATTAAGGGTGAAGATGCTGGAATTTCTCCCTCTCAAGCTGCTTTAACTACCTTACATGATACTCCTCCATTGATGTCCAGAAGATCAATTAGAGGTAACACGGGAGTTGTAGCATTACCATTCACTAGACATAGCCTTCGTTATGATAGAGATGTTCCTTCTGATACTCCACAATCTAGAAGAATGCTTCAACCTCCTGCTAATGTCACCAGACCGCCAGAAGAATTAACTTTCCCTCCAGAATTAACCAATTTAAGACCAGGAGTTCAAGAAACTAATTTATTGACTAGATTACATCTACCTGAACTTCCAAACAAACAAAAACAAAAAATCATTTCTCTTTCAAGTGGAAGAGAACATATTGTTGCATTAGATGATTTTAATAACATTTATACTTGGGATACTGGATCAAAGGGAAAAGAAGGTACTCGATTAAATTTCCCAGGAATTGATCTTGCTACTTCCACAGTTGTGAAAGTTTACGCTGGTTGGAATCTTTCTGCATGTTACATCTATGAAGTTGGTCTTGTCATTTGGTATACTAGAATTCCAATTTCTCGTGAACAATATGATTCTGGTGATAGAGTATCAGATGTAAAATATATTATATTACCAGGAACAAAGGGTAATATTGTGGACTTTGCTGTTGGTTATAACTTTGTTTTATTCATTGCTAAAGATTCAGGTAAACTTTATAAATGTCGCTTTAGTGCTGGTGATTATGCAGCTAGAGAAGAACCAATTGGTGCAGATGAAATCTCCAGCACTGTAGCACCAATGGATAATTTTAATAATTGGTTGAAAGAGTATAATATTTCTGAAGGTAAGTTTGCCAGATTTAACCAATTGAAAAGTTGTTTCACTAATTTTGTTGTTCTTACTGATGAAGGTAATATTGTTTCAGGAAACAGAGCACATTTAGAATATACTGGAATTTTCCCACATGATGATGAAGATGGTAAGGATCCTATTTGGATACCAGAGCTACAAAATTTACATATTAAATCCATTGAATTGGGAGATCATCATTGTTTGGCATTAACCAGTGAAGGTTCAGTTATAAGCTGGGGTTTAGAAATTGATAATTGTGGGTCTCTTGGATTAGGTCCAAAGGATGATTTTGTTGACTCCCATGACTCACTGGAAGTGAAAGATGAAGGTAGAGGAAAGGGTATGCGGGTTCTCAAACCTTTCCAAATCAATAATCCTCCATTTCCTGGTAAATGGTTGAAAATTACTGCCAATGGTTGGCATTCAGGAGGAATTTATGTTCCTGTTTAAACAGCCATTGAAATCATTTGATCAATGAAGATGGTTTTCACCAAAGCTGCAAAATTACGGATATTACGACCTACCGAGGAATTGAAATCATATGAGAATTTTTTAAACCATTTGAATTCAATATAATTCCGTTCGTGGTTGGTTTTACGTGTATAACCGTTGTGCAGCACTGGTCAAAACAAAACCAGAAAATGTCTCTACGAATAATTATATAAGGATAGTCAAAAAATAGACAATACAAATAAAAAAAAAACTCATGAACCCAAGAAAAAACTTTGTAGATCCAATTATAGAATATGATGGAATGATAATTTAATGATCATGGAATTGACATGGAATTGACACAGATCCGACATCGTTTTCGACATCGTTTTTTCGACATCACAACCATCAATTGCACTAGAATGTATGAGTACAAAATTAAAGCAAAATTTTGATCTATACCTGTAACTGTATAAAATACTTCTACGTAATTCTATATAACCAATCATTTTGCATCTGACTAATGCATATGGTGACTCAATTTTAAATATTACATTTATAACTGTAATAGTAGGAGGAGCAGCCCGGATTATTCGGTTGTAGTCACACCTGACCCCTCCTCCTGTCTGCCACAAGTGTCGTGCGACATTGTAGGGGTGCCCTTTTTAGGGCCATCGCTAACTATGAACTAAAACCCTAAACCCACTAATAAACGACAAAAAAACTATCTAGTAATATTAACAATACATTAATTGACTCATATGTAAGTTGAAGTACACTTATGTCCGAATATTGCTAATGTTTCCAAATCAGGTTTCCAGTAGAAAGTAGTAGCCACGTAATCCCCACTCCCAATTCATATTCCTTACGAGAGGGTCACTAAACTTCGTTCAGGTCGTTCCCAAGCGATGCCTCGTTTTGTGTCACTCTTCTGTTATTTGTTTGCCATATAAATATATGTGACGGTGACAACGAGTATCATACCACACGTCTTTATACCATACACGTATAAACGGGAATAGATCACAAGAACCCATCAAACAAGTGTTTGTATCTGCTAGTATTACCCGTTCTTCAATCAACTCATTCTTATCATTAAAAAGTCACTTTTTTTATTGATCAACTTCATATAAACTAAACTACAAGCATTATGGCCACTTTAAGTCCAAGAATTAATAACAGACACCGTCATTCCAACAGTATAGGAAGTTTGACTGGGGGCATTGATGCTGGAACCAACAATGGTGCCACTTTATCCCCTTCTTCATCCAATCAATCTGGTCATAATACTCGTCAACGTCGTTCATCTTCTATTATTCAACATTTAGAACCTGATACTTTAGAAACCAAAATTGATCAGTCATTAAATCCTAATGTTAATGCTAATTGGGTTCACTACAAAGGTGCTTGGATTATACACATCGTTTTGATTGTGTTGTTGAAAATCATTCTTAATTTCATTAGTGTTTTAGATAACAATTGGAACTGGACTTTAACTAATTTATGTTATAATATTGGTTCTTACATTATGTTTCATCAAGTAAAGGGTACTCCTTTTGAATTTAATAATGGTGCTTATGATAATCTTACAATGTGGGAACAAATTGATAATGGTGATCAATATACTCCAACTAAAAAGTTTTTAATGATGGTTCCTATTGGATTGTTTTTAATCAGTACTCATTATTCCAATTATGATTTGAACTTATTTATTTTAAATGGTGTCAGTACTTTATGTGTGGTGGTTCCAAAATTAGCTTTTGCTCATAGGTTAAGAGTTACCTTATATTGACCTAATTATTTGGCTCTCACTATTAATTTATTGGAAATTTGTAATAAGACATTTTTTACACAGTGTATAGCATATCTTAATCAATATTAAATATTAATGTTAAAACAAAACAAAACAAAACAAAACAAAACAAAGCAAAGCAAAAACTAGTAGAAGAAATAATCAAATAGTTAATAAAAAAAATTACCAAAAACAGTGAAACCAGTAGAATCAGTAGAATCAGTAGAATCAGTGATAATAGTGGAAACAGAGTACATAACACTACAAAGCAAAACAAAAATAAGACAAAAAAGAAAACCTATACAAAAAATAGAATATTAACTAGTAGTTCAATTACAGATCTTTTATTATGGACTCGTATCCAATATTGACATCGTACTGCACAAACTGTCTATAGTGATCAACAACAAAAGCTGGTTGAAATCGCCCCCCAATTACTCACAATAAATAATTAGGGCTAGTAAATCTTTTTTTTTTTTGACCTGAAAATAAGTGCCCCAAATTGGGTATCAATTGTTCTACAAAAACGTTCTATATAGTTCCATAGAGTATACTAATAACTCATGTAAAAAAGCAACAAGCAACTGAAACAAAAACCACAACATAGCACCATCGGTTACATTGGTTTTGTTATCCTAAATCACTAATTAAAATGAGATGACTTTGACTCTCTCTCTCAGATTAAGTTAATCTTGACATACGGCTAGTGCCAAGTCTTCAATCTAGTGATCGCACGTGAAAATTAATGACTCCGTTCAGGCCCATATCTAAGTACTTATCTTACGTAACCCATACTCCACGTTATATTAGCGCGCTGACTCCGTTATAATCGAAACCCCATTAATTTCCAATTTTCAATTATATAAAGGGAAGAATTCATCTCATCTTATTCTTGTTTATCATCATCATCATCAATTTCCAATCATGCCTTACGCCTTATCTGAAGCTCATCAAAAATTAGTTGAAGGACACCTTCACGAAACTGATCCAGAAGTTGATCAAATTATTAAGGATGAAATTAACAGACAAAAGCACTCTATTGTGTTGATTGCCTCTGAAAACTTCACCACTACTGCTGTTTTCGATGCTTTAGGAACTCCAATGTGTAACAAGTACTCTGAAGGTTACCCAGGTGCTCGTTACTACGGTGGTAATGAACACATTGACCGTATTGAATTATTGTGTCAAGCTAGAGCTTTAGAAGCTTTCAACCTTACCAGTGACCGTTGGGGTGTTAACGTTCAAACCTTGAGTGGTTCTCCAGCTAACTTACAAGTTTACCAAGCTGTTATGAAGCCTCATGAACGTTTGATGGGTTTGGATTTACCTCACGGTGGTCACTTGTCTCACGGTTACCAAACTGATTCTAGAAAGATTTCTGCTGTTTCTACTTACTTTGAAACCATGCCTTACAGAGTCGACTTAGATACCGGTTTAATTGACTACGAAATGTTGGAAAAGACCGCTATCTTATACAGACCAAAGGTTTTGGTTGCTGGTACCTCTGCTTACTGTCGTTTGATTGATTACAAGAGAATGAGAGAAATTGCTGATAAGGTCGGTGCTTACTTAATGGTCGATATGGCTCACATCTCTGGTTTGATCGCTGCTGGTGTCATTCCATCTCCATTCGAATACGCTGACATTGTTACCACCACCACTCACAAGTCTTTAAGAGGTCCAAGAGGTGCCATGATCTTCTTCAGAAGAGGTGTCAGATCTGTTAACCCAAAGACTGGTCAAGAAATCCTTTACGATTTGGAAAACCCAATTAACTTCTCTGTTTTCCCAGGTCACCAAGGTGGTCCACACAACCACACCATTGCTGCTTTAGCCACTGCTTTAAAGCAAGCTAACACCCCAGAATTCAAGCAATACCAAGAATTGGTCTTAAAGAACGCCAAGGTTTTGGAAACCGAATTCATTAAGAAGGGTTACAAGTTGGTTTCTGACGGTACTGACTCTCACATGGTCTTAGTTTCCTTGAAGGACAAGAACATTGATGGTGCCAGAGTTGAAACCATTTGTGAAAAGATCAACATTGCTTTGAACAAGAACTCTATTCCAGGTGATAAGTCCGCTTTAGTTCCAGGTGGTGTTAGAATTGGTGCTCCAGCCATGAGTTCCAGAGGTTTAGGTGAAAAGGACTTTGAAAAGATTGTCAACTACATTGACTTTGCCATTACCTACGCTAAGGAAATCCAAGCTGGTTTACCAAAGGACGCTAACAAGTTGAAGGATTTCAAGCACAGAATCATGAATGTCGAAGACGAAAAATTGAAGGCTGTTAAGGAAGAAATTTCCGAATGGGCTGGAGGTTTCCCATTATCTGTCTAAATTTGATCAATTGACAACAATGTGGGGGTGTTTTTCCCATCTTTAAAGTTGATTTATTTATGATTAACTTTTATTTTTAAACAAAACTCATTATTAAGTGACAATCTTTTTTTTTTTGGTTTCACTTATAAAAAAAATTATATTTCATTTCTTAGCAAAACTCTCTATGAAGTGCTCAACCCTTCATATCTTATTTGGGTTATTATATTCAACATAATAAATTATAATCATCGTACAAAACAAAAATATTAATTGACTCCTTGTAAGAAACTAATAATTATTTGAAATAAATCCCCGCCAAATCAATAGATTCTATTTTCCCGGCGGAATTTTTCATCCAATGTGAGCTTTTTCAAGCCACTTATCTTTGGCCTTCTCCCCACTTCTCATGTACATGTACATATAGTTTGACATCGCATCGTTTAGTGTCAGGCTCAAGGTTGCATTGTTACATTGGGCTGCGAAAAAGTTTGTATGTGTCAAAATCAAAGGTAAAACCGCCCAAATTCAAAGACAAATTAAGCTCTTATAAACTTTCTTGATGAGTCAGTGGTTCCGCATATCGACGGTTCAGTTGTCCAGATCAATTTACGAGATATGAAATTGGAAAACTTGACGATGTTCCCTTTAAAAACTATTCATTTTGTTATGAGGCAATAACGTGCATTTAGACACTCTGTTAAAATAATTTTTGATAGCTTGAAAATATTTTTCTATGTAATCCCAGTCATCCCGGAAGCAATTGTTATCAGTACAGCAAGCACAATTATTATTCAGTAAATTGAAATATTAAAAATGTCTCAGTAAACAAGTATATATCTATTTATCTATTAAAACCTATATCATGAAGTATTTGATATTTTGAACCCGAAATTGCTATTTTATTGTTGTCTTGTGTCGAGGGCTCAAGTGATTAGGTTCTCGGTTCCTGAAAAGTGCTCCTTTCACGAGTGTCTTTTTTTTATTTTTCCTTCACTAGCAGAATCATTTGGACCGAGGCACAAAGGGTCAGGGTTAAAAATAAGATGCAAAAAAATAAACTAACTTGGCTTAAATATGGGGCCGTCTATAGTTGTTTATGGGGTTCTCCACATTCTATTAGGAGGCTTTGCATTGTTAAATGTTTTAAAATCTTATTCACTTATTCAGCTATTCACCTCTATCTTTATTACAATAGTATTTTTTTTTAATATTATATTAATTAGTTTATTAGGTATTATATACTTCACGAGAAGGAGCGCATCAAGCCTCACCTTTAAACCTCGGTTGGCTTAGAGTTTTGTTCACTAATCAAAGCACCTTCACCGTTTTCCTTAGCAGAGTTGGTGGAGCTACTAGAAGCGTTATCATTGGTTTCGAATTTGTCCTTTTCAAATTCGTTTTCGTAAATACCCAATTGAGTACCTTGGTCTTCGATATCCTTTAAAGATAACTTTGGCATAGTAGCAGCAACTCTCCATGGTTGTCTACCATCAACGTAAGCCTTAGCGAAGATGATATCAATTTCTTCTAAGGATCTACCAGCAGTTTCTGGGTAGAAGAAGAAAATGATTGGAATGAAAGCGTAGTTCATAGCGGCGAAGAACAAGTAAGCACCCCATCTAGCGTTACTAATGAAAACTGGAGTGAACATAACAACAGCGAAGTTACAAAGCCAGTTAGTACAAGTAGAAATAGCGGAAGCAATAGTTCTAGTTCTCAATGGGTTAACTTCAGGTGGGTAAATCCATGGTAATGGTAAAATGGTGAAAGCGAAGAAAACAATGAACAAGAAAATACCAACAGCAGCACCTTTAGCGTTCTGTTTAGTATCCTTAATCAAACAAGCAAAAGTAATGGTGAAAGAAATACCTTGACCAGCAGCACCAATTAAGAACAACTTTCTTCTACCTAAAGTATCAATCAAGAAGAAAGATGGAATGGTAGAGAGAGCGTAAATAGTGGAGAAAACACCACCCAAAACTAATGACAATCTTCTTTCTAAACCAATGGTTTCTTCGAACAAAACAGTAGAGTAGTAAATAGCAGCGTTACAACCAGTGAATTGTTGGAAGAATTGAGAAGAGGCACCAATAAGAATTCTTTGAGTGTGTTGAGACTTACCACCGGAGAAAACTTCCTTGAAACTAAGTTGTGATCTAGAGAATCTGTTGACAGCATCTTGAATAACAGTAGCTTCAGCAACAATTTCGTCATCTTCAGCTGGAAGATCCTTCAAAGCAGATAAGACAATGAAAGCTTCTGGTTTTCTATCGTGAGCAATTAACCATCTTGGGGATTCTGGTAATCTGATGATACCAAGGAATAAAGAAGCAGCGAAAATGATTTGACAAGCGACTGGTAATCTCCATGAAACAGAAGAGTCGACATAAGACAAACCGAAATCTAACCAGTAAGCAATAAGAGTACCGACAGCAACGACGGCACCTTCCATATTGACTAATCTACCTCTGTTTTCAGCTCTAGACATTTCGGATTGCCAAACTGGAATAGTAGCAGTGTTTAAACCATTACCAACACCAGTAATAACTCTACCGACAACGAATTGACCTAATGGCCAGTGAGGCTTAATTGGAGCAGTGGAAATAATAGTACCAAGAATAATAATAAGAGAACCAACAATAATCAAAGGTCTTCTACCAGTGGCATCACCCTTGAATAATGCAAATAAAGCACCAAAGAAACAACCTAATTCGTAACAAGAAGTAACACCACCTTGAATAGTACTGGCGTTTTTAGTAGCAGGGAATTCATCATTAAATTGAGGAGCAGTAATTAAACCAGACATTAAACCTTGATCATAACCGAACAAGGAGAAACCAGTAACGGCTGTGATGGTAATGTAAACTCTTAATTTTTTTCCTCTAAGACCAGCGGTCTGGGTTCTATCGGTAACCCAATCAAAGTGACCCATATTGAATATATTTATCAGTTAATATAAAAGATTAAAATTTTAATAAAAATTTAAAAACTGATTGATAAAACAAATGTGATATAAAGAAAGAAGAAGAGGAAAGGACCGGGATGGTTGGGGGGATTGTTGCCTATTTATACAATTGTATCAGCTTATTTTAAACACCCCTCCAGAAGTTCCAAATGCCCCAAAACGTATTTAATCACAAAAACATCGACTGGAGAATTTTTGTGGAACCAGAAACTAGTGCTACAAACCGGTTCCACTAAAATTCAAAATATATTTTGTAAACCTATTCCCAAACGATAATAAGATTCCGAGCCGAGCCTCGTCGAGACTGTGTACAAACCACTACTATACCCTAAAATGAGGGAAGGAATAATAACAATAGATGTATAGTTACGTAGACGGGGTTATGACCCCGGGCCATTTCGAAAAACTTGGCTTAAACTTTGACTCACTGAAGTGTACACAACTGCTGTCTCGGCATGTCAACTTTCCCATGCGGCGCCCCACTATATGACATCTGCATTAGTGATGAGGAAATGACACATCACGTGTGACTCTGGCTACCTTTCATTGCTATCGATAATTTTCTTGACCTATGATCAAAAAAAGTTGAAAACTTCTCCACTTTGTTGGGAAGAGGGCCGTGCGATTGTCGCCCATTTCCCCAGAACGCTAATACGAGTTTAAGTTCATGGCTCACACCTATTTCAAGGCTCATAAAAGTAGTGCGATCAGGGTCTATCTTTTTTTTATGCATGTAGTGCAACTTGAATGTTTGGCTTTATTTTTTTTTTAATTTTACTTTAAATTTGTCCCGAGGTTATGAACAAAAGTGCGTCAATCAATGTCTGGGGATAACTCTGAACATTTTCTGAACCAGCAGAAAATGCAAAACAGATCTCTAGAAACAAAGCCAGATTTCATACTCGCAGCCCAGGCAGATTGGCATTTTACGCATTTCATAATAACTTTAATGTTGCGGGCTACTACCAATGCCGTACCATACGAGATTAAAGACTAGGAGCCAAAAACTGAATCCAATCATCATTCCTATTAATTTAATTATACCAAAAAAAATTTGGAATTGCATCAATATGATTTTTTGGAACCTCAATCATGAGTCAAAAGAACTTTAAGGTTTCGGCCAAACCTTTCGCTCCGAATTTTTCCTGCTTATTCCTCGCGGGGTTGTACCAACGGAACTGGTGGGGTTGATTTTGATGCACTCACGGTGATATGTTGCAGTGGCACAATACCGCATGTGAGACGGAAATACCTTAGTTGTTTCATCATTATTTGACTGTGGGGACTTAAATCCATAATCTTTTCTTTTTGGTGGGGGGTTGCAGAGACACCAGGGTCAATGACCCGATTCGTGCGCGCCCATGATACCACTTTATTCGTCTTATAGGATGAACGGCGGTAGACGAAAAAAAAAAAAAAACCGATACTTTCAGGGTTCATAACAAGTGTCCGTCTAGTGTCATAAAAGCCAAGACCTACAATTTGACTAAGTTGACGCGATAATTCTAATTCGGCAATCCCAATCTGGAAAAATTTTCACAGTCAATAACCAGTTCCTTAAATAAAAAATATATGTATTTAATTTCAATTAGTTTGACTCGACGTCATTTTACTTTCTACTTTTTAGTTTTTTTTTTCCATTTGCTTTTACTCTGGACCAAATAATGTAGCACCGATTTTTTAGAATATCAATGTTCCTTACTATTGATAATTGATAATCAAGAAAAAAAGTTCTTTCTTATTGTTGTGTTATTGATTCGACAGTGCTCAACTGTGGGTTTATCCTTTTAACCCCGTGCCGGATTTGTAATAATAGACATCTGCTACATTGACAGGAGCGTTGTTCCAGAACCCGCGCCAAGGCAGATTTGGACTATAGTTAAATATATCTTGTACAAAAAGCAGGGAATAATGCAGTAGTGCATCTGAAGTTTATATGATGTGAATCTAGAATTTGTAATCATTGGTTTGTCCATATATGGATTTATTAGTGTAAATAATATTACTACACTCGCCACTGACACAAAGTCTCGATGATAATAGCAATATCATCTTTATCTCAGGGGGTAGTCGATCCAATCTACAACCAATACGTCATAGTCAAGGGGAATTACACTTCATACACTCCCATGCATTCAATTTAATCATTAATATGCATACAATATATATCATACATTCGTTAATCTATCTAAAACAGGAACAGAGGCAGCAAATCAACCAATTGGTACATCAATATTACACAGACAGATCCTTTGTATCAGATAAAAATTCATCTTTCCCTGCTTACTGCGAAAGCCTCGGACCAAAGGTTAGATCATCTCATCATCTGCCGAGGAATATTGTGTAAGTTGCTTGTTGCTTGTTGCTTGTTACCTCTTTCTTTTTTTTTATATACAACATAAAACAGAGTTCTAACAGTAGAATCATCAGCCAAGATAAGGGCCAGGATC
This sequence comes from Suhomyces anneliseae, assembly GCA_030568535.1. Classification (NCBI taxonomy): domain Eukaryota; kingdom Fungi; phylum Ascomycota; class Pichiomycetes; order Serinales; family Debaryomycetaceae; genus Suhomyces; species Suhomyces anneliseae. The sequence goes on along the minus strand of JAJMGB010000009.1, from coordinate 134,948 downwards.
AACACTCTATGTAGCAACCCATCCTTCGATCTTCGTTCGTTTCGTTAAAGTAGTGTAGACGTTTGCTAATAGACTAAAACTGTTGCTCTTTGTTCGTTTACCTCGAGATAACAAACAATAGAGTTTTGGGGGTAATTCCCAAACATAACAATCATACCGTTAGACTCAAAACAAGTCTTGATGTCTCTATTTTTCTTTTCTTTTCTTTTATTTGTTTAAGCCCTTAATTTCTCATACATATCCAAAATACTGAAATAATGTCCCACTACTCCAGCAACGACACAAATGTGCCATAAATTATGACTTGACATGAAATAATCAACCCACCATAAGGATAAAAAGTCGCGATAGTATGGTGTCATGGTTGGTTTTTCTGGGAAATGCTTGTTAATGATATCCTTTAATTTCGTTTCTTCATTAATGCTATCATTTTCTTCTTGTTCCATTTCTTCTATTTCATGCTCAATGTCTTCCTTTTCTTCTTCTCCACTCTTGTCAATTCTGTCCAAGAGAACATCATTGTAGTCACAACTATGACCATGGTTGTTATCGTCGTCAATGACCACATCATATCTCCATCTTTCTGGAATAAGGCCACCGTAGAACACAACACCGATCCAATACCACAAGAAACTCTTGTAAACCATTGGGAAGAAGAATAATAAGGTAGTAACTAAACCTTCGTAAAACCACATGCAGAATGATGCGGTAACACCCATAAATGCTAAACCCATAAAGAAACCAATTCTCAAGGAACGACATTCAGGTTTATCGAAATATGGAGACCAGTTAAATAAGAATCCAGTTAACCCACATAAGGCGGAGAAGGTAACATAAAGATTGACTAATTTTGGATAGTTAAAAAGAGCACAGTATTCAGCAGAAATGACTGAAAATGTAATCAATACTGTAATACCAGTGTAATCAACACAGGCACATCTTGCTCTGGTAGTAATATTAGCAAAACAAGAATAAGTGTGCCAAACTACTGAACTAACCAAACAATTTATGGCAGCAGCAAAGAAACCATAAATGGCCAAATTATCTTTGAAAGTATTTTGTTTGTAAACCTCAGTACTTGGGAAATGATAGAATAAGAGGTATACCATTAAAAAGAACCCTAATAAATGGGTCCAAATGTTCATGGTTTCATTATGATTGAAATGGAATATGGATTTTAACATGGTAGAATGTTTTAATGAGAACCGGTACCCGTGAATGATATATTTATTTTCTCTCCAACTGAGTGGAAGTTCATAATAATGCAAGTATGAATGTTCAGCATTCTTTAAAGCCTTGTTAAAGTTGAAGTAACTAAGACTATTGAATGCAGAATTATGATCATAATCAACCTTGGCGGCAGGTTTATTATCTCTGATGAAATCATCGATTTGTAATAATTTCTCATCGAAATATTGAATAGTGGTTATAATCTTTTTGGATAATACCTCTTCACCAGATTCAGTATCCTCATCTGAATCATCACTTAAAGGTCCATTGAATAAATAATTATATTGATCGTCTAAAGTTTTGTATAAATAATCTAAATTTGAAATGGATGATTGTAAAACGGAATTTTTGACCACATTTAACTTTTGATGAACTTGATTAAGATAATTTATTGAAAATGTTTTTATTGATGATAAACTGGCACTACTGTTACTTCTTGATCTGTAAGAAAGGTCAAAAGCCAGACCATTTTTGTCATCACCTAAAGTTTGGCCGCTCTTTTCAGTAACAAGATCAGAACGGAACTTGAAAAACTGTTCGAAATTATCTAATCTTGACTCTATTGATGAAAGAAAATGATCTAATTTCTCCACTAATAACTCTTCTGTGGACCCTTGAGTTAAGGTTTTTCTTCTAAGACGGTTTCTTAACCCAGACCCAGACCCAGTGGTGCTTGGATCCTCGGTTGCGGTGTTTTGTCTCACTGTTTCTGTACTGGTTGTCATTATTATAGGAAAACTAGTCAGTGATGAAGAAACATACAAACATACAAATTTCCCCTATAATAAATAAATTTCGCACTGGCCTTGGCCTCAGCTATTGCACGCTCTCACACTAACGAAAAGGGGCAATAAAGACCAAAAAAAATTGCACGACCATCATTAAGCTTTCTCACTTTTCTTTTTCGTGCATGTGCCTGACAACTATTAGCAATATACAAGGGTAATTAATCGAGGCTTAAAGACATTTCACATTCGTTCTCCGAATCTCCGAAATCACTAATCCGTCTCTCCGTGGCTAATATATATCCAATACTTTATACTTCGTTACCCGACGGTACATCACCCACACTGACTAACTGACTGAGTGTGTGTAGGTTTTAAATAACTAGAAATGAGCATAATTATTTTAGTGAGTATATACCGAACCCCGGGTATACAATACAGTACCACATGGGTTATTGGGGGGGTTTCTTTTTTCCGTCATGCCAAACTAGTGACAACCTGAATTTCCAGTAATTTTTCAATTAATTGTATTGATTAGGAGTACCAATCAACTCCATCACCGATAACCCCATCCCCGACCCCATTTTACTCCTCAACTGAAGATAAAATTAAGTAGGATGCTGGTTTACTCTTGCTGTGTTCAATTCGACTAATCTAGTAACTATTTACATACTGACATCATGCGCTATCTAGACACATTTTGGAAACAATAAGATGGCTTATCAAACAATTAGGTGTGCGAGATTCCTCTACAGCCTGGAGATGAAACATTTACAAGGGGCCAGGGCCAAGTCTTGTAGATACTGGGACCCATAAACATACTTGTTTGATATATACAGATGTTGACATTCCGTGGTGTATGGTCGTATAGTGATATCCGCTTCGCATAAAAACGGTCGTATATACCTCTTATGTTTGCCGTACCATCCTTTTCGTTCCGGGTGGAGTGACTGGCATCTCATCAACCTCATTTCCCCTCAATCTGGGGAACAATAATATCTACTGAAACTGCCAAGTTCCCAAAACGAGTTTCTGAGATGACGGGAAAAATCCTGCAAGCTGACTGTTTTTTTAGATGGATATTTTTCCACCACGAGGTATCACAAACCTTATCCTTGTAGTGTGTAAGTTGCTAGATAGTATCACCGTTTTTGGATTACTGAATTGCTCTCATCACACTAGACGAAAGTAGCCCAGTAAGGTATAACCTATAGCTACTTTTATTCAACAAATCTTACTAATACCATATACCCTTGTATATGATAATAAAAGGGTTGCAACCGTATTATCACTATTTTGCAACTTATGGTAAAAGTTTCACCAAAATACTGCAAGAAATAGCCTCAAGGTAGTTTAAGCGAAAACCATATTTATAGCGCTACAATTTTCAATACAATTCTAATTAATTTTCTCTATTTTCATTACCTTTTGTATTATTATTACTATTAAACATTAATCACTAATAGACAAATCAATTTTTGGGATCGTCATTAATGAAGGTCTATTGTTGGTGTTGAGCTCTTTCAAGAACTTCATATTGGTATAAAGCCTTTCTTAATGGCTTGGACATCTTAAACTTAGAAGTAAGTTGGTTATATTCTTCTCTTAATTGGGTGTTTGTATCAAGGTTAAGGTTATCCTTACCTATGGAATCGAATAAGTATGCTCTTTCAGCCTCATGGTAATCAGTGAGGTTCTTGGTAAGGTAATATTCAGTTAAAATGTCATCATTTTCAAGTAATTTTAAGGTTTGTTCATCATTCATATCAGCGACCAGCTTTAATACTTTTTCTCTATCAATGTCACCCTTTTCATTAACAATTTCATCATCTTCAAATATTTGTTCAACTTGAGATTTATGAACCCATAAATTCAATCTAGTAACATAGTACCAACCATTGAATTCATATGAAGATAAACCATTAGAATATTCAAAAATAAGACGGTTGGTGATAGTAGATGGAACAAATACTGGAACACCACTCATCATAGAATATCTTAATGGAGACAATTGATCTAATGTGTAAAAGTGCTTACGACGATCATTGTAGATTTGAACAGCTGAATCCTTGAATGGCTTTTCAATGTTTACCAAGGAGTTATCATTATACTCTTCAGGAGCATCAGCTTCGGAACGACTTAAACCAGTAATATCAATATAAATACCAGAATCAACATCGATGAATCTAGCATCAATGTGATTGGAATTCTTAGAAATACCTCTGTTATGAATATAAGTACCAACTTCAATTAAGAATTTACCATAACCTTCTTTAGGATCTTCAACAACCAAAGTTTGGTTGTATTCCTTAGCTAATCTGGATAATTCAGTAACTGGCATTTGGATATCAATGTCCAAGTCAAATGGGAACATAAGTCCATCCCAGTACCAAGACAAAAGAGGACCATGCATAATCCAAGATACAATACCCTTTTCTTCAGCAAATCTGTTCCAGTTACGTAAAAGTCTATCCAAGATAATATTGGTACGGTGAACCAATTCTTGTTCAGTCCAACCTTCACGGTCATAGTTAAGAGCACCATTGAAGAATCTCCAATCATAATGCCATCCCCATTCACGGTCTCTATTCTTATCATCATCCACTCTAATGGTGGCCATCTTGAAGTAAGTTGGTTCATTATCATCATTGTACTTGAAACATTTTCTTAAACCTTCATAGTATAACTTTTCATATTTATTAAGGTTTTCAACTCCCATGTCTTCGTAGTTCTTGATTTCTTCTTCAATATCTGGTGGAGAGAATAATTCTTCACCAAGAACCAAGTCTCTAGAAGATTTTGGATCAGCTGGGTGTCTCAAGGTCTTGTACATACCATGAACATCCAACTCGTCTTCCAAATATCTTGGAATAACTTCTCTTTGTAAAGAACCATATTCAGTAATATGGTTAATTTGTAAAGTGGTATCTTCATCAATCAGTTCTGGTTCAAGTTCATGATTTTTGAGGTATCTTTCGATCAAGTCGGTTTTGATTAATCTCTTTCTGTTATCAAAATCAACATCGAATTCATAAGTACCACCATTTTCACCTCCATTCAAAATGATAACTCTATAAGGGAGAGGCAAATGGGTCATGGCATAAGATTTAGCTTCCAAAATTCTATAATCATTAAATGGACGATCTTCATGTTCAGAATGATCATGAATGATAAATCCAGGAAGTTGCTCTGAATGACTGTAACCAAGTTGTTCAAATTCAGTCTTTTTATATTGTTGGTTAATAGTACAGAAATAAGAAGGATCTGGATTATTGTTAGTAACCTTTTTGATATCTTCACAGGTTAATCTTTCATCCATTGGTTTCTTCAAATCTTGATTTAAAATGGTTAAATCCATCCAATCAGCCCAGTTAAATGGTAAAACTGGACGTTGAACTTTATTTGAATCAACCTTAATATTTCCTTCTTTAACTGACTTAGACTTTAAATATTGATTCTTTAATTCATTAGAAACAACAGATAAAGTTAATCTTGGATCATAAAAGAGTTCATTTTTATTAACCCATGATTCTGGTAAATCATTTTCTAAAAAGTTCTTAATTTTAATGAATAAGTTGGTTTCGGTTAATTCGGTGTGAGCAAGCCAATATCTTTTCTTATCATCTTCTACTTGTTGGAAAAGATCATTAATTTTATTTGCAAAAGATGTTTCTTGTGGAATTAAAGCAGCATCGGCTTTATTAATCAGTAATAATGGTGAATCTCGAGTATAATATAATGTGAAATAACCAGTATTAATTATGAATAATACCAATAATGCTAGTTTAAATGACTTGATAGGTATACGTGAAAGTACCGGTATTCCCATTTTTAATTAAAAGAATTAAATACCCATGTACTAATTATTTATTTGAAAAAAAAAAACACATCATCAAATGGCGACTTTCTCCCATATATATTTGTGCCTTTACTGAATTGTTCTCAGGTGAAATTGATAGGGATCATAATCCCAACCGCGAAAAACCCTATGCATATGCATACCGGTACCTTTTAGAAGGCGACTAAAAAAATTAAACTACAAGGATCGTTAAGTCCCGTTAAGTCCCGTTAGGTTCCGGACTAAGTTAAGTACCACCAGATGATATTGATGGATAGACATATCAATTTACTAGGGATCATAGTCATCAATTTTATAAGATTGAATCTCGCTTGCTTTTTTAGCTACTTATTTGTTTATTGGTAATAAAAAAAAAGTTGTTATTCTTGCAACCCCACCCGCCGAGACCGATAAGTTTCTTTTTTGTTTCTTAATCTGCAGTTGAATCAGTTAAGAAAAAATTGTCTTAGCCTAGTTTACCGATCAGATGCCGAAAAATTCTTATCATAACAGTAACATAACAAGATGATATCTATATAGATTGAAGGGTTTTAAACTCGCGTGATACTAAGGGGTTATCATCTTTCTGTGTCTTTTGTTATAGGGATTGAGCCTCCATCATTAAGCACAATTGTTGCATTCTAACGTCGCGCACAAGATGCACAAACATCATAATTTTTGAAAATTTTTTCCCCTGTAACTATAAAATTACTTTGACAGCCTATAGGAAGAGTTAAGCCCCCAATCCTACATTCTTAATACATTATTATTATCTAGTACCTTTATTAGTTTTGAAACTGGCTATTCCTCAATTTTTTTGGTCCATGCTATGATTATGGCTGACCCTTAAAAAAAGGCGTTTATTTAGGTCTGACTGTAAGTACCTTGGGCTCCTAACTCGATCTTTGCAATAGTTGCTAATGTTTTTGATTGTGTTACTTTACACAACAAGAAATTTTCTAATCGTGTACCTTTTTATGAACAATAAAACTGCTCGATGCACCTGAATCAGAGTCTCAACACTAAATTCATCAAAAGACTCTTTTCAAGACATATTAAAAGTCTAACTAACGTATTCTCTTCCAAAAATTTTCATCGCACGATCCTTTGCCGTATGCGGAATATGCAGCTCTCGATATTTTTATGGATATTATTGGAGGATTTCTCTCACACGATACTTACAATAGTTAAATTACTCCACTATAGTCCACACCAATTTTGTTTTTTTTCTTTATTAGATATTGAATTCGGATTTAAACCGCGTCTTTCTTTTCTTTCTTCATTCCCTTGTCTATACTTTGTGGCCTTTTACGAATATGATAGAATAATCTACTGTGACGTCAGATCCATAACCACAACAACAGAGAGGAGATTATCAAAAATATTCATGGTCTCAAATTACACCAAATTATACCAAATTACATGGATCAAATTATATTCTATCTTCTTTCAATTTCTTAGTGTTTTACATTGATATGACTAGGAGTCATACCGAATCATACCAGTCGTATCACTATATCCTAAACTTTATAGTGCCAAGCAGTTCTAGACCCACCACCAACTTTCAAAGAAAACTCTTTATTAGAGTATGTTCTCTATTTACGAGTAGAAGTTCGCCCTGTAGTTGAATAAACTCTTTTCTATACGAATTTAGTCTGGTTTGCATTTTGCGGCTCCATCAAATTAACTTTTTCTTTTCAGATCGGCTAACTCAATTGAAAGGCCAGTGCAACCAACTTATTTCATCTTCATTTCAAAAATTTCCTCATTGCCTCGAAGAAACCATACTTGTTGATGTGGTTGAGTATATTTCACAGGACACTATGTTTAACTATCGTAAACTGTGGTGTTCTTTGTTACTAAAAGTTTACACATAAAATATCTGATGGTGCATCACCCCGTTAATCACCGGGAATCAGATCTGCAATGAGCATGAAGAGGGTTTCGTAAACCAAACCCCGGAATTCAAGGATATACCTTGAATAATAACCGAGTGGCTCGATGGTTGAGACCCAATGATCGACTGTTCATACAATACGAGGATCTACTAAATCATTTCGGTTGTGAAATATTATATGATTATGTAATAATTGATGCGATGAGTTATTTTAGCCCTCAAAAATCTTTATCAAATGGCTCTTTGGCCGAGTGGTTAAGGCGGTAGACTCAAGTTCTACTATCGTAAAGATGCAGGCGTTCGAACCGCCTAGGAGTCATTATTTTTTTGATTTTTGTTTCCACAATATGATAAGAAGCAATATGTATTATATTGTTTCTATATATTATAGATTTTGTTCTATTCTGCCTTGGTAAGACCATGCCAAATTATATTTTTTGATACCAGTGCCTTGAAATTATCCAAAATAGTTAACTGTTCTGTAAGCAAACTTAACTGGGAAGTTTGAAGATCCAATTCAATATCACTTGAATTATCATTTCCTTGACGTTTTATTGTACTTAATTTATTTGATAAATGTGTGACGAGTCTGTTAACTTCTTCTCTTATTTCAGGATCTGTTTCCAGGCCATTTTCATCATTGGTTTCCAAATATTGTAAAACATTCAGTATTTTGTCTTGTAGCTGACCAACTGACATAGCAAAATTCTCTTTTTGTTGGGTTGCTGATATCCCTTCATTTTCTGTACTTTTTCCTGAGTATTCCACATGATTTACGGCAGTTGTGGTTGCAATATATTCACTTTCATTAGTACGAATGACTGTTTTGATAGGTTTCCAAGATTCCAGGACATAACTAACGAAAGAATCCACACCCCCATCAGATTTGAGCTCTTCTTCATCAAAAGCTATACATATTAACCTTCTATTTATACCCAACGCTTGTTTTGCTTGTTCAAGAATAGATATTGATAACGAATTGAGTTCAGTAGAATTATTTAAATGGTATATTCCCAAAATCTCATAAGTTGGATTCACTGTTCTGAGCTGGGCCAATCTTTTCTTTAAATATTCACTATCTATGGTAGATGAATCTATCAAGGCTTCAAATGAAGTATGTACGATAACACTCGATCCAGTATCAATTCCTAATAGAACTCCAAATTTACTTTGGGATCTCCGCGTCACGTGATCTGATACATTGAATAAAACTAATGAATGTAACTCTACCTTATCCGGAAGGGAATTACTTGTTGATTGCATGGTTGTGTTAGTTATAGTGGGGGAATACTGTTGATAATTTAGTTCCCTAAGCGATGTACTGTATATGGGGAGTTGTTCCTGCACAGTATATAACACCACTAATTTCTAGATTAATCTATAGACCAACAGAATATGCATCAATACTTCAATATTAAGTCTATTGGCTATATGTAGAACAAATAGAAAGACATAGACCTTCCCCACTTCCTTACCTACTCCCAGTAAATGACTCATTTTTCATACATCACTATCCACAAGTATAGTTAATTCCCCCCTCTCCCCTCCTTGACTAGTCATCGCAACTTACGTAAGGTGCGACACCGCGACATTTCAAATAATTTTTACTGTTTGCAAAATCATCTCTTCTTAATAATAACCATATAATACATCCTTCTTTGATATAAATGAAAAGTATACAATAAGTGTTATTCCCCCCCATAATGATAATGTCCTTGCATGATCCTATAGCCCGGAAACGGTCACTAGCAGTTCCTGAATCAAAGGACGATGTGGTGACCAAGAAGTTCAAACCTGAAAATAAGGAGATCCCAATGGATTCCGCCTCCAATGATTTCTTCTCAGAGAAGATGTATTCAGCATATGTCAAATCTGCATTAGAATCATTAGACAAAGTAAGTATAATGTGAATTCTTTTTTATCCAAAGAGTTTAATCAGTTTTACTAACAAATTTAGAATGATCCTTCACCTATAAATTCATTAACCTCAAAAATATACCTTCCTTTGAATAATAAAGATGCCATATCCCTTTCACATTTCAATATCATATTAAATGGTTTAATTGCCAATATTTCCAAATTAGACAATAAAGCATGTCAAGAATTAATAGCATCTGTTCTCGATTATAAATGGCTTGAAGTGAAAAATAGACATGATCCAGATTATGAAAGATTTACTGAACTTTATTCTAGATTTGTTAGCGTCTTAGTATCTTCATTTCCAAAATATTTACATGAAGTTACTAAGAAAATCGTTGGTGAATTTAGTAAAGTTGAAGTTTTACCACCACCAGCTCCTTTAAATAAGCATCATGAAATCTTATCTAAAATCATCAAATTCATTCCTACTTGCATTAATACTTTACCTCAAACTTTACAAAAGCATTTCCCTCATCATTTGTCATCTAGTTCTGTTGAACTTACTAATTATGTTCAAAATTTAATGAGTATGATCTCTTACAGTCCTGATTTACAATTCAATATTTGGCAACTTATCATTGAATGTTGTATTAAACTTGATGTTGAATTACAAAATGAATTAGATGACTTAGACGATGACGAAATTGATGAATTAATTAATGGAAAGGAAGAAGATGAAGAAGATGATGAAGATGAAGATGCAGATGATGATGACGATGAAGTTAAAGCTGCTGATAAATCTGTCGTGGAAGATGTCATAGCAGATGATGATGAAGATATAGACGGTGATCTGGAATACTTGATTGATCCAATAACATCTACAGCAAATATTAAGAAACTCCTGTCTAAATTAGATTCTATTATGAATTTATTACTTGTGAACACTTCTAATTCTTTCACTCAAGAAGAACTTAATGAAGGAAATGGTGTTCCATTATTTAATACCATTACTTCTCTCTTCAGAAGTCACATTTTACCAACCCATTTCACCAAATCTATTCAATTTATCATTTTCCATATTTCTCAATATCAACCAGAACTTGCTGATTCATATTTGGTTTTACTTATTGATGTGGCATTTAATACCAATGAAATTTTGGAAAAAAGACTTAAAGCCATGCAATATTTATCCTCATATATTGCAAGAGCCAAGAACTTATCCAGACATCAAATTGTATTTATTGTCAGCTACTTAGTTGGTTGGTTAAACAAGTATATTTTGGAAAGAGAAAGTGAAATTCACGATTTTGATCCTCAATCTACCCAAGCATCTAACCAACAAGATAAACAAACTGGTGGTATGGAAAGATTTAAATTATTTTATGCTGCATTCCAAGCTTTATTATACATTTTCTGTTTTAGATATAAACTGTTATATAAAAGCTCTGAATCTGCTGGTGATGAACACTCTTCAAGTGAGTCTGAATGGGAATGTGATTTGGATAAATTTTTCCAAAGAGTTATTCTCGCAAAGTTCAACCCATTAAAGTTTTGTGATGAAACTGTGGTTTATATCTTTGCTAAACTTGCTACTAAATTAAATGTTTGTTATTGTTACTCAATTATTGAACATAACAAAAGAGAAAGAATGTTACAAACCAATGGTAAAAGTACTTTACCTTCAGCAGTGGGAAATTTCAAGCAAAAGCAAGAATTTTTAGATTTAGAAGGTTACTTTCCATTTGATCCTCTTGTTCTTCCAACTTGTAAAGCAGTTATTTCTAAAAATTATGTGGAATGGGCTGATGTGAATCCTAACAGTGAAGATCCTGATGATGATGAAGAAGATAGTGGTAGTCATCAAGAAGGTTCTAGTGATGTCAGTTCTGATGAAGAAATAACTAGTGATGAAGAGGATTAATTCGGATGGTAACTCAGCATAAACTGTATATAGTTAATAAACAATACAGTTAAAATTTAAATAATACCAAATAGTATGACATTATGATAATGATGATTAATATTAAATGTAATTTAATTTGTACAAGAATACAATTGTACTTATAATGAAAACACTATCTAAGTTGAGGAAGAAAGATGTCCACCTTTACTTCTTATTTATTGAGCTGAAAAAAAAATTGAAAATTCAAGGGATGAAGTTTAAGTGACTGTTTCACGATCAAGTATCTTCAATATAAATTTGCAACTAATGAAGATGCAAAATCATTAAAAAAAACAAATTGATTCCATCGAGGATCGAACTCGAGACCTTCTCTGGGTGAGAGAGACGTCATACCGCTAGACCATAGAACCTATTTTTCTTTAAAATTTTGAAAACACCAGTACACGACCTTTCTAAAAATGCAGGTAAAAATGAATCAATTATAAGAAACAATACATGTATAACCTCATATTTTGATAAATTCAAGTTCTTTCAATGTTTTCTTGTCTTTCCTGATTCATTAGAAGACAATTATGATAATTTAAAAAAATTGTAATTATGCATTTTTTAGAAAATTTTAGATTTTTCAAAGCAATGCAACCATTTTGACAGATAAAGACATTAGAGATTTACATCATATCAATAGCTGGTTTGCAAATCCTATACAATAGAGCTCCTTCCAGTCTATAAACCGCAACCATGACTTAATTATACACTGACAACTGTCATTTTGCATTAATTTGCGAGAATCGCAGAAACCTATAGTGGTTATATAACCAATTAGAGCTCTAATTATAAAAAAAAAGAAGCAAATTAGAGCCGACAGTCAAGTCTAATATGCATAGTTTATAATTCTCGTGATTTGGAGCCTGTTACATATATTAGACAAAGAGCAGGGTAATTAGTCGAATTGGGCAAGTATATAGAAAATATGTGCGTGGTTGCGGAAAAATACAATAAGCGAACTCATCCCTTCCAATTATGATCTAATTATCTGATCTGCACTTGCATCAGATTGAGAGCATATAAGGAACAACAATAGTAAGTTATTCCGACAATCTATAGTTTCCTAGTATAGTATAATAAATTGGTTAATATTGCAAGTATAGTTAACAAGGGGCAAAAAAAGGCTGGGTATGTGGTTATGAGACCCTTTCCATCGTGATGAGACGGTACCTGTCAAAAATATAGCTCATGGCAAAAGAAAAACGTGCCGATACGATAAACGATTAACGATAAACGATAGTAAACAAGAAAGTCAAATGATATGATGTCAGTAAATAAATGACCTATCCGTATTCGATAGAAGGTAAACACCACATTTACCAGACTTATCTTATCGTAACTATAAATAGGATTACTAATTTAGTAGAGAGGAGCTGGCTAAGCCATTACTCATCGGCTGCGGCCCGGATTATATAATCATGTTTTTCCAGATCAAGTTATTCTTAGAATAAGCATCAATAGCCCTTGATATAAAAAGGATTGGGGAATTTTTTTTTTTTAACTTCCGTTAATCAAATACAGGCTCTTAATTCAATACGATAATAATGAGATTAGACACATTAATCTTGGCTGCCTTGGCATCAACCGGGGTATCAGCAACTCATTTAAACAATTACAGAAGAGCTAGTGATCCTCAGACCAACGTGCTTCAATTTGAAAATTTCGGATATTCTGGAAGATACCTGTTGGTATCAGAATTGAAAAATATTGATAAAGACAGTTGTACCTGTTCATTAAGTGAAGATCAAGTTTCTTTCAGTGGTACAAACGCTCCAATTAATGAACCTGTCTCGGTTCATTTTAGGGGTCCATTGATTTTAAGTCAATTTGCTGTGTATGTAACCGATGAATTTACCCATGGTCAAAACACCTCAGCTGAATGGAACAGAATAGCCTATTACGACTCATCTTCTGCTACCGCAGAAAACGTCACTTTCCTTAACAATGCAGGTGATGTCTCTAAATGTCTTGGCCCTGCCTTGGCTTACGCTGGTAAGAATGGTACTGATAAGGCTGATTCTCCAACTGTGTTACCAAAGGATGTATTGCTTTCATCCAATGAAGAAATTTCTATCTTCTCCAACGTTACTTGTGGTAAGTCTGGATTTGGTAACGATTGTGGTGTCTACAGAGATGGTATTCCTGCTTATCAAGGATTCGATGGTACTGTGAAGTCCTTCTTATTCGAATTTCAAATGCCAAAGGAAACTAGTGATAATGAAAAGATCTCTAACTATAACATGCCAGCTATTTGGCTTTTAAACGCTCACATCCCAAGAACTGCTCAATATTCTTTGAACGCTAACTGTTCTTGTTGGAGATCAGGATGTGGTGAATTTGATATTTTTGAAGTCAAGAACTACACCAAGGCCGGTCAATTATTCACTACTATTCACGATTACCAAGGTACTGATGATATTGAAACAGGGATCCAAATTGATGGTTATATTCCAAGAGACTACGAAGCCACCGTCAAGGGAGGTGTCAGTTTTGATTCTAAGGGTAATGCTGTTGTGTGGGTTTCTAACTCCACTTCTTTTGACTCTAAAATTAGCGGATCTGACCTTAACGGATGGATTTCCGGTGCCGGTGAAGCTGTTACTGACAAGCTTCAATCTGCTAGTTTAGCACCAGCTTCAAGCTCTAGTTCTAAGTCTAAGAAGAGTGATGGTAATATGGTTGATGCTAACTCATTAGTTAACAAGGTTGCTGTTGCCCTTGTCAGTGGCTTAATTTGGTTGTTCTAGATAACGTGTATATGAAATAGAGGTAAGAAATGCAAGTAATATCATGATCTCTTTTAAGTAAAATTCGCATATGAGCAATGTCTTCCAAGACTGCGAATAAATCCACGATTTGGAATCATGATCAAGGCTTCAAATCGATGGATGGACTTATTCAGATCCTCCACCCTCAAGCGAGCAACTTCAGATTCGTTCCAGATCTTTTACTTCTGGTTGTAATTTCCAACCTAACTGTAAAAATCTCATAGTAATAATCCGACTAGATTATTATTCTACCTCGAGCCTTTGATGATGTATTATATTATAACCGAACATGCACCAATTGCTGATGCATAGGTTCGATTGTTAAACGCACCGATCCTGACATCGACGACGTGGGCCCCATCCCTTGCGAAACGCTTATTCTCATCAATGGGCCTATTGTTAAATATTGCTGATTATCGGCTGCGAAACAATAAGAGATGGCTGAATCCAAGACAATTTCAGTTGCTTAGAGTGAAGACGGAGTTACCAACATGGATTCACCAGTGTCTCTAAATAACCGAGTATATATTGAGAGTAGCTTCCTATATGATCTTGGGTTGTAGTTGTCAATAACTAATGCAGTTTACCACTTTTTTGGCTCTTTTGGCAGTCACAACTGCTCTTCCTAGTCAACTTGTTAGAAGAGACAAGTTAGATGATAAATATTCTGTTCAGATCAAATCGGTAGAAACAAAGAGTCCTAATGTGTCTACTTCAGACATTTTTGAGCAGTTGTCAGATAATTTATGGAATAGGTGGTGGAGTAATACTACTGGACAATTTAATGATAAATGTGATTCTCAAGGAGATCCAAACTTGTGGTCTGTTGCTGTTGGTGGTAGAGCCATTTCATTTACTAAAGATAGATTAAAAGCAGCTCAATTGGGTAAAATGTACACGAAATATAAGAGCACAACATTAGGAGGTTATTCTGCAAGTCAAGCAAAAGATAATGATGTATACACTGATGATGATGGTCAATTAGTTTGGTCCCTTATAGATGCTTTTAAATTGACCGAAAATCGTACCTTATTATCAGAAGCGGCTAACCTCGTTTATTATATCCAAGATCAAAAGAACCCTGACCAAGGAGGCATCACATGGGTCTACAATGGTGCATATATTGCTTCTATTTCTACATTAGAAGCCTCTTTGGCAGCTTTGAGATTATATGAAGTTCAAAAAAATCATAGCTTAATTGAATTCGCGAAATATGGTCTCAACTGGACCCTTACTGAATTATATGATTCAGATAATGGGTTAATCAGTGATGGAAAAAATTCCCAGGGCCAAGTAAATTCTGGTAAATTAACTTACACCACTGGTGTGGCTATGTCTGCGTATGTCTTGCTCCTGAAATATGATAAAAGCCAGGATTGGAAATTAAAAGCAATTGAACTAGGTGTACGTGCTCTTGGAGCAGGAGAACTTAATACCCAATTTTTTACAAATCAATACATCAATGATACTCCTGATCATACCCATTTATTTTATGGTGGTCTTGCAGATATTTTAGATTTCACCACTCCCGATGGAGATTTTCAAGAAGATGCCTATAATCTTTTCAAGAATGAATTGGTTAGAGAATCGAGAAATATTTACGATCAGTATAATTACTTATTTGATTCTTGTGTCAGTACTCAAAATTATAATACTTTATTGACTTTTGCAGGGATTACACAAATATTCTATCAGGTTAATAGAATCGTTGATCATATTTAAACGAAGATTACAAACCAGAAGATGAAAGAAACTTGCGAAAGCTGCAAGGAATAAAAATAGTTATGCTTTAGGGGGTGAAAATATCCGTTATCATTACCAGTAATAAGGTGACTGGTTCACTAATAGATACACGGGTTCAAGATTTTTTTTTTTAGAAACTAGAGTCTAGAATTTAAATCATGAAATACCTCACTCTTGTTTCTCTTTGACATGAAGTGATTAAAATTAATAGAAACGTTTTCACTTGAGCCTACGAACTATATTTGGTGTTTTACTCTTTTGTTTGTTTATTTTTTATTTATGTTTATTCGTTGCTTCATAGATGAGTCTAGAATTAAGACTTACTTTTGATTTAGATGGTTTGAAACCTCGTCTAGGTACTAATATAGTTTACCAAGCGTATTATTGCTTCACACAATATTTCATTATCTTTGTAGAATATAATCCGGTTCTTCATATCAACGTCCGGAAAATAATCCGCTATATTTATCACAGGAATGTTATTTTCGAAGAAAATAATAGGCCCCTGGTCTCGAAGTAGCAATTTTGATTCAGCCGATGCATCTGAATAATGTAATCCTGCAAGTTTAGGTTTCGTTAAGCCTTGTCGGATCGTTTTAATGTATCGGTCTTTTATCACATCCGAAAGTTTTGGAATGAAGGAGGTGTCGCTCTTGAGGGAATTTCCATTACGATGAGCCAATTTCTTGGGGAAGAACTTGAGATCCTTCCTTTCCCGAACCATGTTTTCAACGTATTGTTTGTTATTGATTATGTAGTTTGAATTAAACACCCCATCCACCGGAACTATTGAATATTTTGATTTCTGTTTATCATCCCTGTCGGATATTTTCAGGTACTGTACTGCCAACTGTATCATTTCTCCTCTAGGAAATCTAGAAGTCGATCCATCAGCCTTTGTGGTAATTAGGGAATGTGCCAAGGGACTACTTGACAATTCATAATGACCTGACCTATACAACTTACTATCATGTATGGTCTTGATCCAAGACCCTGGATTCGTCAACACTGGATGTTTCAAATATCCCATATTTAGAAACTTTTCTACTTTGTTTAAACGCGAAATCGATTCTTGATCAAACAAAGTAACTGTATCAGATTTGTGGCGATCTAAGCAATTATGCGAGTTGATCTCACCTTTAACACACAAACCCCCACTTAAGTAGTTGCTTTAAGATTGATTCCCGCACTGAATTATGGCTGATGTTATATGTTTGCCCCACTTGAGTTTCGCGAACTTCGCTCGTGATTTTGTGATGCAAACTTAATTACTTGCCTCACTAAGTAATAGTTTGTCAGTAGCCTTGGTTTCTCTTCGTTACCAATTCTAAACGTGCATTATGATACCTATTAACGAGTGAATTTTAGAAACTTTAGATTTCTCCTTCCGGTAATGTTTTAAACCAATGATCAAGCCGAGTTCTTGGAAGTTTTACTAGGGTCTTGTGCATGTTTCAGTATATATATTCCCACCTTTAGTACCTAGTTTAGATTCATTTATAAAAATCCCTTGTAAATTAGATTCCATTCCCTTTTTTTTTTCTTTAGGTTCCCCCTAGTATTCTGGTTCAAGGCGAAATGCAGTTCTTATTATTTTTCATGATCATATTGCAAGTGAGTGCCTTCCCTGTACGAAGAGATCTTACGGGGAATTCAGTTTACAACGAGGTAACTAGTTCCTCTACTTCAAATCTCGAGACACGTGCAAGTGGTTTCTCGGATAAGTTAATGTCACTGATCTCTTCTATGCTTTCGCGTTGGGGCATTGATTTTGGCAACCAAAATGATGATGATTCTCAAGTCACTCAGTCTCAACCTCAATCTCAACCTCAACCACAACAAGACCAAACCCAACAAACCCAAACCATTCAAACCATTGTTACAACTGGTATAACATTTAGCTGGTCCAATGCTACTCCACAACCAAACCAACCTAATGATGATCAACCAAGTGGTATTCAGCCAAACCAACCAAATCAACCAGATCAAAACCAAAACCAGGGTCAAAACCAACCAAATCAATCAAACCAACCAAACCAACCAAATCAACCAAACCAACAACAAGATACCACTTCTCCCCAAACTCAAGCTCAAACTACTACTCAACAGTCCCCTCAATTAACTACTTCTACTGATCAACCAATTGCTGCAACTTCAGATGTCGCACCTACATCAGGTGCTGCGCCAAGTGACAGTCCATCTGATGCAAACGTAAAGAGTGTTCCAGGTTTCGCAGCCGGTACCACTTACCATCAACTTTGGTCTAGATTTTGGGATCTGGGTCAATCCAAGTGGAATAATTTAGACTCAAGATGTCAAGGTGGTTATGATGAGCCTGTTGTATGGGATCAAGCTGTTATTGGTAGAGCTATCACTTTATCAGGTAGTAACCAACAAATTGATTTGACCACCGCTAACCTTGACAAGTACAAAAACCAAGGTTTAGGTGTTTTCTCTGCAAGTACTCAAGGTAACAATGATATCTATATGGATGACAATGCTCAAGTTGCCTGGGTTTATATCAATGCATACAAAAAGACAAATAATGATGAATATTTGCAAACTGCTACTGACATTGTCAACTTCTTACAAAAGCAATCTACATCCGATGGAGGTGTTTACTGGCAATATCAAAAGGCTTACATCGCTTCTATTTCCACTGCCGAAGCAGCTTTAGCAGCCATGAGTCTTTATGAAGTTAAAAATGATCAATCTTTAGTTACTTTTGCTCAAAACTGTATGGATTACATGTTCAAGAATCTTCAAGATTCTTCTGATCATTTGTTTTATGATGGTATCGATTCTTCCACTGGAAATGTCAACAAGGGTAAGCTTACTTATAGTGTTGGTGTAGCCATCAGTGCCTTGGTTAGATTAAACAAGGCTACTGGTAATGATTATTGGATCAAACAAGCAGTGTCATTAGCTAATGCTGCTACGAATAAAGATGGTGCCTTCTACACTAAAGGTTACTGGAACAATTCCTTGAAATACGTTTACCTTTTATTTGATGGTTTGCAAGACTTGGTTGACTCTGGAGTTTCTCAAGGTGGTCAATACCAAAGTGAAATTAAAAGACAAGCTGCTTTCATTTACACCTTTATCCAAGATCCTGCTGATCAAGGTCTTTACTTTGGTGATATCCAAAGTAGTTCAAGTCAAGCAGTGAATCAATATAAATCTGCATTTGGACCATCCAGCTCAATTGAGCCTGACAACAGCAAAATTTGTAATGGTGTGGTTCAAAAGTCATTGATCAATAATGCTGCTGCTCAACAAATCTTACTGTTAGCAGGAGCCTAAAAACGTTAGACCTTAAATTTATTGTGAACTAGAGTTAAATTAACTCTCTGGAATGTTCATTTCTCAATACCCATTTCTCATTGTCCATTTCGCTAGACTGAATTTCTAGATTGTTTTCTAGATCTTGCTAGACTCGTTTCGCTTCATTTTTGCTAAGCTCATTTTACTAGATTAGCTTTTACTTCGTGCGTTGTGCTTCTTTCAAGTTAAAAGTTAGTGATGAATCACTTAAAGTTTACGATTGAATCATTTAACCGGTATATATATTTATCTAACCATAGATGCCTAAAATTGTATAATTCTGTGTTTCTTTTTAGCCTCTTCAAGAGAAAATGCATGTTCTGCTTGATGCCATCTTTCATGTAATCTTCCGTACATAAGAACTAAGTTTGGTTCATCACCTGGAGAATCATTTACTTCTTTTTTGCCGAATAATCTACCCTTCTCATCTGCCCATTTCTCAAACGTTATTTTATCCCATTCATCAGGTTTATTGAAACCCAATCTCTTTAACTTTGGAGATTTGAGAGGTTCTGGATCAATAACAGATGGTAATTTTGGTTCAGTGAAATAAATTAATACTAAACGAGTAAATTGTTTTTGATCTTCTGGAGGAGAAACAACTCTATGAATAGAAGATTTGAAGTACCCACCAGTGATAAATTCAAAAGCATCTCCAATATTCACGATTAATCCTCCAGGAGTGTGACCAACATACTTCCATTCTCCACTAAAATAATCTCTAATCTGAAGAGATAAAATAGGTTGAGAAGTAATGAAAGTAAAAGCAGTACTATCAGAATGACCTCTAAGCCAATTCTTATCTACTTTTTCTTCATCTTCTGGTTTCATACCACGGTAAACCATGAATCTACCAAAGCCACCACCGGAGTTATAAATATCATTATCAACAACCTTGAAGTAATTTTCCCAAAGAAAACCTTCTGGAATTTCCAAAATGATATCACATAGTATGGTCAATTTACGAAGCACTTCAAGATGTAAGTAACGGAAGTAACTTGCGATTTCAGGCTCATGAGCTTGCACAATTTCTGGATATGGTCTAGCTGGATTGAAAAAGGTCTCATTTGTCATTTCTCTAAAGTTATAGAGTTCAATTGAGTCGGTGACACCATTTTTCATTGACCAATAACCTTTAGGTTTGAAACCTGCACCCCTTTCTCCACCAAGAGAGACTGTTCTATCTTCAGCATCTGAAGTCAATGCACCAGCCAAATGTTGACGCTTGACATCTTCAGGTAATTCCAATGTAGATTGAGCAATTGATCTTAAATGGTCAAAAGATTCGGTACTAATACCATGGTTAATCAAAGAAAAGAAACCATAAGTGGAAAGAGATTCTTCCAATTGAGCAGCCAATTCCTTTCTATCTTCAAGATATTCTGGACCTTCTTTAAATTTAGAAAGATCAATACTGTTCAATTGCAAAGTTGGAACATCAGTTTGAGATGGTTGTGCTTCATGGAAGCGACGGAAGTTGTGTTTCTTATCAACTTCTTCAATATTTAATCCCTTATAAACAGGATTTGGAGGACTACTTAAAGACATTTTTTTTTTTGATTATTGTTTGAAAGGTGGAATTAGTGGAGAATCGTATCACATTTATATCCCTACCATGGTGAAAATCAGCATCCAATCATACCACCTGGGAGCCTTTGTTTCAATTAGTTGCAGCCACAATTAGCAGCCACACACCGGAAAAATACTATGAGCTGCAAGTATGAGATTCACGTGACACGCTATCATTTTCGCATATAGAATTTCCACTGTCGCAAACATTTCCCACTTCGGTTGGATGCAATCTGCAATCATATCCTATTGAGGGATGATGCAATTGTATTGAATGCCGAAATAGTAAGACATTAGTCACCAACGGCGCCGTTTTATTGGCTGTCACTTTCAACGTCAAAAATTTCTTGGAGCGATACCGGCGTTTTCTTCATTCCAATTATGTACATTTCTCTCAGTTCGTCTCTGCAGGCTTCTGGTTTCATCCGATAAACCTTTTTAAACATCTTTTGCATTTTCTTAACAAGAAGTGATTCTTCTTTACCAGTATAAAATTTCATAACCAATGATCCACCATCTTTAAGTAAATTGCTTGATAAAATAATTGCTCCATCACATAAATCCATACTAGCATAATGATCATTATCTTTAATTCCTGAAGTATTAGCCATCATATCACTTATAACCAAATCCACTGGTTTAGAATTTTCACCATCAAAGAATTCTCTTATTTTTTCATGTGTCTTTTTTGAAAGAATATCTCCTTGAATAAAATGACTTCCTTGTGGTGGACTACAATCAATCAAATCTACTCCTAAAATTTGACTATTTTGATTTAATTTTTTCATTCTCTCTATAGCAACCTGAGTCCATGCTCCAGGAGCAAACCCCAAATCAACAATATTGGTAGTTCGACGATTGAATAATTTGAACTTTTTATCTAATTCAATCAATTTATACGCAGCTCTCGATCTATAGTACTCTACTTTAGCTTGTTTAGTATGAGGATCATTACTCTGTCTATCAAGCCATCTGGTAGATGAGTTGGATTTGAATCGAACTTGTCCTGTAAACACCCCTCTTTTAGAGAACAACCATCCGTTATTGGTCTTCAACATCTATGACACTACTTTCTAATGATTCGCACTGATTCGTAACAATTATTCCTTCTACTATTTTCAAATGATTTAAGTGCACTTAGTACTATCTCATCCCATAGGACTGCATACAGCCTCATTGAATTTTTTTAAAACCATCGCTACATCAATTGATGCCCTAGTTATACCAACTATAGACAGCAGAAAATGACCCAAGATCTTTTGCAGG
The DNA here is from genome assembly GCA_030568535.1 of Suhomyces anneliseae. Classification (NCBI taxonomy): domain Eukaryota; kingdom Fungi; phylum Ascomycota; class Pichiomycetes; order Serinales; family Debaryomycetaceae; genus Suhomyces; species Suhomyces anneliseae. The sequence goes on along the minus strand of JAJMGB010000009.1, from coordinate 112,780 downwards.
TATTGCTGGAGAAACCTCAAAGTATCTTTGAGCTTTTCAAGTCAGACAGTGCTGAAAATGGAGAAGGAAATTCTTACTTCAATGACTTAGCCAAAAAATTCTTAGACCCCATCACCAAAAAGTACTCTGTTTTAGATGAAATTTATGTGGATGGTTTGGATTCTACCCAAGTCTTCGGACAATCTAAAATGGTCTTAGATGGTGTTGATGAAGCCTTGATGGGTACTCAACTTCCTGAATTAAGAGAAAAGTATCAAGCTGAAGAAGATGAAGATGAAGAAGATGAGGACGATGAGGAAGAAGACGATGAAGAAGATGATGAAGACGAAGAAGGATTAGTATTCCAAGACGATGTTGAAGAAGAAATCGAAGATGATGGCGAAGCAGGCAAAGAAGAATTCAGTGACGATGGAGAAGCTGACTCTCAAGATGATGCTGAAACATTAAATGAAGATTTCGATGGATTTGAAAATGAATCTGAATCCGAATCTGGCGATGAAACTCGTGCTCCTTCCGATAATGAAACCGAACTTACAGAATCCAAGAAAGATGCATTCGGATTGAACGATGGATTTTTCGATATTGATCAGTTTAACAAGCAAATCTTAGCAATGGAAAACGAAGATGACAATAATAACGATGACGAAGAAGAAATCGATTATTTTGCAGGTTCTGGAGATGAAGATGAAGAAGACGACGAAGAAGAAGATATGGCATACTATGATGATTTTTACGATAAGCCAGGTATGATTAGAAAATCAAAGACACAAGATGGTCCAGAAGAAGAAAGTGATGAAGAAGATAATCAAGAAGAAGAAGACGACGACGAAGAAGAAGTCGGTAACTTCAATGAAGATGAATACGATAATGCTGTTGGATCTGCAATGCTTGATCTTTTTGCAGATGAAGATGCAGCACCAAAGGTTACTAAGGATACTGCCCAACTTTCATCATTTGAAAAGCAACAACAAGCAATTCAAGCTGAAATAGCAAAGTTAGAAGCTGAATTAGTTGCTGACAAAAAATGGACCATGAAGGGTGAAGTCCAAGCCAAGCATAGACCACAAGATTCTTTACTTGATGATCCTGAATCCGCAAATCTTGATTTCGATAGAACCTCCAAACCAGTCCCAATAATTACACAAGAAGTTACTGAATCTTTAGAAGATTTAATCAGAAGAAGAATTAAAACTGATGAATTCAATGACTTACCAAAGCGTCTTATCACTGATGTTTCCAAGTTCCACAACAGACAAAAATTCGAATTATCAGAACAAAAATCTAATAAATCCTTGGCTGAATTATATGAAGATGATTATAATAAGGTAGATCAACAAAAAGAAATTAGTGAGGAAGTTCAAAAGCAACATGATGAAATCAGTGATTTATTTACTTCTTTGAATCATAAATTAGATTCATTAACTTCCGCTCATTACATTCCAAAACCTCATCAATTCAAGACCATTGAAATTAAAGTCAATGATAATGCTGCTAGAATTGATATGGAAGATTCTCAACCATTGCATGTATCTAGTGAATCTACATTAGCTCCACAAGAAATTTATAAGATTGGTGACGATAAACCAGCTGCTAATGGAGTTCATGGTAAATCTCATGTTCAATTAAAATCTGGTCTATCATTCTCTAAGGATGAATTATCTCGTGAAGATAAGCAAAGATTAAGACGTGCCAACAAAAGAAAGAGAGCCAAGGATTTCAATGAAAGAAAAGAATTACAAGAACAAAAATCTAAACAAGAAAAAGAAAATCCTAACAAACGTCAAAAGGTTGGTGAAGTTGTTGATACTTTATCTAAGGCCAAGAACATTACTGTTATTGGTAAGAAGGGAGAAATGAGAGATGTTAAGGGTAATCTTAAGAAATCACAAGGACCACAAAGTTCTAATAATTTCAAGTTATAGAGCGTAAATAGGTGTATATTAGCATAATAAACTACAACGAACAGAAAAGAAAAAGTGAGTTGTTGTCAGTATCCATTTAAAGTTAACAGTAAAGTTTTATTTTATGTAATTAATAATATTTTTTTAATTATCCTTCCTTTTTTTTTTGTCTTCCCTTACTAAAATCTTTGTAGATCATGAGATCAAATGATGGATATACAAACCATATTGAACAATATTGTTATCCCTAAAAGATTTAACAATCTTATGCAAATCGGAGCGTAATAATCCCTTTTATCTAAGGGGTAAAAGTAATTAATTTACTCCATACGACATGCTAAGCCATTCCGGAATGGTACATTTAATGAATGTAACATCAAAATGACAGGTGAAGGTTGGCATTACTAATCCAGAGGCAGTATCAAACATGAACGATATCCAAAATAAGTACCGAACCCGAAATCAAACCCGAATTCTACATCAATACTATGGGGGGTTTTAGTGAGCCCACTATTGTTACCCTCCACAAAAGGATTTAACTATGGGAGAATAATAAATTCTCCAAACTGTCTTGGCTATTGTTGCCCCTGTTCGGGTTGTTCGCTGTCGGCTATTACCTTTAGATAGGATTGCGCGGAAATTTAAAAGACCTTGCCCCACAAACTGTGAAATTGGTCTCATATATTACCTAAGTTTTCACATTTTATCTATAAACATATTTATATAGATTGGGATCTGGACCCATTTAATGTTTCAAATTATCACCAAGTAATATTTGACATTTTGATTAGGTATTTGACCTTTTTGATAGGCCGTTAACCGTTTAAGTCAAGTTGAATAGAAAACAACCAAAGTTTAAAAATAATAATATTCTCGTAAATTCAACGCCGCAAATTCCAGAAATTGCTCGTACTTGAATGTACCGATCATTTTTCGGTATTTTGAAGCCTCAATAACTTTAACAAACATATATAAAACCGATTCAATTACAGGAATTATCTTTCCTTTACCACTTTCTTTAATTTGTCATGGTTACAATTAGATTCTTGTTAAAGGTACTTACCATACCTTTCACTGTGGCTAAAACAGTGATTCAATATTATACTACCGGTACAGTTTACTCCAGAACCAATGCCGAGTTTGTGGGTTCTTTAAGAAAGAACATTCATATGGCAGTTTTATATCATTTATCAGGTAATTTGGTCAAATCTGATGCTTTATTCATTGCCCATCCTATGACCGACTTCTTCAAGCAATATTCTACTTCTCCATTAACCAATGGCATGAAGAATTACGGTAAGAAACTTGATGACAAAGCTTATTGGTTAGTTCAACATGATTTCCAAGGTGAAGAAAAGGAAGACGTCTTGGTCTATTCTCATGGTGGTGGTTACTTACTTAATATGTTCGAAACTCAATTCGTTGCGTTTTTAGCTTTATACCACGCTATTCCTGAAGAAAGAAGAAAGAGAACCTCTGTATTATTAATTGATTACTCCACTACTGCTACTGATAGTCCTTACCCAACTCAATTATGGGAATCTGTTCGTTCTTACAACAACTTGGTTGAACTTGGTTACAAAAACATTGATCTTATTGGTGATTCCGCTGGTGGACACTGGGTTGTCAGTCTTGCCAAATACCTTGCTTATCCAGAAAAGGCTAAAGAACAATTTAGCCATTTCCCACAATTCGATTTTAGCTTCCATGGTGAATTAATCCAACCAAGATCTTTATTGATTCTTTCTCCATGGATGGAACCAACTACTCCTCCAAACTATCCTGCTGTCCTGGGTGCCGACACCAATGGTGATTTAGGTTCTCTTGATACTTTAATGGGTGATCAATTGATGGGTGATAATGATCCAAAAATCGTTGACGAATGGATCACTTTCACCAACACCAACTATGAAGAACACTGGTCTAAAATTGAACCAATTGTTAATGGTAAAACCTTACTTATTTATGGTGAAAGAGAAATTTTAAGAGAAGGTATTGAAAATTTCCATGATGCTATTAACAAGAATGGTAACATTCCAAGACATATGGAAAAGGGTGGTATTCATGCTTCTCTCGTCTATGTTGAAGCTTTGAACTATATGGGTGCCAGCGGTGCCAAGAGAGCCCTTGATGGTGATTTCGACGGAAGATACAACATTAACCTTATTGTTGACTTCTTAGAAAAGCTCTAAAATAACGAACCCTATCCAAATTCCAAGTTGAGTAATGAAGGAATAATTTAGAAGAAAATAAGGCGAAGTCAACCAGCTAATTAAAACAGAAGTATTGAACTACTTACTATTTAAATGATTTTGACGACTGGAAACTAACTTATTCCACAATAGGCCGCATTTCTCAACTTGTAAACCTAGATTATGTATAAAATTAGATGTTTCTAACGAATCTGGAATCGTACAGCCAACGCTAATATCATCAATGCAAATAATAACAAACAAACAAAGATAAAATATAGTAGGTCGAACGGTTTGTAAATTGAAGAAGGGTAAATGTCCTTGACGCGTTTTCCCAAGAAAGGTCCAGACCCAGCAGTAAGGAAGGATATTCGGTATTGATTCAAATTAGTTTCATCAATGTCTAAAATCTTCAAAAAATTGTATAAACTACTCTAAAATGTAAATCTGTAAATCTGTAAATCTGCAAATCTACAAATCTATAATTCTATAAATCTGGAATTTAGGAAATCTGTAAATCTAGACGTATATCAGGATGTATTTCGGTTAAATACCATTACGATCTTCCGTGATTACCGAATTGTCAAAGCCAAAAGGGATATGCAAAGCCCTCCTTACATACTGTTCATTTACTTTACTTATAAAAATGACTTTAATTTCTCAATTCGATCTTTATTACTTCTGAATTAGTTCGTAATAAATTCCCAATTCATAAACTAATATATTAATTGTACCCCTTACTTTGTCATCCGATTTCATATAGACCACTTTTGCTCGCTTTTAATTCCAGGTATGGAAGGGTGCACCTATGAATTTGCAATTATCTTCCGAATCAGGAAAAGAAATTAGATGCATTAAAACAGGAACTTATGCATGTGGTCTCCTCCAAAATTGCTATATAATTACATCATGTCATGATAAAGTGGTGGTTTTTTAGTCCCTTTCATCCCCTCCTCCATCATCCCTAATAAAGAGTCATGAGAAAAGGTCGAGAACCCCTCAAGTCTCAAGTAAGAGCATTTTTTTTCCAGCAAATGTTACGACCACCAACCAAACCAGCATTCTTTGTAGGCTGTTTTTCCTTCCACGAAGGGAAGAGGCGACCTCTATTCTAGTAAAAATACTCAATATTTAAAGAACGGTGTTCAAAAATTCTGACTGGTAAAACTTAGTAGAGGTAGGCAGTGATCAGGGTAATCCAAATATAGAACAATCATAGGCTCTGTAATCGGGTATCGTAACGCGAAAGGGTTCCCAACTTTGAACAAATTAGATTGGATCGTCACCCTCGAGCCTATTCAAACCTTAACGACAAATTCGATAATTATTAGGGTATAGTTAATGAAAAATTACTGTAATAAGGTCAATTAAGCTACATAAGTTGATTCTCCTTACAATTGAAACAATTGTGATACCAATTGATAAAAAGGGGGACACCTGTCATGGAAGGACGGAAGTAGTAAGGTAATTACTTGACCTTTGGAGCCCTGGTTTCGCTAGTGCTTCTACTGTAAGTGATACTGCCACTTTGTTAGGTAGCAAGGCTTAGATTGAAGTGTTCATAATAAGTACCAAAACCATTTCTTTTTGGGGGGTGGTTCTCGAATTAAAAATAAACATGGGGCTATAAGGGTAGGTTAGAATAGTTTGCGGAGCAAGATATTGATTAAGTGACTATTTTATATAAATATCAAGCTTGTTGCCCTAATTCAGTAATTTTTTTTGAATACTGGTATATTTCAATTGATAGTTGTATTTTGTCAGGTAACAGAGTCAACTAAAATACCGTTCGCTTAGACAGACACAACATCATGAGATTAGCAACTTACTTGGCGATATTATCCACCTTGGCATCCATCCAAGGTGCTTATGTCCCTTCTCAACCATACACTACCTTAACCCCCTCAGACACCATGCCAGCTTCAGCAAGTGCATTGACCGATTTTGATGGTTCATTTGCCTTGTCAATCAAGACTATTCTGACCAACTCTGCAGCAGTCTCCGCAGTCGCTGCTGCTGCTGCTGATAAGGGTTCAGATGGTGCCAAGGGTGGTGATTCAGCTGGTGCTGGTGGCGTCAAGGCTGAAGCCAAGGCCGGTGTTAAGGCTGCCGCAGCCAACCAAATATCAGATGGTCAAGTGCAACAAGCAACTGGTACTGCCGCTGATGTTGGATCTAAGGTAACCGCTGCTGCTTCAATTGTCAACCAAATCGGTGATGGTCAAGCTCAACAACAAAGTGGTGCTGCTCCAGCTAAGCCTGCCCCTCAAACCGCGGCTGCAAATTCTGTCGTTAACCAAATTGGTGATGGCCAACCACAACAACAAACTGCCGCTGCTGAACCTAAACCACCAGCCACTGCTTCTGTGGTGAACCAAATTGGTGATGGTCAACCACAACAGCAAACTGCTTCAGTCGTCAACCAAATCAATGATGGTCAAATCCAACAACAAACCGCCGCTCCAGCTGCTCAAAAGCCTGAGACCGCATCTGTTGTGAATCAAATCAACGATGGTCAAATTCAACAACAAACCGCTGCTCCAGCTGCTCCAAAGCCTGAGACCGCATCTGTTGTTAACCAAATCAATGACGGCCAAATCCAACAACAAACTGCTGCCCCAGCAGCCCAAAAGCCAGAAACTGCCTCTGTTGTGAATCAAATCAACGATGGTCAAATTCAACAACAAACTGCTGCTGCTCCAGCTGCTGAACAACCAAAGACCGCCTCCGTCGTCAACCAAATTGGCGATGGTCAACCTCAACAACAAACTGCTGCACCAGCTGCTCAAAAGCCAGAAACTGCTTCAGTTGTTAATCAAATCGGTGACGGTCAACCACAACAACAAACCGCCGCTCCAGCTGCTCAAAAGCCTGAGACTGCTTCCGTTGTTAACCAAATTGGTGATGGACAAGCTCAACAACAAACTGCTGCTGCCGAATCCAAGCCAGCTGGTCCAGCTACTGCTGATGTTACCAACCAAATCAGTGATGGTCAACCTCAACAAGCTACTACCTTACAAACTGTCAAGGGTGAAAAGACTCAAACCACTGCTGCTGGTCAAGCCACTCAAGCTTCTGATGGTCAAGTCAGTGATTCCAAGTCTGAAGGTGAAGGTAAGGTTAACGGAGGTAAGTCTTCAAAGTCTCCAGTTGAAGAAACTTGTGCTGGTCCAGATGCATTGACTGTTACCTTGAAGAATGGTGTCCTTCATGATTCTAAGGGAAGAGTTGGTGCCATTGTTGCTAACAGACAATTCCAATTTGATGGTCCACCACCACAAGCTGGTTCTATCTATGCCGCTGGCTGGTCTTTAGTTCCATCTTCTTACAAGGAAGATTCTACTACCAAACATCAAGCTGATGATGCCAAGAAGCCAGAAAAGAGAGATGCTGCTGAAGGTTTGAAATTAGCCTTAGGTAAGCAAACTACTTTCTACAAGTGTGCTTCTGGTGACTTCTACAACTTATATGATGAAAGTATTGGAGCTCAATGTTCTGAAATTGAAATTGAAATCTTGAAGGCAGTCAAGTGTTAAATCAGTGATAATTGAATTTTTTGATTCAAAAAGGGATTTTATTCATTCAATTAAGCGTACTCTAAATTTTCGGTTCTTATCATCATGTAATCGCATCTGATATAGACTTCTTAACATAGCATGAGTTTATTTTTATAATTAATTAAATTAACTCACTAATTTTGACATGTTCGAAATTTAATCATTCCTTAAAAAAATTAGTTAATATAAGATGTTTTCGATATTATTTATGTAAGATTATGTCAAAGTGTAATTATTGCTCTTGGCAAATAATGACCACCTGACTGGAATTCCTTTGCATGGTTGTTGGTTGTTACCTGTTGCTCTTGATTTTATTTTTTTTTTTGCAGCAAAAAAAAGGGTTGCACATGAACAAATACGAACCGAGCAGAAGCACGTGAAACAAAATTTTTCAGAAAAATCCGTGATAGTTTAGTGGCTAGAATTACCGCTTGTCGCGTGGTAGACCGGGGTTCAATTCCCCGTCGCGGAGTATTTTTTTGAGTGGACTACCAACTTTTTTTTTTAATCTCACCTGTCGCAAAACTTGAATCTTAAAGATCTTGACATAGTAGAACCCTACACTTCTATGGAAGTATTTTCTTGCATTAACTTTTGATATCAAATACCAATACCAACATAAACCATAACCATCAAAATGATACCCATAATACGTCAATATTCGACCAAATCGAGCGCAATAAGCGAAGCATTCAAGTCATCTATGTCAAGAATAAGTGCTCAAGCGATGATATTGACATCAGGAACAGCAACTAAAAGTATACTGGCACTTCATGGTATGACCTTATCATCAGTGACTTCATTATCAGTGCATCCAAATCCATTACTTCAATTCAACCTTCATTTACCATCATATACATCTCAAGCATTACATGATAATAAATATCTTGCTATTCATTTACTTCCACCAACACAACAATCAGTATATCTTGGAAAAATATTTGCTAGTGGAGTGAAAAGTAATGAAAAGACAGTTAATGAAGATGGTGAATTTTTTCATGAAAGAACAACTCCATTTACTAAATTAAATCAAGATCAAGATTGGGGATTTCATAAGATAAATGATGATATTAGCATTCCAATTCTTAAAAATAGTGAACGTATATTTATTTGTGAAACCAATAAAAATTTTTTGATCGGTGATCATGAAATTTGGGTAGTCAATGTCCTTGATATCAAAGAAAATAATCAATATCCCGACGAAACAGGAGGATTATTATATTTTAATCGTGCATTCCATAAAATTGGTGAAAAATTAATATAGACCCACCTTTGCATCCATGGAAAATGTAATATAGATAATTACATATCATGGTCTCTTCTTAATATTATCCTGTAAATATTAGACAAATATATAAATATATAACTATATAATTTCATACAGAAATACATTTTTAATTATTACTATTGATATTTTTATAGGTTTTATTTGTTCGTTTATTTGAATTTACCCAGATACTTCATATTTATATGTTCATCATTCTAAATAACTATTAACAAGTATTTACAAAGTCTGTATCTTCATTCATTTAACCATTTGCTACATTCTTCTCTTAAATTTTCAGTTTCCTGTTTAACTCTTGGAAGAATTGTTTCATATTTTTCACTAGTTCTTTTGATTTTCTTGGAAAATTTGGGCATGATTTCATTCTTTTTCATAGTCTTAAGTTCATTTTTCATAGTCTTGATTTCTTCAAGTCTCATTGATTGCTTGTTTAACAATTTCTGATTCTTACTTGATACAAGTTGAGATTCACCTTTAATTGATTTTAATTTGGCTTTTTCAACTTTCATTCTATCTTCATAATCAGATGCAATCTTTTCTAATGCACTAATTTCTTTTAATAAATCCTTTTCTTTAACCTTGAAATCACGCTTTGTTTCAATTTCTTCGGCTTTAGCCTTTTGAATAGATTCATTTAATTGTTCAATTTCATGTTCTAATTGAATAACAGAATGTTTAAGACCTTTCAATTTTCCAAATGCTCTTTGATCACTAGTTAACTTATTACTATATTTGGAAATCTTGTTCTTCAAATTATCAATGTTATTTTTCATTTCAGTTAATTTCTTATTTTCATCTCTCTTGAATTTTTTCAACTTTGCTTTTAATGAGCTTAAATTCTTAATACTAGAGATTAATGAAATTTGTAAAGTTTGTAATGATGAAGTTTCTGCTAATGATTTGTTGAGAACAAGATTTTCATTATCATTAGTAGTATTGATGATTGAATGGTTCAAGATTTGATCATCCAAGATCAAATCAATTTCGTACTGGAATAATGGAGTTAAACCATAAATAACCAATCTTAAATCATCATCATCTAAATTAATCATTTTGAAATAAGTCCAATTAACATTGTTCAATTTAATTTGAAGATTTTCTAAATCAATTCCTTTAAGTTCTTGAATGTTTAATAGCTTAAGTACAACTTTTGAATCATCAATCAACATGGTAGCCACTTTAAGACATCCAAAATGTTTTGATTTTGAATTACCTTCTTCTTGAGTCTTAATGAATTTCCCACCATTATTTTTAAATCTGGTGGTTTCACCAAGAAATAAATCAGGATTCTTTAAGATAGCTTTACATGCAGCCAAAATGGACCAAAATGGTTGAATGATAATGGTATTTTCAATAGTTGTGATGTTTGGAGATACAGTGGTGGTTGTTAATGAGGTTGAAGTTGAAGTAGTAGATGAAGCAGTTGTGGTAGAAGTTGTATTCCCATTAATTAAACCATTATTAATTGATGAGTTGTTATTGTTATTGTTCTGGGTATTACTAATATTGTTAATTCGTAATTTGTTCTTTAAAATCGTTAATCTGCTGTTGAATGGTGATATAATAAAGTTCTCAAAGTTTTTTATAGCCACTGAATTAGATGGCCGAATGTCATTTGATTTTTTATTATTTTGAGATTCATTAACAGTGATATCTAATAATTTATTTTCATCACAATTGATTGAAATATCTTCAAAAACATTAGATATTGAGTTATGAACAGTATGAGGTTTTTTGAATATGGATGAGGTTATGATATGAATTGATAATAATAAATATAATTTATTTTTATAATTTGAAAAATTATAATTGGTAATGTAAGTCAAGTTGCTGTTATATTTATCAATGAAATCAAAGAAACCATTTAACCAACGAATCAAATAATTAATATAATTGATAATGATAAAACAAATGATAGAATTAATCAAACTGCTATTAAAATATTTTTTATCATCATCATATTGAATTTTTGAAGATATCTTTTTGTTGGAAATGGTATTGATATAATTGATTGAACTAGATCCAATTAAATCACTTGAAATGATTGCTTTTGAAAACATGATAATATAATTAAAATGACTTTTTTTATGAATCAATAAACTTAATGCACCAAAAATAGTGACATTCAATACCAATACTTTAATCAAATTTAAGGTGAATCTCTTGACATTAAAGAAGATTGGTTCAGAACTATCTCCAATTAAAAAATTGACAAGAAGTTTGCCACCAGCGAAATTGGTTCCTAATAAAGTATGAATCATCAAAAGACCCAAGGAAATTCCGTGAGGCAAAGATGATAAGATCATTACAAGGGAAACAATATCTCTCAATGAAGAAGTAGGAAGTATTGAAGATGTTGAAGAAAGGGGATATTGGTGATGGTATTGATGTTGATGATGATGTTGGAAGAATTGTTTGTCCTTTTCTTGAGATTGGCGGGACAGAGAGGATGATTCGTTATAACTAGGAGGTTGATGATTTTGATGTTGATGTTGTTGTTGCTGATGGTGATGATTTTGATGAAGATGCTGCTGCTGGTGTTGTTGTTGTTGAGTAGATGCTGATCCCGAATGCTGATGAGGCAACTGCAGCGGAATCAGCAGGGTATGAGAATGCTGCTTCTCATGGCCATTACTGTTCAGTTGATGCATCTATATGGGCCAGTTTTTGCACCAGATATATAAATTTTTTTTTATATCTTTTATCAGGTGGCAGTTACTAATACACTGATGACATAAACAGGAATCTGATTTCAATCGAAATTGATGAGGTTATTTAAAAATGTTCAAATCAATTTTGTTTGTAGGTAAATTTATGGTCTGGAGATTTCAATGTTCAATGCCTCTCAATGTTGGCAACTATGGTTCTTAGGAATAGAGACACAAAAAAAGAAAATTTTTTCCCATACGTCAAAATGGAATAGTTTCATTGGGGAGCACACGACAGACACCAAAAGGATATAGTACAAGAGAAAGGGGATACCCCGGATCATCGGAGAACATATTGATAATTTAACTACATTGATCATATGTATAATTAATGAGAAATAGATTTATGACATAAGAACGAAAATCAATACCGAAAAATTGATGACATTCGCCGTCCATAGTCGCCTCAATAAAACGGCTTGGTAAGGGAAAAAAAATTGGACCGTAGAGAATCGAATCTCAGACGAATAGAAGAGTGAGAACAAGTAATTGTTAGTGAGAGAGTGAGAATAAGAGAGTGTGAAAGTGTGAAAGTGTGAAAGTGTGAGAGAGTGAGACAAAGGAGACTATTTTTGGATTCAATTGTGAGAACTTGAAACTCACACTATAAAGTCATCGTATGTTCAAAATGTTCAATCTTACATCTATTCTCCTATTTAGATTAATTAGATTAATAAGATTATAAGCGACATATTTTAAAGAACATGCGCAACTCAGTTACGAAAAAAAAAAAGAACAACCTTTACTCTCTCACTTTAATTTCTCTTTGCCTTTGGCTCGTATTCTTCAATGTAAATGTATGTTATATTTACACTCACTCTTAGCCTAAGCAAGGTACCGTGACACATGGACGCGCGCGTGCCAAATCGCGTATCTCACAATACCTGTTCTTTTTTTTTTTTTTTTTTTTGTTCGCTCACACTCTCGCCATCCCCCACCTTTGAAAACTAAAAACTAAAATTTGAAGATCGTCCCGTCGTGTCCCGAAGTCAAAGCCGGGTAACCACGTGATATTGTCAGAAAAAAACATCACCACTCAGTCTCTGGTGAACCAACCATCCACAACAGCTACACTAAAAGAAAAATAGATACACAAAATAAATGGTAGCACAAAACTGATAATTGATTTCCTGGACTTGAAAACTATCGATAGATTTACTTGAACTCATTCCATTTGATCCGTATCTTCTAAAGCTCCATTTACCCCTTCATTTTCTCTATTTTTTAAAGGTTTTAATCTCACTATTTGGGTTGAAATTCGTCCAATCATCGCTCGAAAACTTTTTCCATCAAGAAGTGTTGTCCAACTGAATTAGTACCATTTCTTTAACTTATTCCATTCAAGATGATGACCATTCCAAATGATGATCATGCTACTCTTACTGAGGATGATGCCGCTGCTGCCGTCGCTGCTGCCAACTCTGCTGTGGTGAATATTCCTCATTTAAAGGATGAGGAAGCTCAACAGCTTCATCAACAGTATGTTCAACACCAACAACAGTTCCATCATCCTAATCAACAACAGCAACATCACCATCTTTCTCATCCTCAAGCTCAAAATCAACCATCTCAAACACAACCTCCTCCAGTGCAAGCTCTGCTGCTTCCACCACCATTTCTGGTTCAACAACAGCATCATCAACAACAGCACCATTTACACCAACAACAGATCCCTCAACAACAACATTTGCACCAACCTTTACACCAACAACCTCAACATCACAGTATTCCTCAAGTGCATCAACACCAACATCAACAACTCCAACAACATCTTGCACAATTAGCTCAAGAACATCATAATCCCCACCAACATGAACAGGATCAAATTAGTGCTCAGCTCAGTCATCAATTGTCTCATCAACATTATCAACAACAGCAACAGCACCACCATCAACAACAACTTCAACAACATCACCAACAGCATCAGCTTCAACCTCAACAACAACCACAACAGTCTCAACAACAAGGTCAACGCCACATTCATCATCCTTTAAATCATGGTCATCATTTAGGAATGTTGAATCAAACCAATGAACCTGAATTACTTGATGCTCCTTCTAAAAAAGTTGCTCCAAGATCAAGTGATTTATTTAGAGTTGGTCCTCAATTTAGTGATACCAGACATCATCAAGATATATACTGTAAACGTAATGATATGGATGTTAACCCAATTCTTGAAGCTAGAATTGATCGTGGTTTTGAAATGGGTGAAAATGGAACTTGGATAGGTTATAAACGTAACTATTTTACTTTGGTTACTGCATTTACTTTGGAAAATTTTGATTTTGAACGTTTTATTCAAAATAAGTTTTATACTTTTGAAAAATCATCAACTAGAAATGGTGAACCAGTTGGAGAAAACAAGGTTGAAATTAGCTATTTTGCAATTAGACTTGTTGCCAAAAGTTCCGATAATGATGTTTCAATTAGTCTTATTCAACATACTGCAAAGAGAGATAAAGGTCCTCAATTCCCTCCACCTATATATCCAGCAGTTCCAGGTGATTTACCTGATCATGAAACCGTTAAAGCTTCTTGTAATAAACGTAATGGAAGCAAAATCGAAAATATGAACAAAATCTTTTACTTTGATAGAGGAGAATATTATCATGATGCCAATTTAGATACCCTTAAGGATGAGTCAATTCTTAAAAATTATCCAAGTGATTCTATTGCTAGAGTCGCTAGATTTGAAAGAATTCAATTTACTTCATCGATCAGAATAAAATCCACTTCAGTAAATTCGAGATACTTCACTTTACATGTGGAATTATTGGGAATTATAGAAGATGAAGATTTACAAATCCAACCAATTTTATTAAGTTCTATTGAAACACCTCCTTTAATTATCAGAGGTCGTTCTCCATCAAATTATCATAAAGAAAGAACTTCTGGTTATAGAGGACATGTTGTATCACAATAGTTATCTTTATTAAAACAAAAAGAAAAAAAGAAAAAAGATGATCTCTCTCCTATAAAAAGGGTGTGGGTAAGATAAATTGAATCGAATTAAATTGAATCAAAGTAAACTAAGTTTTTAATGATCTCCACAAAAAAAAAAAGAGATCGTAATTATTTATTTTATTTTTTTTCTTTAGTCGATTGATCTTATTCGATCTCTATATTGTATATGTATTTTTAGAAATTTTTTTGATCTATCACTGTAAATGTATTTTAACTATTTATGAATATTGTTATAATTTTTTTAGAAATCTATTTATTTTATTTATTTATCTATCTATCAATTTTTTATTATTGAAATGAAAAAAAAAATACTTTTACACTATACGGCCATATACTTAACATTCCAATAAATTGTTCGAATCAAAACTTTTTATATTACATAATCGGTGGGGGTTTAATTTTAGACATTGAGTTGAGATCCTCGGACACGATGATCCGAGGTGATTCGAGGAATCATTCAAGTTTATTTTCCATAAACCTGTATTAATCCCAATTATATTGAAACTTTAACTTAATCCATGGAAATACCTCCACCCCACCAACTTGCCCCGCTAGCCCCACCTCAAAATTCGTTGTATCCACTACTCATCTTCGTAATCATGAACCCCATACTTTAAAAATACACAAAACCGTTATTAACTGAGACAGAAAAAAGACAAACCATCGATTAACGGATTATACCGAATCAAACACCGCTTTAGAAAAAACAAACACATTCCTTCTTTGTTATCATTAGGGATCCTTAGAAACCAGTAATCTTAAAGTCTCCTTAAGTCTTTATATTACCGTTTATTTATTTGTTTCCCACCTTTTTTTTTTTTTACTTAACAAGAGAAAAAGAGATACATTATAGAACTATTTATTATTGAGTGACCTAAACCAAACACAATCATCCTATTGAACAGTATAAGACGACAACTAAATGTCAGACAAATCAATAATATCCAACGATATTGGCTACCGGAATAGTCAAGAGTCATCAAATCCAAACACAACATCAACAACATCTTCAGTATCAGTACCGACAGTTGCTAGGGTATTTAATCGAGGACAACAAATTGAGCCACTTGCTAATTGTAATGATCAATCAACACCAGTAGAACATGTTAAAATCATCGACAAACAATCATTTGAATATGTTATAAGGTCAGGTATAGCAGGTGGTGTAGCAGGTAGTGCTGCTAAAACATTGATTGCTCCATTAGATAGAATTAAAATTTTATTCCAAACTTCTAGTCCTGATTTCTTAAAATTTAGAGGAACTTTTAGTGGTTTATTTCGGGCTGGTCAAAAGATTTGGGTGAATGATGGTGTTTATGGTTTGTTTCAAGGTCATTCAGTCACTTTACTTCGTATTTTTCCTTATGCAGCTATTAAATTCGTTGCTTATGAACAAATTAGAACTATGTTAATTCCAAATGATGAATATGAAACTGCTATTCGTCGTTTCATGGCTGGTTCTTTATCTGGTTTAGCATCTGTTTTCTTTACTTATCCTTTGGATTTAGTAAGAGTTAGAATGGCATTTGATACCCATCATATAGAAAGAAATGGTTCTTCATTAGTACAACATCATAGGGGAAGATTGGTTTCAACCATTAAAAACATTTTCCATGAAACTCCTCCTCATAAATTGAATGATCCATCATGGTTGAAATTCTCAAGACAATTCTTTTCACCATATTTTGTTTCAGTTTCAAACTTTTATAGAGGATTTGCTCCTACCATTCTAGGCATGATCCCTTATGCGGGAGTTTCATTTTATACTCATGATTTAGTTCATGATGTTTTCAGATCCAAATATTTTGCAAAATATACTGTTCAACCAGGACCTTCATCTACAACTGATTCTAGAAAAAAACTAGTTAAAGCAAAAGAAAATGTGAATTCAAGAGATTCAAGACAACCACTTAGAGCTTATGCTCAATTAATAGCTGGTGGGTTCTCAGGTATGTTTTCTCAAACAGCTGCATATCCATTTGAAGTTATTAGAAGAAGAATGCAAGTTGGTGGTGCTATAAATAATGGTCAATTTCTTTCATTTAAAAATACTTTAAAATTGATCTTTAAAGAAAGCGGATTTAGAGGTTATTTCGTTGGTTTGAGTATTGGATATATGAAAGTTATACCAATGGTTGCATGTTCCTTTTATGTTTATGAAAGAGCAAAAGGTGTACTTGGTATTTAAATTTCATGATTTATGATAATTAAGATGATTATGACCTTAAATGAATGATCTGATAAAGGTACAAAAGAGTAAAAATGAGAAAAATTTAACCTTTATCACTTCATTCACTTATGTTTATATACATATTACGATGTAAATATTTTTTCCATATTAGATATATTTATTGTTTAAACACTTTGTACAAGATAACGAAAGAAAAGTTAAGTAAATCATTTGAATTTGAAAATGAATATTCAAATGATTTACCATAAAAATTCAAGCTCGTTGATTCTATTGCTCACAGGTTTGACTGTTTCTCAACAATAAAGGGAACTAGTCATGAGCAAGGGAGAAAAATGATGATCTGTTCCATGAATTTGAAATAATATTATCAATAATACTATGTCAAAAAAGCATGTTTAGTTTTAGTTCATTGGGGTACTATTTTTTAAAGTCCTTTCAAACTAAAAAAACCAACTGAACCATTTCTTCTTAGAATTTGGTCTGGAGCCAAATTTAGGACTGGAAGCTGAGTAATCTTTGATGGTTTCCTTTGCAAGACTGGCAGTAGCAGAAAGCTTGTCAGTACCAATCTTGAAACCCCATCTTCTTAACATTTTCACAATACTTGGAGTAATGGCTGCACAAAGAGGAACTCTAATGAAAATTAATGATTTGTGAATACCATAAGCAATTGCGAATTCAGTCCAACTAAATTGGGAACGAATATATTGAAAAACATTTTGTTCTTCAGGTTTAGGAGTAGGGTTCTTATCTTCTTCCAAATCGTGCTCAACACGTTTAATTTCTTGTTTCTTTTGTAATTCTTCATCACTTACTCCATAACCAAATTGTTGTTTAATCTTATTTTCATAGTACTCAATTTCATCTTGTCCCATTGAATGAACCAAGATATAACATAATGGTAAGTCAATAGCACTTAAGGCCAAGTAAACACCAAGGGCTGAGTATCCATACTCTTTCATAAGAGCTTTCAACCCAGTTGCTTTCTTACCTGAAGGGGATGATGATGTGGTATTGGTCTTTATAGATTGAAATCTCTTAAACAATTGTTGTCTAAGAGGGGATGCTCTAGTTATTATTCTGCTTGGAGACACAGTCCATCTTGGAATGGATCTGAAGGGACTAAACCTGAACATTTGATCTATACAATTGTTATATTTACTTGATTGATGATTGTCAGTGGCTAAAACTTTAGCGTTGACATGCTTACGTAATATGCATCATCGGCTCATATAACCTTGGAAAGTTCGGCAAATCAATAAGCCAAAAACCTTAATTTATTGGGTTGTTGCCCACTGATTTGTAGCCTATAGTTTCGGGCTTAAACACCAATATGGAAATCTACATGTAGAATGATTTAGTTCAATGTGTTAATTGTATGTTAACATTTTTTTGCATTAATAATTCTCTTATCAAGTCAATTAATAATATATAGTACAAGACGAAGGCAGAAAAAAAAAATATTTCAATGGATCAGATAATTCGGCAACTAGTCTTAAATCATGATGATTAGTGCCGGGTTTGAATCCGTTTACTTGCGGATGATACTTTTAATGTTTAAATACTTTTTTGTGGGCTCATAATACTATTAACGGAATTGAGAATAGTATTCTTCTTGAGCAAATCTATGTTTAACTTTTTCTAAGATTTCTGGAGAATAAACGTCTTCTAAAGCTTGGCCACCAAGTAAAACCTTTTCTTCGTGAGCCTTTTGTTCTTCCTTGGTCATAACCACAATATTTTGGAAAGAAAGATCTTTAGAAGGATCCCATTTAGATAAGGTTAATCTAGTAGAATAATCGGAAATTGGAGATTTACCACGGAAAACTTCTTCCAAAATGTAATTGACATCATAGATTGAGATTGGAACTCTTTGATCAACTTGACCAATTCTTGATTGTTGGCCTGCCAAACTTTGAAGTATACCATCATAAACCTTGTATCTATTTTTACCTTCAATTGGTTCAGTTGGGTAACCAGCAATTGAAGTCAATATATAGGTAGCAATGGAAAGTCCAAACATACCAGGCATAGTACCTAAAACAGGTAAGATACGGACTCTAAAGTTTTGTAATGCAGCAAGTTGATCGACTTCACCCTTTTCAATTTCTTTATCTAAAAGTGGTAATAATTGGGCCTTTCTTGGATCTGGTTTTTCAGCAGAAAAAACAACTGGAATATTGGAAACAATACCTCTCTTCTTTAATCTAATACGAACAGATCTTGAAAGTGGATCTTCCTCAGTCTTGGAAATATCACTGATATTAACTCTAGTTGGGTCTGACTTAAGAGCAGCACCACCTGAAGAAATAACCTTCAAACCATTTTCATGACAGAAAGTTAATAAATCAACCTTGGTATCAATGTTATCAATACAATCAACAATATAGGTTGGCTTGAAATCGTCACCAAAAAGTAATTCTTGAGAGCTTTGAAGGTTCCATAATTGGTTTCTAGTTTGAATATCAATCCATGGAGCGATTTCATGTAAATGGTTCTTTAAACTTTCAACTTTTGGAATACCAACATCATTAAGGTTGGCAACAGCGTGTCTGTTTAAGGAACTCAAGGTGACTTGATCAAAATCAATGATTCTAAGGTGTCCAACACCTGATCTAGCCAACATGGTGGCTACCCAAGATCCGACACCTCCGGCACCAACAATAACGATTCTTTGGTCTCTGACCTTTTGCATACCTTCTTCAGATAAGAAAGCATAGTTACGGGCCAACTGTTCTCTGATTAACTCTTCTGAGTGTTCTTTCTTGAGCTTGGTGGTTTTAGTTGCAGCTTGTTTTGGCTGTGGAGTAGTAGTAGCACTACTTTTGTAGAAACGATGGTATGCTTCAACAGCTGATGCAGTGACAACAGCGGTCAATAACACAGCTGCCCATACACCACGAGAGTTTCCTGATTGTGACATGTCTAGGATGACTGATATTATGGTAGTAGTCGTCTTTGGGTTGGTTATAGGTCTTCGCAACTTATTTTTCATGTACTGCAGACAGGGCGATGATCTCTTCCCCAGGCTTAGGATTTTAGCCAAAGATACGAACCATCAAACTAAAAGGGCCTAAATCTTGTTGAGAGATCAGATCGAGGAAATGGAATAAAATGCTTGGTAGATTTTGTCTTTTGATTTTGAAGTGGTCAATTCCTTCACAGCCTATAAAATTACCCTCCTTTGGTTGCATGGTACTGTATTATGGTAATTATATAGTCTGAGATACTGTATAATACAATGTATTGTTATTACGGAGGGATAATTTCTATATTTGTCGTTATTTTTAAATTTACTATAACTACACGTTTTTTGCCTTGATTTAGTAACTGAAGAATTGAATTTTTTATTTCGTTATTTAATTTTAATTTTAATTTTGAAGTGATCGTCTTATCTGATTTCTTATCTTTTTCGCATTTTTCTTACAAAAATTCATATTCGTATTCGTTATCTCATTTCATTTCTAATGAAAAATAAAACTAATAGTAGAACTATAATTTAGCTGGTTCCTTTCTACCAACAGTAGAAGTAATTTGACCATTTGGATCAGAAGATGGGTAGAACAAATCCTTGTTGTCCTTGATACCCTTCCATTCCAAATTGAATAAAATATAGTGAATATTTGGTAACTTGAAAGAAACAGTCTTAATCTCTGGAACCCGTTCCAAGATTCTGTGGGAAGTATTGTACATAGTAGCTTGAACTGATGGAGAATTTTCTAATGCAAATAAGTCCAAGGTAGATTGTCTAGAAGTATCATAAGCATAATCGAAAAGTCCTTTATCAGCTTGAGCAAAAATAGCATCTAAAGTTGGAATTGCTCTTGGATCAAAATTCCATTCAGCATCAACATCAGTAGAAAGAATTCTATCTCTAGTAGGCTTTAAAGTGGTGTAGTCACATTCATTGTAACCATAGAACATAGAACCAGTAGATTTTAATAATTTCAAATCTTTAATGGATGAAGTTAAAGTCAATTTCTTAGAATCTTGGTTATAAGTTAAGAAAGTTCTCTTAGTTTCTGGACCATCATGCTTAAAGGAATGAGCATGTTGTTTACCATCACTAAGAAGATACTTACTCCATTTAGCTTGAATAATGGAAACTTCAACACCATGAACTTGAGAATATTTATTGGTGAAATGTTTAGCTAAATGAGCAGCAAATCTTTCAATTGGCCAAACTTCACTGGTCTTGGCTTCAACTAAAATAGTATTTTTAACAGTATCAGTTGGAACAATTGCAGAATTATCAGCAGCAGTGTATGATTTATCAAAATCACCAATTAATAAAACTTGAACATTAGCTTCTAAAATCTCTTGAATTTGAGGATTAGAAGGGTCCTTTTTAACCTTTAAAAATTTAACATTACCTTTACCGTAAGCAGAAGCAACTAATTGAGATTGCATGATGATTTAAAAAATTGGAATTAATGTGAAGTAATTGAGGAATTGATTGATGCCAATTATTTAATTCTTAATCAATGTTGAGGATATTCTACCTTATTTATACAACCCCTTGATTCAACCCAAAAGTCGGGGATCCTTATCAGTAAATAAAAATCACGTGATAAACTTCGGAGATTCCCGAAGTTTTCAATTCCTCATCCACATTGTATCCTTCAAACCCCTACGTGTCAAACAGATCAAAACGCATCAGCCGATAATATCTCTAGTCGGATATATCCGTTATCTTCGGGCTTTGAATCGGGCACCCCCGATTTATAGTTATTAAACAATCAAAAAAAAAAAAAGCTTTGTGTAAATAAACTTAAACCCTTTTTCATAGCCCTTAAGGCATATACAGATTACATCATTGATTTTTTTTTGTTAACCAACACATTAATAACCAGATCCAAAAAAAAAAAAAAATTAAAATTAATCTAAGAAAAAATTGGGGTAGATCATACGATTGTAATATTTGTTAATTTCTTGATTTTACATTATTTATTCAATAAATATTAGGTATTGTAATTTTCATAAACAAACTATACCATGCTTTAATAGACCCAGCTAAATATCTTTTGCAGTTTCTGAAACAATTGCTTCAGAAATTGGTTCTTCACTTATAATTTTTTCTGCTGAATCATTAGATTCATTATTTTCATCATCTTCTGGTTCAGCAAATCTTAAACTTTTTCTCTTTCTGGCAGTAGAATTATCTTCTCTTTTAGAAGATCCAGAAGCAGAAGTTCTTTCTTCTAATTTTTCTTCTTCTGGTTCATCATCAATTGAATTAGTATTGGTGGAATTACCATTATTAGTATTATTATTAAATATTAATTCAGCAGTTCTAATCCATCTTCTTCTTCTAGTATATTTGGAATAAGTATCATCAGTAGTTGGTTTCTTCCAAGTATTATCATAGAAAATAAAACCTTCATCTGGTCCAGGATTAGCTGTAGTTTTAGACCGTTTATTATTAGTCAATGTAATGGCACCATCATTGGTTAAATCCAATCTCCAAGTCTTATCAACCCATCTCCAAGTAGCACCTTCAATTTTACTTGATGATTCTAATGGACTATTTAATGTAGTATCATCACTAGTATTTGGTAATCTGAAACTTTCAATTGAAGAACTTTCATTTAAAAATTCATCAGTCCATGGAGTTCTTTCATATGATAATAAATTGGCAGTCCAACCAACACCTAACCATCTTCTTTGATTTTCATAGATTACGTAAGTAAATCTGACTGGTTTGTTACTTCCAGAAGGATCAAATCCAGCATTCTTTTGAACTTTTGCAAATGCAGCTGCAAATAATGAATGATTTTTAGCGTGCAGGAAATCTAAACCAGTTAAATAGAAACTGATAACTCTAGCCAATTTAATTTTCCAAACAATTCTTCTAGTAACTCTTGAATAAGATGAATGATAAGATAAAAGATAAAGACCAATAATTAAAATAATCATTTTTGGTTTAATAATTAAAAGAGTAATTACCAAATATAATGGAGTTAAAAATAAAGTGGTAAATAATAATCTTTTAATATCAGAAGCAGTTAATGATAATGCAGTAATTGGATTTAAAAGCATATCAGCTTTAATACATGTAGCAGTTAAAGCTTGAACCACATCATCCAAAGTAGGATGTAACTTTGTTTCTTGAAGTATTTTGTTGTTTAAAATCGCATACAATGTTATTATACCCACAATAATTATATGACCAAACCATACAATCAAATTTTCAAAATATAATACTGCTAAAGTATAAGTACTTAAGATAATTATATTAATCCAATAATCATCATTGGTCCATGTAGCAATTGATAATAACTTATTAACAATTAAAAGATATGGATATGCCTTAATTAATGCTTTAGATACAGTTGGTGGAGTTGCTGATAATAAGGGTGATGTTTGAGGTTTAGTATCAGTAGTACTATTATTATTTGATTTCTTAGTTTCATAAGGATTAGGAGTAGAGAAATTGGCTCTCAATTCAACATCTTCATCTTCGATATTTTCATGAGTTATATTATGATCTTCAATATCTTCACCTAAAGAGTTCCTTTTGGTCCCTTCGGCTCCTTTAGCTTGCTTACTGGACATGCTATTATGAATGATTGATTTTAACGATTCTTGTAAGTGAATGGACTAATCATCAATTGGTTTCCACAAGCAAATGAAAAAAAAAGAAGGATTTGATTCAATAGTCTGTTGATTATAGTTGCTAATACCAAAATCGTCTTTTCTTTTGTAATGGCAACTCCTGAATAAAAAAATGTTTTAAATCTACCACTCAGTTAACTTTACCACTTTTTCTCCACAGGGATACAACTCACGCTCATGCCATGTGCAGGGCTGAACCCAGGGATAGCTAAATATCACACTCACTCCCAACATAATAATCACAGGTGACTTAAAACGTGAAAATTCAGTGACTAGTGGAGATGATAAGGTTTTTATTACAAGAGTAATTAAGTCAAGGGGATAAATAAGTTAAGGGATCAAGCCATTAGATAAAATAGGTGTAAGTCTATGTAATTATTAATTGAGAGAAAAAAGCTAACAAATACGACAAGAATTAGCAATACTAAGTAATACCTAGCAATTGTAAGAGGAAACACCAAGTATTTCGGTAAAATAATATTGGGATTCGGAGAAGGTAAAAGTGATTGGATCGGGCCTGAAATAGGAACCGAAGATTTTGACTCTTACCTCCAATTGTTATTGTGGTGCCCCACTTGTGCCTGACAGATCGCAATGACGAGATAATTATGAGATAATATATTTGTGTGGGGGTACTCTCACCTTTGGGGGCAACCACACACACCATTCAGCAATTTGAGACGATCGATACCGATTACGTAAGCACTCGATTTGAGAGACTGATTAGATTGTGAGTATCAAATGATTTAGGGAGCCATAGATGGATTTCTCGAGTGTGTTATCACGAGAGATCAATAAGAAGAGAAAGGCCAATGACAAGGGAAGGCTGATCAAAAGAGGAAAGAAAGCCGAGGAAAAGAAAGAACAAGATGAAAAGCTGGACCAAATAAGCGAGGCCAGTGTCAATACAAACCACGATGAGGTAGAACCAGATACCAAGAACAATAAGCCAGAAACCCAAGATACACAGAATAATGAATCAGATTTACGAAAGTACAAGCCAGAAGAACTTGAGTTAATCAATTCCATTTCAGATGAACAATTACATGAAAGATTGGCACAATTCAATGAATTAGATAAGAGTGCTGATAAGTTAACGCTTGTTAAGAAATTACAGATCTTAACTCGTAATCAGAATAGGCTAGTCAAGTACAAGGACCACATCGAGCTAGAATCAAAGCTTTACGAGAATCCAGACCAGAAATTAGTCACTATGGACAGTATACTCAATGTTCAGAAACATGAAGATAGCCTATACTTACAGATAAGAGTATATCTCAAAGAACTAGTTAAGGAGTGGGAAGAAGTAGAGCCCGATTCTACACTCTTAAAGGAAACTAAGAAGGATCTTGTGAAGTTGTTATATAAGCTTCGGGTGCATAAGCTAACCCCAGATATGCTTACCTCATTAACTACCATAATCTATTATTTACAAAAGAATGATTATAGAAAGGCAAACGAGAGCTATATGAAGCTCAGTATAGGTAATGTTGCCTGGCCAATTGGTGTACGAGATGTGAGTATTCATGCTAGAGCAGCAGATGCTAAGATTGCAAAAGCCAATGCTAACATTATGATTGATGACAAAACTCGAAGATGGATAACCAGTGTAAAGAGATTAATTACTTTCAAACAGAAGAAATGGGAGAAATCTGGTTAATGTATAATAGTAATAATAGTAAATAATTAAATAACTATAAATAATATAGATATACAGTTAAGTCACTTGTTACATTATACTACTACTATGTAGTGGTAGTTAGTGCTATATATTTTGCAGCATTGGTCGCACTACATTAGTACATTGATGTATCACGTGGTCTAGGGCTCGCGCCCTAAAACTGTACACAATCCAATGAGTCCCCCTCTGGCACACTGCCAGTCCTCATCCACCGCGAAAAAAAATTCAAATCGCTAAATTCTTACCACTTCTTAGTATTATCGATATATACAACTAAAGATGGCTGTAAGTACCGTTGCATCAAAGACAAAGGTGATATCATTACGTTCAAGAGCATGAAGTGGGCGTTAAGAAGCACGAGATAGTTTTTACTGTGGATTTGAAGGCAGTTTGCCATTACCATGAAAAATGACCAAAAAGTGAACGATGGACTTTTCACATACTCAATAAAAAAAGAATATAGACAATCATATTTCAGGTCATCCAGAAATACTAGAGGTTTAACAGAGATATAATCCATTAAGTGGAGGAGATGATATGAATTCTGTTCTTCTAAGAACCAAAGTGATGATATACACATAATTGTTGAGATATATACTCTTTTTGAAAGTGACATAATACTAACATAGTAGCGTGAAATCAAGGATATCAAGGAATTCGTTGAATTAGCTAGAAGATCTGACATCAAGTCTGCTGTCGTTAAGGTCAACAAGAAGCTTAACGCTAACGGTAAGAAGTTCAAGCAAACCAAGTTCAAGGTCAGAGGTGCTAGATACCAATACACCTTAGTTGTCAACGACCCATCCAAGGCCAAGAAGTTGCAACAATCTTTACCACCAACCTTAGAAATCAAGAACTTGTAAATTCATTAGTCAATGTTTTTTAATTATGAAAAATACATTTAATGAATGATTTGATAGTTTTGTTTCTAATCTATTGTATATTTAATATATAATAAGACCCATTGGATCTTATAAACGGTTTAATAGATATTACCAATTGTAGAATATTATTAAAACTAATACGTTCTAATAAGTTGTATAACATTCATTTGATAATAAAACTTACTACAGAATACTTTAAGTTCTATGAAATGAAGATTGTTGATTAGAATAAATGTATTATTTACTTATGTTCTTTTTTGTTACTTTATGTTTAACCTGAAACTGTATGTAGGTTTTAAACAACGTCTTCCATATCATCGTCATCATCTTCTTCTTCCTTATTTTCATTTTCTGCATTTGCATCCAAACCTAACCTGACTGCTCTTTCGGCATCTCTTAATCTTCTATATTCAGGTTTTAAATTATATTTGGAAGTATAAGGACCTTTCTTGATCAAATTGGCAATTGATTCAAGAGATTCTTTCAAGTATGATTCTGGTTGTCTTGTTCTTTCCTTTAAACCCTTCATAGACCAATATTCATATTCTTCGAACAATCTGAATAATAAATCCAATAAATCCTTCTTTGGCATTCTAATGGCTCTACCTTCAATGTTTCTCTTATTAGCATTGGATCTCATGAAAATAGATGAAGTATTACCTTTAATAGATGGACCTGCATTGGATTGAATAACACCTGGAATTTCAGTTAAGAAAGTAACCTTTGGTCTTGGTGGTCCCTTTGATATATTATGTCTCTTAGATAATATTTGACTATATTTGGCATCATTTTTAGATGGAACAATTTGACAATCATGACAAATCTTACCCGCTAATGCAGTTTTCTTTGGAATGGTTTTAACAAATGGTATATTTTGTTTATTAGGATCGTCGTTCTTTTGGACTCTGTAATATCTATCAATTGGAGTTGGTTCTGGTGGAACAAATTCTCCCTTTTTAGCTTCAAATGGCTGTAATTCTGGTTGTGTTGGCATTGCACCAAATTCAGTATATTCTTGTTTAAATTTCTTTAAATTTTCTTCACTGAAAACATATGAATTTCTTACTTGTGTATTTAACATGGCAATATCATATTCTTGTGGTATATCTTTGTTTTCTTGCTTTTCATCAAGTACTAATTTAACTTGTAATTTACCTCCACTTGTATTCTTTTTAATCTTAACAGTGGCAATCTGTTTACCACTTAAGTTAGAAGTATCGGACCATTTATCAGCCAAATATCTTGGTAACTTGACTAACCAAATCTTTTGACCTCCATTGTTTAAATTCATATCAAGTGATTCATTTTCTTCTAAATAATCTTCAGGATCTGATAAAATAGAAGGATCATTTTCATCT
The DNA here is from genome assembly GCA_030568535.1 of Suhomyces anneliseae. Lineage (NCBI taxonomy): Eukaryota > Fungi > Ascomycota > Pichiomycetes > Serinales > Debaryomycetaceae > Suhomyces > Suhomyces anneliseae. The sequence continues at coordinate 85,444 of JAJMGB010000009.1, read as the reverse complement.
CTTTCTTCCTTTAAATCGGCTTCCACAGGTTCTGGCTTGACAGGTTTGGCCTGGTTCATCCCTCCCTTAACAGGCAGAGCCCTTGATGGTGGAGCACTCATTCTTGTGGTTATTTGCTGTGGATAAGGTGGAGTAATCAACAAGGGATGGAAATTGGGTTATGTTCTGAAAAATAGTATAGCGAGTCATGTGACCGATCAAGGTGTGAGATTTCCTGTCTCCCTTTTGTAGTAGACAAGCCAAGAAAGATAAAGTGAGAATCGATTAGTTACTTAAGAAAAAACTAAATAGAAAGACCCATACTGCTACAATGGTTTTACCAGAGCCTGATTTGCCAATGGTCATGACCCAGGTCCATTATATGGAGGACGATGATTGTGGATATTGTCATGGAAAGAAGAAAGATCATTATGCATTGGAAAGTCTTAAATCACTGAATAAACCATCCAAATCGATTATACTTGGAGTGTCAGTAGAACAAATGACATGTCAGCATTATGACGAATTGATTAACCAAGGATTCAGAAGGTCAGGAACGTTTCTTTATATGCCAGATTTATTGAATGGGTGTTGCCGATTACTCACTATAAGGACTAGTTATGATAATTTAAAGATTAACAAACAGCAAAGGAAAGCTATAAATCGATTCGTTAGAGAAATTGCTCCTGAATTAGATCAGGAAAAAGGAAAGCATAAAAATCAAGAAAAATTTGATCTTAATATTTTAGCATTAGCCCAAGAGAAATCAACTAGGTTCAAGACAAGATTTGAGCCATCTAAATTTACAAGAGAAAAATTCGAATTATATAAAAAATATCAAATTAATGTGCATAATGATCCTCCAAGTAAAGTCACTGAAAGTTCATTTAAAAGGTTCTTATGTGATACTCCATTCTTAGAGAAAGAAATTGAAGGTACCCCACAACAATGGGAAAGTTTAAAAAATTGGTATAAATCTGCTCCTAATGCCAAAAGAATTGGCCCTACTCATGAATGTTATTATCTCGATGATAAACTTATTGCAGTTTCTATTTTGGATATTTTACCAACTGGATTATCATCTATTTATTTTATTTGGGATACAGATTATGCTCATCTTTCGTTGGGTAGTCTTTCAGCTTTACGAGAAATTTTAATGACTAGGAAATTGGGTTATGAATATTATTATATGGGATATTATGTTGAAGATTGTGAAAAAATGAAATATAAACTGAAATTTGGTGGTGAACTTTTAGATTTGGCTAACGAAACATTCTTCCCAATTGATTTAGTAAAACCATACATTGCAAATGGTAGATTATTTACAATTGGTGAAAAAGATGATATAGAAGATATGGAACCACAAATGGAAAATTTGGGAGTACCTGCATCATTGGAAATCAGTGATTTCGCAGGTAAGGAATTAATTAATGTTGCTGAAAACATTTATGGTAATAAAGAAGTTTTTGAAATCGCAGAAAAATCACAAAAGATTTTGGAACAGGCTCATGGTATACCAAGAGGAAAAGGGCTTCACGGAATACCACAAGTTATGCCCGGAATCATTCCCTTATGGCAAATAGTGGAGTGGTTAGAATCCGACGTTTTAAATGATGAATTACCAGTGAGTGTTTTCAGGTTACTGATGAGCCAAATGGTAGAAGGTACTTTTGGTGACCTTACTTCAGATGAAAAACTGTCAGTTATAGATTTTATTAGAGTTTTTGGGTTGGAAAAGTTTCAAGATTCTATTGTTTTACTTTAGGCGTTTTTAGGTTAACATTTATTATTAGCCATATATAGCTATACAATACAATAATCGTTCAAGGAGTAAACAAGCGAATCGATTAAAGGAGAGATAATCAAGAACTTTTTTTTTTGATGTAATTATCACAAAAGTAATCCTACAAATCCAGCAAGTCCAACACCAAGACCTAAGCTCTTCATTGGAGAACCATTTTCACAATCTGTAGAGTATTGCATTTGTTGACTGATATTAGTCTTTGGTGTATGATTGGTTTTTTTACCATCATCATCACCACCATCATGCGGCTTGAGAGAAGTGTAATTCTTATTTAATAAAGAACTAGATGGAAATTCCTTGAATTCCTCAGCAGCAAGAGCATCATCTTCGTCAAAAACATAATCAATTTCAATTGGTTCTTGTAACATTTCAAGAGCTTCAGCATCAGTGATTTGATAATCATTAATAAGAGTATTAATTTTATCAGGACTAGCTAATTCAATATTGGCACAAGCAAATTTGGTTAAGTTTGCAAAATGGAAAACAACTGATTTACCAACAATATAAGACTTGGATTTCTTATTTAAAGATAAGAAAGGATCCTTGTACTTGGTTTCAAAACAAGTCGTATCAATCCAACCATGCTTACCTGACAAATCACCAACTTGACAATAAGAATCATTCTTTTGAGCATCACAATCAACTTCACCATCATAAGGATCAAGGTGTTCCCCAGCAAAATCACAATTACCATTATCAGGAATTGGGTTTTCGTGGATATGGTACTGGAATGGACCACCACTTTCAGGTAACCCGGTAACATCAACATGAACATTCACTTCACCACCCTTCTTGGCAGTGAAGACAACATTTCCACGGACATTCTTGTCAAAGCCAAAAGGAAAATCAGCAATTGCTACAACATTCTTTGGATTCTTTCCAACATGAGGAGCTTTACCAGCTTCAACCAAATGAGCAGCAATGGTGATAAGGGTTGGGACAATTGGGGAGGACAACTTCATTCTTGTTAATTGTTTTTTTTCTGTTTTACTTCAAAAAAAGAAAAGCTTGTATGAATTGAATGGAAACTAATTAATTGTAATAAAAAGCTCTTTATACTATGGTCGTCTCAACGTCTCACCACAAACATAGTTGCAAAATCGAAATTTGCAACCAGTGCACAAACAGGACCGCTTACGTAATCGGCCCAAACAAAAAGTGGTCGCAAAATGCCCAGCATAAACAGGTCACGCGATTCACCTCCCAAGTCTAGTGACTCAACATCATACGATAGAATGCATGAACAACATTATGACTACGTCATAAATACGTCTCGTGATGTATTAAATATGGTGACTAATTTGGTCCAAAGTGCCGAGTTAATCCGAAACCATAATTCCAAGCTATTCACCGAATGGTAAAAACAAACCAAACAAAACTTACCAAACCCCCCAAATTTACATTCATAGAATCCGTAGACATAGTAGAACCAATGTATAGACCCTAATTCAACCTTGACAGCGAACCCCAGATTAATCTTAGATCAATTGTACCCTCACACCACCTAGATTCGATTAAGTTCCATGCAATCAGATGATTATCGGTTTTGAGTGAAATTGTAGGGGGCGGGGATGAATGATTCACCCCCACTATTTCTTTATTTGTGAACAAAACATAGAGGGGGAAATTGGAATATAAATAGGAGAGGAATAGCCCCAACATAATTGAAAGATTACAAGCAATTGACTTTTATTGATTAGCTGAAAACAAAACTTCCCAATCCCCAAACTACTTTAAGAATTTTAAATTTACAACATGACCAGAACTAACAAATGGACTGTTCACGAAAAGAAATGTCAACCAAAATGGTTCACTCATCATGGTCCAATTAACACTGATCCAACCAAGACCAAGAAAGCTGGTGCTGGTAAAAACAATTGGGGTCAACCTGGTGATGAATTAGATACTTCTGAGTATACCTTTTTTGGTAACTCAGGTAGAAGAAACTCCAACCATTCTGAAAATGAAGAAAGACTCAGACTGTTGAACGAACAATTGGAACAAAAATTGTTTAAAGATTAGATGCTAGTATTTTAATTCTTATGAGATTACGATTACGATAACGATTACGCTTACGCTTGCGATGATTACGATTTATACGTGAAATATATTACTTACTTAACGATTAAATTTTCAACTTGTAGTATTTAAAGTAGCTATTTAACCCTAAAATCCGATAAATAAGGAACCTAAGAAAAAAAGTATGGGGTAATCGTTCACTGCATACTAGTTGTTGAACAATCCAACTATAATTGGAAAATTGAAGTCCAGATACAGGATCCATGACATAGGATGAACGGAAGGGGAATAGAGATTCGGAATACAATAGTATTGGTTGTTACTGAATTTATTGGCATAGTATTATCAAGTGGAAAAATAATGGGAACTAATTTACATTGAAAAATAACTGTATTCATCTACCATAACAACTCTATTGTCTGTATATTAACTGGATTCATTGATCTGTATGTATGTCTGTGTCTGTGTTCGTGTGTGTGTTTAGGCGTGGGGGTATTCAACAAAATTAATTAGCTTCAGCTTGTCTAGCTTTTTCGGCTTCTCTTAATTGTAATTCAATTTCAGACTTCCAGCCCTTTCTCTTTTGTCTTTCTTCATAAGCTTTCTTGTTGCTCAAGACTCTTTCAACAATGAATTCAGTGTTCATGTGATCATACTTGTGTGGACCAATTGCTTTATATAATCCATCATCTTTGACTTGCTTGTATGGATCTTGATCACCACCAATTGGAGTTGGACCATGAGCAACTCTAACAACTTCACCAGGTAACTTTTCCAAGAAAGTAGTGGTGGCATCGTATGGAGCACCTAAAACTAAACCATCAACATAACGACATTGTAAAACACATAAAGATCTTTCAAATAAATTCATAATTGGATAGTTTAAACCCTTGTGTCTGTTGACAACCATATCATCATGAATACCAAGAATAATACTGGTGTTTTCCTTATCGGCTTCCTTTCTTAATTCTTTCAAAGCTTCAATATGACCTGGATGGAATAAATCGAAACCACCATCAATATAGAAAACCTTGTTGTATTTTTGTTTCATACTATCAGAAGGAGCCACGATTTGTTCCAATTGATTAACTGATTCAATATTCAAGAAAACACCAGATCCTGGCTTTAATCCAGTAGCATCAGTGGCATACTTTTCAAATCTTTCACGACTTTCTTCATCCAACAATGGGTGGGTTTTCACATTATCTTTAGTGATGGTTGGGTAATGGTGATGTTTACTCATTAATAACATTCTTCCTACCAAATCAGTGGTGGAGATATTTGGAGTTCTCTTAACAACCACAAACATTCCTAAATCCTTAACAGTTTGGTAAGTATCATTACCATCGGCATCAGTAGTGATATCATCTCCATGAACAACATATTTACATCTATGTTCTTTCATAAAGTCTGGCAGAGTAACATATGGGGCATCAGGAACGGCTTCAGTAGACCATTTACATGCTTCAACAGCAGTAAGTCTTTCATCCAATTTCATAACAACCGGACCTTTATTCTTCAAAATTTCTTCATCAGAATGGACTCCAACCGACAATTCCTTACCAAGTTGTCTTGCTTGTAACATGGCACCGGCATGACCTATAAAAAAACGGGTTAGTTGGTTGATTCCATCAATCAAAAATGATAAAAGAAGATCGTAAGAAAATCACGAATTCTTTCACAATTTAAATACATACCGTGATGGGTAAAGTCGAAACATCCATCGACCCAAACTTTAGTATTCTCAATTCCTTCTGGTCTTTCGTACATTTGTAGTTGTGTGTGATTAAGAAGTAATAGGTATTTTATGATTCAATGCACGTGCAATAAGTTTCTTGTAAGTAGTCACGTCAAAGGTTAATGTTGACGAGGGTGGAGGGAACGTGATGTCTACCCTCGGAACTACCCAACCTTAATTTCCCCATACTTAATTAATACTCTTTAGATTCTACTACATATGATAAGATATAATAATTATAAGGGCATAATTAACAATTGTTAAGAGGCATATTTTATTATAAATTAGTACTGAATTATGATATTAAACAAATCCCGATTGTTGTTGAGCTCCTACTTCTATACGATTACTTGTAGAAGCTTTTTTGAATGATTTTTTTCCTGGTTTTGAGTACTGATTCCTTCTTTGTTCTGGCATTGAAGGTGGTATTAAAGGTTGGGGTTGATCCCTGATGGGGCCAGTGCCCAAATATACAGCTTCACCATTTTTTTCTCTTTCTTTGATTGTAAATGCCATAAATTGATAGATCATACCTGCACTTCTTGTAGAACAACCATTTAACCAACTGAAAAATGATCCAATTAATGGTGGTAATGTTAATAATAAGTCCATAATAATAAGTCCATGTATTTTAGCCACAAATTTGTTGGGAAATTGTACTCTTTCTTGAGCAATACTAAGAAGTCTGGTATGAACAGTATACATCAACAAAGGACCAATAACTGGTATTAATACCAATATGGGAGCAACTCCCAATCCACAATCAAGCCCCACGGCACATGACCCCAAGAAACACTTATCATGTTTCCATGCTTTCAGTTGAACTCTTTTCCATATCTTTTGTTCTTCTTTGGTTGCACCTGGTGGTAGTTTACGTCTATTACCTTCACTATCTTCATAGGGATCAGCACTATTGAAGTTTTCTTCGGCATAATCATTGAATAGATCCATGACGATATCATAGCCAGGAATGGCTTCCAATTGTTCTTGCACTTGAGCCATATTGGATGATGACGATTTGTTGAAGAATAAACAGTGATAGTGGCTGGGGTCGTTTTGCATTCAAATAGGCGCAAGCAAAATACGAGCACAAATGTATATACAGTGACATGGAAATATTGGAATGTAGCGAATAGATAAGTGAGAATTAGAGTAAAGGAATCAATTGATCTGATTTATGACTATTTTACCTTAATGTACTGAACTACTGTGTTATCTATGTTTTTTGGTAGATTAAAAGGGCCCATTTTGAGTGATGGAGCCTTCATTATTAATTATGGTAAATTATATATAGTGATCTATATTGTAGTACACATATTAAAAGGAGTCAAAAGACTCATGCAAATTTTGGAAGAATTCAATGTTGTGTCAATGTTGAGTCTTCCTTTTATGATACAGCTCGTTGTTAGGTGGCGAGTTTATTAGGGGGTGTAGGCACCGATAGAAATGAGTTCCATTCTAAGAAGAAAAAAATCAGTTTCAATTATTCTTTCTTCTTCTCTTGATTTAAATCAGCCGATAAGCTTCTCTAATTGTGACTTGGATACAGGTATTATGATCCCGTTGGTCTCCTTGTTACAGATATAACAAGTAGTCTTCTTCTTCTTGTAGCGATCAAGGAAACAGTTCTTGCAGAATATGTGACCACACTGGGTTTTGACTGGCGATTTATAATCTTCTTTGCACAAAACACACTTGAATGGAATTGTTTCTTTCTCCTTTTTAGCAGTACTGCCACTGACCTCTTCCCAGTCTTTCTCTATTGGTTGTTTCTGTTTCAGTTCATCTCTGATATGGAGAAATTTACAGGTATCACCATACCCACAGTAACCAGTTTGAAGGAAATCCTTACATACATCAGGTTGGAAATCAGTAATTGTTATAGTCCGGATATTTTCAGGTACTGGTTTAATCTTGGATGACTTGACTGGAGCAGTTTCTTCTTGGTTCTCCTCATTTTTGGTAGCAGTTTTGTCATTGGAATCATGAACTTTATCATCTTTTGATTCTGCTGTTTCTCCATCGCTCTTATCGTCTTTTCTTATGCTTTTGGTGGTGGTAGTCTTCACTCTCTTCTTGAAATGAGATGGAGCTGATTCGGTTTTTGACTCTATCACTCCAGAGATTTCATCTTCCGAGTCAGAAAGTAATTTCCGTTTAACACTAGGAGTTTCTGTATTCTTCTTTACCACCCTTTTCTTAAACATGATGACTATTAATTGATAGTTCTAAAGTTTGGTCTAGTCACTTTTTGTAGATGACTGCAATGTCGCAAATGACGTGACTGGGAATCTACTAACCTGAACACCAATAAGAAATGTCGCACTATTTATAGTGTGTCATTTTTGCTCCAGATTATCAGTTGTATGACTCAACTAATTCACTAAATACCATGATATCTAGATTAGGTTTGGTATCAAGGATACTGGTTTCGAGAACCTTCTCTACTGGTCAGAAAACAGTAGTCAATTCTTTTTTTGAATTGTTTCCAAAAACATTTCCAAATGGTGGTCCCCCACAAGATTCATTTGTCATTAATCCAAAAGGTTTAAGAAGAGAATATCGACTTTTACAAAGTGAAAACCATCCTGATATCTTAATTGGATCATCAGCACTTCAAAATAATCAATCTAATGGAGATGCTTCATTTTCAACTGTCATTAACAGAGCATACACATCATTAAGGAACCCATATTCAAGAATAGCTCATTTGATTCAATTACATCATCCTCAAGCAGTTGATATTACTCAAGATGAAACTGCTAAAGAATTGATTGCTAAGTTTCAATCTGAATCACCACAATCTTCATTGGATTATAAAAATATGTTATTGATGGTTTTAGAAGCTCATGAATCGTTAGAAATGGCAGAACTGGAATCTGAATTGGATGACTTATCAGTAGAAAATGATGAAAGAATAAAGGAAAGTGAAAAGAAGATTGATGAACTCCTTAAAGCATGGCCAATTAGCAATTGGGATGAACTAATGATGGAAGCTATCAGATTAAAGTACTGGGTCAATATACAAAATGGTATCAAAGAATGGGAACCAGGAAAGCCAGTTCACTTGACCCATTGAAGCATTACAAGAATTAGTCTTACTACAAAACCAATAGTCCAACAATCAGAAACACAGAAGAAACAAAGATTCAAGGACTATGCTACGACTTTTTAATTAACAGAATTTATTATACACAAGATCTCACTTTTGATCTTAGCATTTAAATAGTTATATAACGACCATCAGAGATAAATGCTCAGTAAATAAACATTAAATGAGAAATGAATTGACAAATGATCTATCTGATAATTGCAGTTTGACCAATTTAGGATTCAAAATATGATACACATAGAACTGTACCAATAATCAATATTACGTTGAGATAACCTCTACTGAATTTGAAAGAAGCTGAACTGAGTTCAGTACTGACTTAGCATTATACTGGACAAATGATCGAATACACTAACAAATGATGCAAAAATAGTGAAGTAACGGTTTAATAACAGAGGCAATCAAACAAACAGATAAATAAATAATTGTAGTTTTAACTTGAGATCTAAATCTTCATCATTGAGGGTTTTTTTTTTTTAAGTTGGTTTGATTATCTTTTATAAAATGTTACTTCACTTTTCGGTGAGTCATTTATTCGTCATCACTGGCCATGGTCTTATCATCATCATCGATCATTTCTCCTCCTTCACTGTCTTCTTCAACTTCAGAATCAAAATCATCCTTTGGCACTTCAAACTCACAATTATCATATTCTTCCTTTTCTGCTTCAGATTTAGGATGCATTCTTAACCATTTCATTCTTGGACCACTTGAGCTTAATTCATTTATCTTGAATCCGAACAACTTTAAACCGAAATCGTTTTGGTTAAATTTATTTATTCTTATTCTGCATTGATTTTCAATTTCAGGGAACATCTTAACAAGTAAACCTGGGAAGGTAGTACCAAAAAAGGCACCATCAATATTCAAATATCTTGAACTTGAAGGTAAATAAATGTCATTACAACATGGACAATATAATCTAACGGTTTCTTGACCTGGGATATCAGTACAACCAACTGGGATTAAATGCATTCCATCACAATAGTATCTTGGACATGAACCAAATTCATTTCTTTCAAATTTAGTGGCCATGGCAGTTAAACCAGGCTTAGAAGTTATATATCTTGCATGAATTAATCCATATAAGAGATCAGCAGAATGTGATAATAATGCTTTGTTTGGTAATTCTGATTTTGATTTATTTTGTTGGACACCCCGGTTATTATTGGTTCCACCGTTGGTTATGCTTTCATCATTGTCTTCAGCGGTATCCACTTGATAATCTAAAATGGTGTATAATGCTTCTCTATAATATGGAACTTGCAGAGACAATCCAGTTAAATTAAAATCATCTTCAATGAATTCTTGAGCCACTGGTACAAAATAATCATGGGCAAATGCCTCACAGAACTGTTGAATCCAGGGTATGTAGTCTTCTTCTTGATCACTTGGCATATTTGGAGTGGTTATTGGTGTTTATTCTCTTTAAAAAAAAATAAAACAGGATGTGTTGATATTAGGTGTTTTGGAGATTTCACCTTCGTATTGATAACGTAGTTTGCACTATTAATTGAATGATTGTTTTTCTTTTTTTTTTGATTGGTATTAATTCAATATAAGTTCGATTCAGTTGCTCTAATTTGAATATATGCTTTTTAGAGTCCTGCTTTTTTCTTCTGAACTTATCGTTTCGATGATATCTTGTAGTGGTGGTGGTAAAATGACGTGACTTTTTTCTTTGACTATAGAGTGATGGATGTTCAAAAACAGGTTCTATATTTGCTGTGGGTCACAATCTATCCTTGTATATCCGTGAGTTATGGATGTTATGCTATTACAAACTTGATTAGATGAATTGGTCTTCAAAGTCTTGGCTTGGCCTCACCCTTACACGATAGATGTATATCTAAATTGTTTGGTCAAAAAGTTTTTTTCCTTCATACTGAAAATTGGGTCAGCGAGCGTCTTGGTACAGGACAAGTCCACTCACCACAATACGTATATTATTATCTATATAAAACATATAACGTTATATATATAAGGGTTATCTAAGAGAACCAGAGAGTTTGTGGGAACTACATTGGTACAAATAAGCATAAAGTATCAATTGTCAATTGTATCATTTCTATATAATCATCACATCAAATCATTCTTGGTCATACCTATAGCTCATAATGTTGGACCTTCACCCATACACCATTTTATTACTGGTGTTTATTGTCCTTTTGTTAAAACATTTAATAAACCAAGTTGGTAAGACCACAATTGAAGACTTTGTATGGGGTCTTTATCTTAAGTTTGGTTCCAAGCTTGGATCCAGTCAAATTGTGGAATTGAACGAAAAGAGAACCGAATTGAATAGAGTCAATCGTGAAAAGAGATCCATTAGTGCTCAAGATCAATATGCTAAATGGACCAAATTGAATCGTCAAGCTGATAAATTGGTTAGTGAATTAAAGACTATGGAAGAAACTATTTCTCAAAGTAAATCTAAAATTAATAAAGTGGTGGGTTTATTAACCATGGTATTAACTACTTTACCAATTTGGGGTTTTAGAGTTTTATTCAGAAAGTCAGTTTTATTCTATTTACCTCCTGGTGTTCTTCCTTACTATGTTGAATGGTTTTTGGCTTTACCATTCATTAAAACCGGTGGTATTGGTTTAACCATATGGATGTTCACTGTTAACAATGTATTGTCTTCAGTCTTATTATTAGTATCCTTCCCATTTACCAAGAAAGTCGAAAAACCAATCAAATCTGAAAAGGTCGAAGAAGTCAAAGAAGACAGTCCGGAAAGAATTGAAACCGCAGAATTGAAATAAATAAATCAATAAAATCAATTTAATTTCCTTCGTTTTTTTTTACGAATTATGTCATTAGATAGTCATTGTATATATCTATACCTGTCAATCGAACAATTATCTAGATAATAACTACAAGAATCGAGTATTTTTAAACCCTATAATAATTACTATAAAGTCTATATTAATTATACACTCACCAGAGATCATCGAACTACTTTGGGTAGTCTCAACTCTCATGGTACATTCCAAGTACTTCCTTATATCTCAACCTCATCAAGTCTCTCAACTCGTTGGATTCTTCATCGAATTTGTAAGTATTGATCTTTGCCTTCTTAGCCTTTTCCTTAAAATCAGTGTATGCTTTGAAAAGCAACTGGTCCATGGTTAACAGAGTTTGTGGAACTTCATTCTCTTCTAATGACAAAAAGTACCACGAATCAATGACCTTAGTCCATGATCCCAAATCAATGGAGTAACTGTAAACGTCACCAGTCACATCCACCACAATAATTGGTGTTCCATCTTTAGGATTAACTTCAAGGGCTCTCACATTTGGTAATAATACAGAATTGACCTTAGTAGCGTCTTGAGAAGCAGGGATATTAATGCTATTCAAAACCGGTGCAACAGAAATTCCTTTGAGTACTCCCTTGATGAATGGTTGATCAATACCCAATTTCCAGGTATAGACCAAACCAGAACTGGTCAAAATTGTTAAAAACCCATTTCTATGTTTCAAATAAAGTACATTTTCTCCAAGTTCAAAACTTGGACATAAAAATGTTCCTGTGTTGGCAATAATAATTTGCACAGTACCTTTGAAAGAAACCAACACAAAGTATTTAAGTACCTTATCAACAATTACCGATAAAGAATGTTGTACTTTAAATGGAAAAAATAATACGTATTGTCTGGCCAATCCTTTATCGTTATTAGAAACAATAACTCTAGTCGGATCATTGAAATCAATACTTTCATTTTCATTGATTTCATCTTCTTGTACTGACCATCCTTGTCCATTACGTACTTCAATAGTAGTGATAGTTTTGGACCCCAAATCAGTCTCATCTATAATTGGGTTGAATTTTTTGGTATGCTCAATACCTTGGATTATAACTGAGAATAATATATCTTCATCAACATCAATAGATGTTAAATTGGTGATTTCTGGTTGAACATCCTTTGAATTATTAGATAAATTGCTTAAAAGCTGACTAAGTTCATTATTGAGAATAGAATAATTATTGAATAATGATTCTGGAAGATGTGAGATTTGTTTGAATGATGATGGATACTTGGATTCTAATATTGACCGTTTTATTTTATTTCTTTGCCTCTTTAATGCTGCATCTGACATGGTATTTACATTAGTGCTTGTTTCATCAATACCCATATCTTCATTATCATTATCTTGATCCATAGCACTTTCTTCTTGTGCTGCATAATGAGTATTCACATTTTTTAATTTGAAACCATGAACTGAAGAATTAATACCCAATCTTGGTAAAAGGTATGATGATTGTGATAATTTGCTATTAGTATGAATCTTTTTGAATTTAGTACTGATCAGTGATGTCAGTATAGTATCCTTTTTGGTAGATGCTTGAACCAATAAAGGTGCAACTCTCTTTTTACCATTTTTAATGGTAACACTTTGGGTCATTTTGGTTAATTGTTTAGGAGTTAAATTGTTAACTTTCGGCATTTCAAGAGTTGTCTCTTCTCCAATAGGTTTTTCAGCGGCTTTAACTTCTATTTTATCATTACGTGGTGGTTTTATAGTACGTCTGGCAGTATTAGCGTCTTCCAATCCAGATTTGGCCTCTAAAATTAATTGTTCAACACTTTCTGGGAATGTAGCAGCTTCTCTATCAGCACCATATTTGTGCAATTGGACATCAATGACATCTTCACTTACAACTTCACCCAATTCATTAGGTTCAAATGTGACACACGTTATAGAACCATCCAAACATGAGAAATAAAGAGTTTGTCCATCTGGAGACCAACACATATCAGTAATTGAACTATCAACAATGTCCAGAGCAACAACAATAGGTCTACTACTAGCAGTACTCCAAACAGCCAAAGTTCTATCTTGACCAGCTGTTGCTAAAATGGTGGTGAAATTACCTTTATCGTTTTTCTTTCCACCTAATTCGAAGAGTCTAGGAGAAAAAGAACATACTTCACAAGGAGCTTCATGACCAATCAATGAAACATCAGTACCCCAATTACCTCTATTAATCACCGCAACTGAAGAAACAGGACCATTGGTGGCATTGGGTACGGCAATATGTTGTCCATCAGGAGACCAGCTCATTCTTCTGAAATACGATGTTAAAGGAGACTTTCTGAATGGTTCGACAACTATATGTTCCATTTGAAATTCATAACTAGTAGCTTCATTCAATTTTTTATAGTAACGGAAAATTCTAACTGTTCTATCATCAGAAGCAGTAGCAAAGAATTTATTGGCAGGATCAAATACTACACCTTTGACCATAGATTGATGAATATCATACCGTTTAATTCTTTCAAATGTAAGACCATTCCATATAATAATCAGCCGATCCAACCCTACGGTAACTAAAAGCATTCCATCAGGGGACCAGCAAATATCTTGAATATCATTATCATGAGCAACCAATCTCTTTCGTACTGTCCAATGTTCTAAATCTGCTTCAGCTTCTCCGAATTGTTTCTGTCCCAGGTGTTCTTCGTCTTTCTCCCAGATCAAACAGATCTTGTCATCAGATCCTGATGCCAAAAACCTTCCATCTGGAGAAAATTTGACTGAAGTTACCACACCATTATGTCTACTCATAGATGTAAGTGGTCTTCTAAGGGAATCATCAGGAAGGGTCAATTCTTCAATACTTTTTTCACCTTTCTTCTTCTTTGAGCTGGGCTGATCTTGATCCTTGGCCAATGTCTTGAATTGTAATATTGTTTTGGTATCCCATATCTTAACATTCCCATCTAATCCACCTGATGCTAATCTGGTACCATCAGCATTGATAGTCACTGAATAACACTCAATCTTTTTGTTTTCAGCTGGTTGTTAGTAAAATGAGCTCTCTATTGGAATCACTGATCTTCTTGGTTACTTACCTTTGTGACCAAACCATGGCAATTTGAGAATGTGCATGGTGTTGTGGTTGGTTTGATGATTTCGCGTTGATTGATTTTCTGATGTATCTACAAATATTGATTTTAGGTTGTAGCGAGTTTTGGTGCGAAACCGTTAACAAACAGTGGTAATTTACATGTTAAGAAATCTAAGGAATGAGTGTAATATAATTAGGTATATAAAGTGATAAATAACCTGTAAATGAGCGATTGTATTTATTGGAATAGTTTAACCAGATACTTAATCAATTGATATTATTTTCATACTTGTAATATTTGTACTGATCTATTTGTACTGTGTAATGAGTAGTATATAGGACCAGCTCACAGACAATAAATAATATACTGCAATTTGAACATTATAAAAGATACATTTAGAATAGTTTATTCATTATCTCTTACAGTGTAACCTTGAGATGAAACCTCTTTTGATGGTGCTATCATTTTCTACATCTTTGTTCTACTGTTTATATTAGGGACCAGCTCATATATAGCCAATATTATGCTCATATTAATGGTCAATTGACCTTCTATTTTAGCATTTGGAATGTGCAACAGATTGAACTTTAAGCAATTGAAAATTAAAATAATTCACAAATGATGCAAGTAACTCTAAAATTCTTCACAAAGTTTAACCATGTGATGTCACTTGCTGTATAAATTACATTCATAAATTAAGTTTCTTTCTCTCTCCACTTATTACTCAAATTTGTTGTTGTCGGTTTAAAGACCAAATTCAATCTTAAGAGCCTTACCAAACTTTTCTATACCGACCTTCAAGTCTTCCAATGGAACAGCAGCATAAGTTCCTCTGAAGAAAACTTGAGTCTTGTAAATTGGGTTTTCGAAAATATGTTTTTGAGGTGGTTCAGATTGTCCAACACTCTTGAACCAAGAACCTGGAATCATCAATGCACCTTGTTTGATGGCTTGTTCATAAACTAATTCTTCAATCTTGGAAGTATCCTTACCCAATTCTTCGTATCTTGGATGCTTGGTAGTATCAATGTTGAAAGTAAAGAACATACCAGCGACTGGTGGAACGAAGCTAACCACTTCCTTTGGCATATGTTCAGCCATAGCATCAATAGCAACATCTCTCTTGTGAGTGTATTCAGCTCTTAAACCAATTAACCAGTCTAAGTAACCGTTTTGACCCCAACGTTGTAATAAACCGTTGGTTAAAGATTGAGTAATACCAGAAGGATTTTGAATAGAAACTTCATGTAATCTAACGAATCTTTCAAGTAATCTTTCTTGACCAACAATCCAACCAATTCTCAAACCTGGAGCAAGAACCTTGGAGAAAGAATCCAATCTAATGACTCTACCTTCTTCATCTAAGGAAAGGAAAGATGGAACCAAAGCTTTAATGAATTCATCGTGATCATGAACCTTCTTACCTTCTCTAGCAGTTTTGTCAGAAGTGTAAGTTTCCATTTGTAAGAAGTAGTAAGGTTCATCTTCAACAATGATGAAATCGTGCTTCTTAGCCAATTCATAAATTTGCTTTCTTCTTTCACCACTTAAACAAGAACCAGTTGGGTTTTGACCAGTACTAATGGTGTATAATAATTTTGGCTTTGGACCAACCCATTCGTCCAAAATCTTGGAAAGAGATTCTGGAATAAGACCTTCATGATCCATTGGAGCAGGAATTGTATTAATACCTTGAGCATGAGCGGTTTCTAAAGCAGAAGAGAAAGTGTATTCTTCAACCAAGATAGAATCACCTCTACCAACAAAAGTTCTTAAGGTAGCATCCCAAGATTGGGTGTTACCAACACTCAAGATAAGTTGCCAATCATCATACTTTGGCTTGTGAATCAACTTGGTGTGTTCAGTCAAGTAATCAACTATTTCAGTGTGACCTTCGGTGTAACCATATTGTAAAGAACGAGCCAAATCAATATCTTTGTTATTGGCATCATTTTGGTGAGCTCTCTTATGAACATGAACTTCAGTCTTGTTTTCATCAGTGACTTCAGCTCCAATACCATTAGGGAAAGAAGGAGTTGGAACTTCAGCAGTGACTTTACCAAATGGGAAATAATCTGGTAAAGGTAATCCACCACCTAAAAAGGTCATACCTGGCTGCTTGTAATATTTGAAAGCAGTTTTAAGGGCCGAGGATTTTCTTGATTTGGCTTCAACAGAAAGCAAGTGGCTTAAGTCTTTGGATTGAGTCATGTTGTTTTATCAGGATAATTCTCTATTAACACTTCAAATTCTTTTCAAATTCTTAAAGATACAAGAAACTTTTTATGATATAATTTCCACCAAAATGATGCAACTTATCTTCTTTTTATATATACAGTCCCCTCCCCCAGATCTTATCAGTATGAGTAATCGCTTAAGTGAAAAAAAAATCCAGATATAGCCAAATTGGCGTAGTTAGCGCGTGTGCGGCTGCCCGGTTAATGGCGGTTGAGAGGGGTGGATGTGCGTGGAGATACCGACACCGGAGTGAACTGAGTGACTGAGTGACTCTATCGCCTTACACTTCGCTCACTTTTATTAACATTTGTTCGGTGAGCCTCACTAATTCTCGGTGAGTAACGGGGCCAAAAAATCGGGGTTCGCTCTCTAGTGCAGTTAACGGATTGCGGGGTCTGTGGTATCTACTACGGGGAAACTACAATAAAATTAACAGACCTGTCACTATCCCACTCTAACCTCTAACAATTAGGGGCTTCGGAGTCATTGGAGTCATTGGGATTGGGGGACGATCCCGGCGGCCAAGAAACGTTATATATCACTTATGAGCTCCGACTTCAATTTTATGGTGGTGTCAAGTCTCCGAATTTCGCTGTCTGTACTTTAGTGTGTCTAAAAACGTGTGTCAAACTATTGTTGGCATTACTCGTCATGTGGAGATATGATAAGAAAATGCCCGGAGCCAGAAAAAGAGTGGGAGCTTAGAGTCTATGGTTTAACTTGAAGTAGTGAGTTTCCTGTCCTGTTGATTCATATTCTTGGTTATTTTTGTTGAGGAAATGGTCACACTGGGGGAGCTTAAGCGGGGATTTTGCGACTTGCCACGATGTAACCAGATTTTGCAGCAAAATTGCACCATAAATCGTGTTCCTAGAAAGGTGATTAGCACGAGTCACATTACAATTATTTAGACCATCGTACTGTATGATAATGATGTACAAGTCGATTGATTCGCTTGGCGTTGGGACAAAGATGTTACCAGTAATTATTACATATTTTCTTATTGAGTCATATTGAGTCATAATGTTACTTTATGATCTATCACATCATCTAAAAAAACATTAGTATTTTAGTGAAAAATTACATCGGTTATCGAAGGATCCTGTTTCTACAATTAGTCATGATAGTTTCATTATAATTTTTTTTTCCAATAGAGTTGCCCTATGCCCTATACTAATGGCTTTTTAGGTTGGTAAGGTTCTTCTAAATATTTGATCTCTTCCTCAGTCAATTTGAAGTCGAGCCCATTAAGAATATCATCAAGTCTTTTTTCAGAATTAATACCTACAGTTGGTGTAGCACCCTTAGAAATAACCCAACTAGTAGAAACAACAGCCATACTGACACCATGCTTTTTAGCAATTTCTTCAACTCTAGCAATAATTTCTTCATCTGATTTGGCTAATGGATAAAGTCCAATACTCTTTAAAGTAGTTTCATTAGATCTATTAGATTCAGAGGCAGAAGTAAGTGGACGGGCCAAAATACCTCTAGCAATTGGTGACCATGGAATAATTCCAACCTTACCCAATTCATTTTCTTGACAGAAAGGAATCATTTCTCTTTCTTCTTCACGAGCAAGTAAATTATAGAAATTTTGCATACTAATGAATTTAGTCCAATGATACTTTTCAGCTATGAATTGTAATTGCGCAAATTCAGTAGCCTTCATAGATGATGCACCAATATATCTTGCATACCCTTGATTCACTACGTCATTAAGGGCCCTCATGATTTCGGTCTTCGGAGTTGAATGATCAAATCTATGAATTTGTAAAACATCAACATAAGTACCTAATCTTTTTACCGAAGCTTCGATGGCATCAAAGATGTGTTTTCTAGACAATCCCTTGGAATTGGCCCAGTCACTTGGATTAAGGGTCTCATCCACTTTCGGTCCGGATGGATCGGGTCCAACTGGAAAATATAATTTTGTGAGAATCACAACCTTATCTCTAGGAATATTGTACTTCTTAAGAAAACTACCAACAAAAAGTTCTGAAGCACCATTGGAATAACTGTCAGCAGTATCAAAGGTTCTCAATCCATTATCATAAGCTTTCTTCAAAATTCTGTGGATTAAATCTTCATCATCAAGATTGTACTCAGCCCAATTCTTGCTACCATAACTAGCACACCCAATAATCACAGGAGGAACTTGAAGTCCCGAGTTTCCTAATGTTTTATAAACTACTTGTCTAGCCATTATTGATTGATATATAGAAAAAATTCCATTACGGAATTCATGGGCCTTTTTATATTTTTATAGTATCTCGTAAATTAAATTTGTGAAATCAATTAACAATTACTAAGGGTATTATAAATGAGCCTCACCACCCACTAAATCTGGGGTATTTTCTTATCGCGACAATACCTTTTAAACCTAATAACAAGATAGATGTTAGGCCACTGATATGAGATCATTATAGTCCGATGATATCATACCTTTAAACTAGTCTTGATACTAAAACTTGGCACATGTTACTGAGGTTCATAGCAAAAATAATTTTTCGGACAAATATTATTTACAATTGTTACTATAATTTGCATCACAAAGCATTTCTTTGGCGTTCCTGTACCTGACATTCTCTTTCAATTACGAGCTATGAGGCTAAAGTGAAATCTAACAGAAATAGGCACAAAATGGTCCCAAATTTGAAATGATTTTCGAGTTTAAACAATACCATTCAATTCAGTATGGGAGTCCGCAATATCCATAGTGGAAATAATTTCCTAATCTTATTTTTTGAATCCACTTCCAAAAGGTCCTCTATCCCCAACAAGCATCATCTTAACTACTAACCCCATCTACTTTCACACGTGACTTGCCATCAAACGCGTAGATTTTGCAGTAGATCACCATGGAATATATTGCAAATAGTAACGAATTCAACCAAGAAACTATATCATAACTACCCAAACGCGCCCTTGAACTCAGCTTAAATGCCAGTTAAAAAGCAGAGGTTTTTCATAGATAGCATAGGGACGCCACAACCTCGAGTGACCCCTGCCCAGGCGGCTCCAGTACCTTCACCAGCGCCAGTTCCAGTAGCTGAAGAGTCGCTTTTCGTAGTGGATAGCGATGATGAGGAAGAAGATCAAGGTATTAATACCACCAAGGAAGATGAACAAAACTTGCCAAGCTCTAGAACTACTCCTATACCGTCTCAAGCCGATCCTGAACAAGTGAAGCTCGAATTGTTTGAAAGTCAAATCACTAATTCAATAGGTCCTATATCACCAAGAATCCTCAAATATTTATTTACCAAATATTTTAACCAACCAAATTATATTCGACTTGCTACAAATGAGTATGCCGATGGGATAGACCCAAATGAAATGTCAGCAGTGCTAAAAGATGATCTTATACCCCAGCAGTCACAGTCTTCCAAAAGACCTCTAGAAGTAGAAGATCATGCTTCCCAAATGGATAATTTATATCATAGAATGTACGCACAAGCAGCAAAGATAAAAGAAGAAAAAGAATTAACACTGTGGTCCAGATTTATTGGTTCACTTCCTGTTCAAGCTTGGGCCACGCGTCCAACTATGAAACCATTACAATTTTCTGAACAACTTTCATTGAAACGTCTCATACCAAAAAAGTCTAATATTGCCAATAGTTCAATTATTCGTTTGTGCACAGTACCTAGAAATGAAGGTGATACTGGAAGAGAAATAGCTAGAATTCCCGAAGATTTAACCAGAATTTTTTCTCCCTTATTTGACTTAGATATTGCCTCTTTTGAGGTCACAGTTATAGAGAGTACTTCAAAAAGATTATCAATTGGTGATTCATTTTTCATTCAAATTGATATATTTTTGAAGGACACAGCATTTAAAACTAAGAATATGGAAATGGATACTTCAGAGGATTTAAAGGTACTCAAAAAGCAAAAGACTACCAAATCTAATTTTAATTATGCAGCCGAATCTGAAAATGAATCAGTACTTCGGTTAAGACAATTTGCACTTTCAAAATTATTTGAAAAATTGAGTATCAAGCCTACCAAAACTATGAGTGACCAACCAGCTATAGAACTTGCTCAAACCCAAGAACCCACTCCTAATACACAAGAAGAACCTATAAGTCTTGATACAGATGACGAATTGGATGAAGATGCACCTGAGATAAAACCAGTCGATCATGTGAACTTAGATCAATTAAAACAATTTTATCAAGAAAATAATCAATCCAATTTATTAAACAGTTTACCAGAGACAACCGCTCCACCTTCAGCCAACTTCAAATTAGATTTAAGACCTTATCAAAAGCATGGATTATCATGGATGCTTACTAGAGAGAAGGAAATTTCAAAATTGGAAATATTAGCTTCTGGTGATGACGATTCTTCTGCTCTCTCTACACAATCTAGAAACAATATTAGTGATAGAGAAAATGGAGTAATGAACCCATTATGGAGAAGATATAAATGGCCAAGAGAAACATCTGCAAGATCAATTTCACAAGAATCAGCTACTCAATCTTTCACTCAATCTGATAAATATTTTTATGCAAATATGTATAATGGTGAGTTATCCATCGAGAAACCTCTTATTAAGTCCATGCTTAGAGGAGGAATTTTAGCCGATGAAATGGGTTTGGGTAAGACTATTTCCGCTTTAGCATTAATTAATTCTGTTCCATATGATGACGAACCAGATCAAACACAATTCCCACGGCCATACGCTTCTAAAACCACTTTGATTGTGGTTCCAATGTCTCTTTTGTCTCAATGGAAAGATGAATTTGATAGAGCTAACAATAATGAAAATCATTATTGTTACGTCTACTATGGTGACTCTACTGAAAGCAATTTGAAAGCAAAACTTTGTAGCAATGATAAGAGAATTCCGATTGTTATTTTAACCACCTATGGTACTATTGTCAATGAATTCACTCGTATCTCAAAACAAAGGAATATCGATGGAGAATTACCAAAAATTGGTCTTTACTCTGTGAGTTATTTTAGAATAATTCTTGATGAAGCCCATAATATAAGAAATAGAAGTACAAAGAGTGCAAAATCTATTTACGAATTATCACTGCAAAGAAAATGGGCATTAACTGGTACTCCAATCATCAACAGGCTTGATGACTTATATTCATTAGTTAAATTTTTGGAATTGGATCCTTGGTGTAATTTTTCATACTGGAAAACCTTTGTTACATTACCGTTCGAGCAAAAGAAAATCACACAGACATTGGATGTAATCAAATCAATCTTGGAACCTATATTCTTGAGAAGAACCAAAAATATGAAGCAAAAAGATGGTAAACCAATGGTAGAGTTGCCTCCAAAGGAAGTTAAAATTGAAACTGTGAAATTTAATAAAAAAGAAGAACAACTTTACAATTGGTTCAAGGAAAGGGCAAATAAATCTTTCAAGGAAGGAATGGAAACAGGTCAATTAATGAAACAATATTCACAAATTTTAACTCACATTCTTCGTTTAAGGCAGATCTGTTGTCATATGGACCTTGTGGGTACTGCTCATGAAATGGAAGATGATACTGAAGAGAAAGGTAATTCTGAACAAGGAGATGATATTAAGGGTGAAATGAAAGACTTCATGGATCATTCTGTGGTTAACCCAGGATTTGAAAATGAAATTGAGGCCAATAGAGTAATGTATCCTCTATATGAAAAAGTAAATCTTGTCGACTCAGAATGTTCAATTAGTGCTGAATCTCCTATACCATTTGGTGAATTTGTTATAACTCCATGTGGACATCAATTTTGTTTGTCATCTCTTATGGATCATATTAAATTCCAAAATGAACACAATAAAGGTTCATCTTGTCCAAATTGCAGGGAACCAATTTCCAAGTATAAACTTTTCAAGGTAAGAAGTAAAGAAACCAGCAAAAAACAAATTAGGTTCTATACCAAGACTCAAGTTGATGACCCAAGTGAAAATTATAATTTTCAACTTTATCTTTATGATCCAGATAGAGTATCATCCAAAATCCAAGCATTAATGAAAAACTTAAGAGAATTAAAATTACAAAACCCAGGCGAAAAAGTTATTGTGTTTTCCCAATTTTCTTCTTATCTCGATATTAT
This sequence comes from Suhomyces anneliseae, assembly GCA_030568535.1. Taxonomy (NCBI): domain Eukaryota; kingdom Fungi; phylum Ascomycota; class Pichiomycetes; order Serinales; family Debaryomycetaceae; genus Suhomyces; species Suhomyces anneliseae. Next base: position 62,625 of record JAJMGB010000009.1, on the reverse strand, counting down.
TGAAAATGAATTAAAATTACAAGGAAGTCAAGATTTTATTGTCTACAAATTTGATGGAAGATTGCAGTTGGCAGAAAGACAAAAAGTGTTGGAAAACTTCAATGAAACTGATAAGAGTGCAAATAAAATCACAGTTTTACTCTTATCTTTAAAGGCAGGAGGTGTAGGATTGAATTTAACTACTGCATCTAGAGCTTTTATGATGGATCCTTGGTGGTCACCTAGTGTTGAAGACCAAGCAATTGATAGAATCCATAGAATTGGACAGAATGAATCTGTCAAGGTTATTAGGTTTATTATGGAGAATAGTATAGAGAATAAAATGTTGAAAATTCAAGAAAGAAAGAAGCAAATTGGTGAAGCTGTCGGAGCTGAAGAAGAAGAAAGAAGAAAGAGAAGAATCGAAGAAATCCAAATTCTTTTTGAAGAATAATCAATGAATAAACCAACAATTATAATGGTTAGATGAGGTACATACGTATATATACATATACAAAATCATATTCACAAACTGTAGACAAGAGATATACTTCGAAAATTAGTTTACATTTATTTGGTATTCATTACGTGATATTAGTTATTTACTGAATTCTACCAAAGTACAAAGTATATACTATAACAAAATTGGCTTGAATAGATTATTTTCAGTGAGCATTAATTTGACATGTCAATACTGTTAATTAGTTGAGTGGTTCGTTACTTTCTCTTGGTCAAAGCAGCAGTTTCTCTCTTTAACCAGTGATAAACATTAGACTTTGGATCGAAAGAACCATGGAAATCATCCCAAATAGTACGGTGGTATTGGTTAATCCAAGCAATTTCTTGTTCATCCAACATATCCACATTAATTAATTTACGACAGAATGGAACCTTGGTAATAGTTTCAAATTCAAAGAAACGCTTGTTGTTATAAATCAAACCACTATCCTTGATAACCATGACGTTTTCAATACGGATACCATATTCACCATCTTCGTAATAACCAGGTTCATTAGAAAGAATTTGACCAGGTTGTAAAGCATTGGCTGCAGCATTTGGTCTTGGACCAATACCAATAGGACCTTCATGAACATTTAAGAAAGCACCAATACCATGAGAGGTACCATGACCGTAATCTAAACCATATTTCCATAAAAATTGTCTAGCAATAGAGTCAAGTAAGTTACCAGTAGTCAATTCAGGGAATCTTATGGTGGCCAAGGCGATATTACCTTTCAAGACGAGGGTATAATTCTTAATTTCAGCAAAGGTTGGTTCACCATAATGAATAGTTCTGGTAGTATCAGTAGTACCATCCAAGAATTGAGAACCTGAATCGTTCAAATAGATCTTAGTAGGGTTAATGGTACTACAGTTTCCTTTAGTTGGATGATAATGAATAACAGCACCATTGGCTCCAGAAGCACTAATGGTGGCAAAGGATAAACCGACAAAACCTTCTTCTTCCTTTCTAAATTCGGTTAATTTATCATCGGCAGTCACTTCATCTATCAATTCTTGATTTTCAATTAATTGGTCTTCTAACCATGAGAAAAACTTAACCAAAGCTCTACCATCCTTGAAATGAGCAGATTTGGCACCATTAATTTCAGTTTCATTCTTAATAGACTTTAATTCTTCAATTGGAGATAATTGTTCATTAAAAGAACTCTTCAAGTTTCTAAATACTTCCCAGTTAGCATTACTTGGAATTAAGAACAGTTTATTATTGAGGTTCAAATCCTTGGAAATGGAGTGTAAGGTTGAATAGAAAGTTTCATATGGTTCAACACTAATATTAATTTCTTCAAGATCCTTCAAGATGGTATCATCAAGGTTCTTTCTATCAATGAATAATTTGATGCCATTATTTTTAGTAATTATCATAAATGAGAAGAAAACAGGATTGTATTCAATATCTTGACCTCTCAAGTTCAATAACCAAGCAATTTCATCTAAAGCAGTGATTACCAAACCTTCAGTTCTACCAGTAAATGCCAAATCTTTGACCTTTTGTAATTTGTCAGCAACCTTTTCTCCAGTATATTTATCATCCAATTTATAGACCTTTTCTTCTGAAGTTCTAGGAGGAAGGGTTTCAAATGTGGACCAAATGTTATCCACTAAGTTGTCATTAATAGCCACTATATCAATTTCGGCATTTTTATTAGATTCTTTTGAGAGTGCAAGTTGCTTTAATGCTAAAATCTTTTTGTATAATTTACCAGTGACTAATCTTGGATCAACACCAATGTTTACCTTGGTACCAGTATCTAAACTCATTTGGATAGCTTGCTCAACAGCCCATAATTCCCAAGGAAGTTGATCAGTGGAACCTTGCTTTAATAACAACCAGTTAAAATCTAATTCACTATTGGCTTGATTAAAGTAACGACCATCAGTAGAAAGAGCAGCTAACCCTTCAGGAACTTCATTCATACTACCAACATCTCTAGTGATAATAGCAACACCAGCACTTCCTTGGAATCCACTAATAAAACTTCTTTTTTGGTCAATAGCAGAGGTATATTCAGATTGATGTTGATCTTCAGATGGAACAATATACACACCAAGATTATATTCAGCCATTTGTAATCTTAAGGCTTCTAATCTTTTAGAAGTATTAACTTCTTTGGTTTCTGGAACACATAACAGACTAGCATCTAAAGTGAAAACAGATGGTTTTCTACTTCCTGCTCTAGAAGTATGACCACTATGGGTTCTTTTAATATTAATCTTTTGGGAAAGGAGTACAGAACGACGATTAGTTCTTGATAATAACCCAGGAGAACATGTACAATTAGCACATTGACCTCTTGAAACTCTTGACATTTTAGCAAAGAAAAAAAGGAAAACTTAAGAAGTAGAAGTTTAGCTATTATTGATTAATAACGGATAAAAACAAAACTTGTTTCTTAAATTGGGGTGGTTTGTAAAAGCTAATCTGCGATTGGGTTTTTGAGTTCTAGATAAATGGTAAATATACTTTTAGTGGCGCATCACGTGTGACCCGATATTTGCGCTGGTTATGGTGCCACTTATAGGTGCCGTTTACCTATATGGTAGGTGAATTTAGTTTGTGTGTAATGTGTGTGTCAGTAGTGCACGGAGATGACCTACGGTAAAACGCGGAGGAGAGCCAGTGATGGTGGGGCTGCTGCTCAAGAGTCCGAAGATGTTGTTGGTTATGGGGGATTCATCTTACACTAAACTACTATTTTCCAGATCCATTATGTAATCGGTGCAACACTGGTAGCTCTACAATTCAATAACTAAACTTTATGGTCACGAGACTGGGCCAATAATTTTCTGCTAAGACTTTTTGCCTAGCAATTAATTTTACTTTCTGCTTGGTAGCTCTTTTAACCCACTGGTGGTGGTGGTGGGGAAGTTTGCTGTGAGTTTTGGTGACGCCGATCGTTCAAAGTGAGCGAAGTCATAATGTCATAATGTCTCTCTTTCTGTCGCTGTTTGGGGCAGATTTTCCAGGGTTTATCAATGTCTCGATGTCTCGATGTCTCAATGTCTCGGTGTCTCTTCCTCTACATTGACATCCACCTGTATGCCGTCCCACGGTATGGATGACTCCGGTATATAGCTGTTGGTATGATGATTTATACCTTACTTCTATAAACCATGTCCGGAGCCTGGACTATTGATCAGGTAATAAGTGTATGTAGCATAGAATGGTGTTGCATTGCAACGAAAATCTCCTCCATTGTGAACTCTACTAACTTTATTTAGAGTATCGATAACTTATATTCAAGTATCGATTCCCATCAAATTAGAAATATCCAAGATCAACTTCAATTAATACAAAAATCTCAAGATGGTTATAAATTAGCTCAATTGCTCTTACAACAACCTTCCAGAAACCATAAATATTTTGGAGCTTTAACTTTCACCGTATTTATCAACTCCCATCTTGGTCCTAAAGCAGATATCGATGGAAATCATATTAATGAAATATCTTCTCATTTACTTGACCAAATCCTTACCCTTTCTTATCATATTTCCAATAGAGCAGAGTTTGATTCCAATGCTTTCATTATCAAAAAGTTATTCAGTAACATATCATTGTTATATTTAAACCATTTTTCCAAGTGTAATACTGATCCAGTAGAGCAATTGATGCAAAAGCTTGATAAATCAAGTTTGGAGTCATTAGGTGAAATTGATTTATTATTATTACTTTATTTGAATTCAATTCTAATTGAAGATTTGAGTAAAAGAGATGAGTCCTCTTCAGAAATTCATGAACTCATTTATACAAAAATCTTTTCCAAATATAATGAATTGATGAGAGTGATATCCCTGACGAATAATACTTTGGAAGTCAAGAAATCTTCCTTGGATAGTATAAATTCTTGGGTCATATATATTGGTAATGCAGAAGCCAATTCTACCCAAAGATACAACTTTAATGATGTTCAATTACTAATTCAAATCCTTGTTACTCAACTCAACCAAACAAGAGATATTAGAGAAGAAGATTTCGAACTTATTAATCGTATATTCACAATTTTGACCGAAATCATAGAAACTAACCCAAGGATTTTAGCTGAAGCTAAACCTTTAATAAAATCTATTCTTTTTGATGAAGACCAATTTGGTATTCATTTCATCAAGAACTATATTCTCAATAAAGATCAATATGAAGAACATTTTCTGGAAATTGAAACCTTTATCAACCTAATGATTGCATACTTGAATATGATTATAATTTATATCTCAAGCAATATTAATGATGAATCAGTTTGGAGAATAATAGAAATTGCATTAAGTTTAACAAACTTAGAAGGAAACCCTACTCTGGATGAAACCATAAGTGAATTATTCTTATCTTTCTGGGAAGAACTCGTTAATATTTATATTGATGACCTGAGTGTTATTAGCGAATTATTGAAAGAAAATTATGATAGCTTTCTTGTTCAAAGAAATGATTTGTTAACCAGAATTAGTAACATCTATTGGAATAAAATAAAATACTTCCCAGGAGCATCAAGTGAATTTTCTCATTATAGAATTCAAGTGGCTGATTTGTTTAACTTATTGTACTCATTATTGAATACAACACTTTATTCAAACTTATGTCATAGTGTGGTATCCAAACTTGCCGAAGAACCTAATGAAGCAGTAGTTTTTGAATTAGAAGCTTCAATCTACTTACTTTTTAAGATCACTGATGATTTAACATTTTATGATGATGAAGCAACTGATGTGTTAATTCCATTCATAGAGGAAATGTTTAAGAGTAATTTGATTGAAGTTTTCGAAAAGTTTAACAATTCAGGAAGACAAATTCAAATGACTTTACTCAACTTTTTATCATCAATTCCATTCTTTTTTAAATCCCAAAATGGAATACAATATTTATCAACAACTTTTAATTTCTTATTCTCCATTATATTGAATCAAGAGACTAAAAATGTTTCACTAATTGCATCCAAGACAGTTCTCAAGATTTGTCAAGATTCTAAACAAAATTTGGTAGGATTTTTACCTAACATTTATGCCATATTGGTAGAAATGATTAAGAGCATAGAAGTCGATAATTTAATCAGAGAGAGATTGGTGAATTCATACATCTCAATTGGTCAATCTGTCAAAGATCCATTCAAATTTGGTGAACTCGTTTCTACCTTACTTGTGGGTATAAATGAAGTTTCCAAAGAAGTTATGGCAAGTACAGACGCTTTGATATCAAAAGGTACACCTCCAGAAAAATTGGAAGACTATATTATAAGTTTATTATCTTGTGTATATGAAGTTGGAAAGGCCTCACAATTACCAGAAGATTTAGAGGACTACTTGACTCCAGAAGAACTGCTGGCAGTTGATGCATATTGGAAAGAAGACTCTTTAGGTGTCAGACCATTGATCATATCTATGGTCTACCAATTTGCATTATCTTTCCCTCCATTGGTACACAATACTTTAGTCACTGAAAAGTGTTGTAATATTCTCAAGAGTGGTTTAAGTGAACCAATCAATGGTCCATTTAAATTTGATTTGGATACTATACTAAATTTCCTCGTGGTGAAAATCAATAATTCAAATTTACCTTCTGTTTCTTATATTTTCAAACTTTTAGAAACCATTGTTATAACTAACTATAGAACCTTGTCCGCCTCAACCATTGATCAAATCATCGCAAAAGTATTCATTGAAAAGTTACCAATGCTAACTGAAGATGTGGATTTAATTAAATCAGCCATTGATTTCTTTTCTACCCTTTTGGAAAGAGCACCAAAATTGTTGATCCATTTAAATGTTTTTGAATCAGAAGTGCTTAAATTCGGACTTTTAGGTCTTCAATACCAAGAAGCTTTTTTGATTAAATCAGTTGGTAAATTCTGGACTAATGTTTTGACATTGAAGAGAGGTAAAGAAGCTGACCAATTGAAAATTCAAACCTTGATGAATGAACTTATTATTGATGGTAAAACCTTAGGATATAACGTCACTCAAAGATCTTTAGGTGCATTCTTGGATAGTCCAAGATCAAACCTTGATTACTTTTATGCTATTTTCAGACATTTGGTTGCTAAATATCCTCTTCAATTCAAGAGAGATATAAAAGAAATTATAGAGCACTTAATTCAAGTTAGAGGAAGGACCAATCCAATTGCTATTGATCCATTTATTTATAAAATCATGTTGACAAGGGGTCAAAGACATGCTAATGAAATTTTAAGAAAGTTCTGGTTGGAATTTAATGGATTAATTGATTATAATTAAAGTTAAATATTTCTACACTTGGTAATATTATTTCACATTAAAATACAACTCATCATAACTATATAGATACTATACTAATTAAACAATTAACCCAACAAGGCATCTAATTCCTTGATCAAGGCATCTGACTCCTGGTTGAAATCAACGGCATCAAGACCAACTGCTTGGTACCTTATTCTGACATTATCATTGTAATTATCTTGTCTAGCTCTTACTCTGAAAGAATATTCTTTGAATAAGATACCAGCAGTAACTTCAGAAAACTTTTTACTTTGACCATCTAATTCATCTTCTTGGTATCTCTTTAATTCGTTGGCTTCTATGCCAAATAACTTTTTAGCTTCTTGATCGAATAAAGTGATCCATAATTGTCCAGTATTATCCATAACTGAACAGTTGAAGATATAACGGTAAGTTGGTTCAGCATAAGTCAAATCACATCTTTCACACTTCCAAGAACCATCATTCAATTCAATTAATTTTCTGTTACATAAAGTTGGTTGACCATTCTTACCTTGGTTTTGTAAAACATTGGTACAAGCTGGATAACTAAAGTTATCGACCTTAGAAAATCCAATAGTAGCCTTAATTGAAAAGTAATCTGGTCTATCGGATCTACCCAAGTTTTCATCTTCAGCTTCGGCAATGGTTTTACGGTTACTGACTTGGTTAGAAGTGCTTTCAACCTTTAAACTTTGGAAATTTTCATTAATACCTTGGTGATCGTACCATCCCTTTAATTGATAAGATTCTGGAGTTTCTGGGTTTGCAATCATGGTACCGGCTTGAGTTAAAGTTAAAGACTTACCATTGAATTCTTGGATCTTACATCCTTTGAAAGCAACAATAGAGCCTTCTGGAATACTGAAGTCAATAGCAGTACTGTTCCATAAACCTACATCAATAGCAAAACCAGTATCATCGACAATAGTAACGTTTCTTCTGTCAAAAGCCTTACCAGTAGATTTAGCAGTGATTTGGAAAGAAGGATTAACAGTCTTCAAAGCACCGATAACATCAATAATAGCGTTGGTTTCGAGGTTTTGAATTTGGTTCAACTTAACAAAGTTGAAGTTTAAGGTTGGAACATTGGCAGTATCGAAACTTTCAGTGACTTCAGTATCTCTTTCGAAAGCTAATTCGTAAGGATGAGACAAGTGGTTAAATTGTTTCTTTGCAGTTTGAACTCTGGCTTTACTAATATAGTAGACTTTACCTTCTTCCAAGATCTTGTAAAGCTTTTCGGCAACATCATTGAAAGCAGTAGCTTTAATTTCATCTGATTCATCTAAGAAATTGACACTGAATAATTTACCTTCACCCTTAGCATTAGACCAAGTTCTAAGATCACCCTTATAAGAGACTCTGGCCTTGATAGTCCATTGGTTTTGGTATGGAGATAATGATTCAATTGGGGCAATTCTACCTGGAGGCTTATTACCACCACCAACTGGAGCATTTCCTGGTGGGTATCTTGGTTGCTGTTGAGGTTGTTGCTGTTGTTGTTGAGGTTGTTGAGGTTGTTCAATTGAAGCTGGAGCAGGAGATTCAGATCTCTTACTCAATCCCAAATAATCATCTTCAGGATGGTCAGCAAAATAATTATCAACATTAATAAAATCCTTTTGTTGAACCTTTTCACCTTCAGAACTTAAAAGTTCCACATCTTTAATTAATACCAAGTGCTTTTGAGTAGAAAATACACTATATTGCTTGATCAGTATAATACAATATCTGGTGAAATTGTTGTTACTAACATATGGCATACACAGTTCATCCATTAAACCATGAGCAATGTATACACCATCGGTCATCATTACTCTGTACTTCTTCAATTCTTTATCTAAAAATACAGGTTTGGTGGCAGTAACTTGCACCGTGATAGGTGCTTGGACCTGTCCTTGCTTGGAAATAGAGAAGATGTCTCTCAAAGCGCCAGTAGAGAGCTGAATAGCCATTATTGGTGATTGATTTTAGTTGGTAATGGATCAGTTTAATTGAAGAAACTAATTAATACGCGCCACCCAAAGAACACGCGTTGCTAGAATGGTGGGTGGATGCAGGAACGTAGATGATTGATATTGATGAGGGTACATGCAGGATATAGTGAACCCATACTATATACCATACCACTCCTACTACTTACATATATTGCTGAAATTAGTACGATATTGGTATATGAGTGCTGGTGTTGGTGTGGATGGTATTGAATATTTGTTAATAATCATACTTTTTACTGGTTATATCTAAATTACACTTACTCTATGAAAATCAATTTATTGGTCTATTTTAAACATTGTATTATACTATTCTGTATATTTTATATTATCTCTATCTTTTGCAAGTATGACGATCTGAGTATTTACCAGAAATCGCATGTCCTCATAACTTGGCTTCAATTGCCACAGCATTGAAAAGTTCGTCTCTTTCATTGACTTTCACAGCTCCACTCTTTAATAAAGCCTTATGCAAATCATCAATTAAATCATCACAATTTTCAATACCAATACATAATCTGATTAAATCTTCTGGAAGAGCTCTTTCTTCTCTAGTCTTAGCATCAATAGAAGCATGAGACATTCTGCATGGCATAGAAATAAGTGAGTTGACACAACCGAAAGAAACAGCAATACCAAAGATTTCAGTACTCTCCACGATTTTTTCAGAAATCTTGACATTACCAGTTTCAAAACTTAAAACACCTCCATAACCTCTACACATGGAGCTATGTAATTCATGTTGAGGATGAGATTTCAAACCAGGATATCTGACTTTAAATCCGATATTTTGAAGGAATTCGGCAATTCTTTGACAATTTTGTTGTTGTTTTTCCATTCTAACAGCCAAGGTTCTTAAACCACGACTTAAAAGCCAACAATCAAATGGAGCTAAACCACAACCAGTGGAATTTATGACAAAGTATAATTGTTCAGCCAATTTTTCTGATCTTGTGGCAAGAATACCGGCCATAATATCATGATGACCATTAAGATATTTGGTAGCAGATTCATATTGAATATCAACACCTAAATCTAAAGGAGTCATTAAAACTGGAGACATCATGGTGTTATCAAAAACCACAATAATATCAGGATTTACTTCATGAGCATATTGAGCAATGGCACGAACATCAACCACCTTAATTAAAGGATTAGTTGGAGATTCCAAAAAAATCATTCTAGTGGTTGGAGTTATTTTAGATTTAATAAGTTCAGTATTAGTAGTATCATGATGACCAAGTTTAATATCTCCCTTTTTATGTAAATATGTTAATAATCTATGAGTGCCACCATATAAATCATCACCAGCAATAACTTCATCCCCTGGTTTTAAAAGACGAGTAATAACATCAAGACATCCCATACCAGATGTAACAGCATAAGCATGTTTAGCCTTCATTATTTTGGCCATATGATTTTGTAAATAAGTTCTGGTAGGATTACCTGATCTAGTATAATCATATTCCCCCATATTTGATAATGAAGGTTGTTTAAAAGTAGCTGATTGATACAAAGGAGGTACTGAAGCATTGTATTGATCAGTAGATTTGGATAAAACCAATTCGGTTTCTAAACTATAGGATCTCTTTGGTGGCATTTTTCTAGTATTCTAATTAAGAAGAATGTTATAGATTTAATTCGAAATTTTTCACCCACACACAATTCAATATTATTAGTGTGTCTCCTCCAAGTGCCTGAGTCACTAGACAATCACCCTAGATGATGCAATTTAGGGTCTCTTTGTGTCACCGATACCGGTCGTGTGAAGTCACGTGCGCGGTGTCACCTATATTTACCGTCATGCACAACCATCGGGGTTATTGTCTATTCCAAATACATACCATATCAAAACCACCACGTCATACAGGACATTATTTCAAATCAAAACTTAACCGAGTCTATTTGAAGGAGCGGTTCATGTATATATACTGTTTATAAGTGGGTGTGTGATCGGTTAGATATCTTCAGTTGTTCAAATCTATTGATTACATGGCTATTAATGTAGCATCAAGTTGTCTGTTATTATGTGAAAGTGCCGCACTATCATCACTGATTGATGATCCAGAAGGTGAATTTGCCCTCTATTTACGAGGCGTTTGTGAGGAGCTTCAATTTGACTCGATTTCGCAACCAGAGTTAAAGTTAAATCATAATTTGGCAGTTTATGCAGCGGTAAATCATGCTAAAAGACAGATCTTACAAGTATCACCAGATATTTCATGGCTTCAACAAACTTATATTCCAAATGGTAATTTTGTACGAATGAGAGGAAGTCCTCATATTGAAGTCATTGATATTAATGAATTGGCTGGAATGAATTATACTGGTTTCATTGGTCTGGCTAATCATTGGTGTTTTCTTTACTATGTTTTAGCATACGTGGCTGGAGGTTCAATTCTTAATTTTGCAGTCAGAAGATGTCAATCTCGAATAATGGTAATTTTGTATCGATGGTACTTGAAATTAGGTGCAGCTCCCATTATATTGATGATAATGTGTTTGAGAAAACTATCATGCTTTACCAGTAAGGTCACTTCCTATGTTGGTCATAAGCGATAACGATAACGACCCCTCCAAAAAAAATTACGTAATATCGTAATATCCTAACATTTGACCCAGATCTGTGGTCTACTATTTAAAAATTGGCATTCTATGTTTTATGTAATATTAATGATATTTTATGATAACGATAACGAATTAATATATTATGTTAAACAACATTTTATTCGTAAAAATTCAATCTTTAAGACCAGACCCATTAATAAATAAACAATAGAAAACAAGATAATTGAACTATATTAACGACTTGTTTCTTACTATTCTACTTTTATTAATTCACTACATTGATTTTATTTTTTTTCACTTTACTTAATAATTTTTTATTGAATGGTAACATTAGCTGATGACTCTATACAGCATGATTAACCTAATGATTTATAATGTTCGTAATTACCGACATTATGGTATGACTTTTATGCTTTTCCGAATAATTAATGTACAAGTTATAAGTCGGATCTGGTAAGTTTTCTGATGTCATTTGGTTGTTCGGATAATAACACCTTAGCTCCTGAGAGTGGTTCACAACTGGCTCTTCCACTAACTGGACCGTTCTTTGGTAATTCCTTACCTTCTTGTAAGGTCTTCAAGATTTCAACGGTCTTTTCAGGAGTTAAATCTTCATGGAAATCATCATTAACAGCAAACATCGGAGCATTAACACATGCACCCAAACATTCAACTTCTTGTAAAGTAAATAAGTTATCTTTGGTGGTTTGACCTGGTTTGATTTGAAGATGATCTTGAATAGCTTTCATAATACCATCAGATCCACATAATTGACATGGAGTAGTAGTACACACTTGAATGTTATATTTACCCATTGGTCTTCTGTTAAGCATAGTATAGAAAGTAGCCACTTCATAAACTCTCATTGGTGGCATATCTAACATCTTGGCAACATAGTTCATGACAGAAATAGAAGTGAATCCCAACTGACGTTGACCCAAATCTAATAATGGCATACATGCACCTTTCTTATATTGAGGAGGATATTTAGCTATGATGGCTTCAGCTCTTTTAAGATTTTCAGAGTTAAATTCAAATGGAATATCTGGATTATCAGCCTTACTGTCTCTGTGTACGGAAATGATGGCAGAGTAAGCTCTCTTATTGAATGCGGATGGGCTTGGTCTAGCAACCAATCTGTTCAAATTTAAACGAAGCATGATTGTTTATGTGTAGTTGGTTTGGTTGATACTCAATCAGTTTTTCGGTTTGTATTGGACTAAATTTTTTCTATACACTATTTTGGGAGAATGCAGACTAATAAAGATTTGTGCGCACCTGATTGGCTAGAACTCGTTTAAGGTGACAGTAGCCAGTACCAATAGAGGAAGTGTTAGTTAAAGAATTAGAAGTTATAGTAATGAAAGAGGTTGGAATTAAAGTGGATGATGTCATCATTGTGGTTTTACTATCAAATGATAATTCTTCACTTGTACTACTGGGATCTGGGGAAAGGTTAGTTTCGAGACTCTCTTCATACATCTTTGTGTAAGTGTCCCTCGCTTTGGAACCAGTAGTAGTGGGGACATTATATGAGGACCTAAGTACAGGAACGATCTTTCTTTTACTAGTACCACCAGTACCAGATCCATCACCATCACCACTATTAACCAAAGGTGCCAAAAATACCAAATTGTTATCAAGATCGTAAACAGCGTAGTAGTACTTTAAAATGACATTTGGTAGCGTTCCGATATATGAATCGAACCCAATGGATACGGGAACCAAGTACACCTGTGAGTATAGTTTCCCATTTACAGTCTTCGAGTCACCACTAATATCACTAAGTGGGAACTTTACCGACAATCCCCCAATATCCAACTCAACAATTGCCGTCTTCAACCGATCGGCAGAATAGAAAATGGACCCATCATCAGTAGTAAAATCAGGTTCACCAAGGGCTGTGAAAATATTTTGCATCACCACTGAACTGGTTGCAAGAGCATTTGCACCCGAATCAATTTCGTAAGCGAGCTTTTGGTTCGACACTGTTTGACCATTGACTCGAATTCCATGCACCGTAATAGCAAGGGAAGTATAAGTCAGTCTAGTTTTCACTGGTCCGACGTCTTTAATTATCTCATTAGCATAGAGTGGACCACTATACTTAGCAGTATCTACTCCACCGAAAACGATATTGGGTGACGAAATATCACCATAAATTCCATACATAGTTGTATCAATTAACCCCTGGTCTTTTAATTTGGTTGGAAAATTAGAATAATCCCCCATTGCTGTCCGAATACTATACCCAACACCAAAAATACCTTGGGTACCTTCTAGCTCTGGGAGTTTGGTAAGCCCAAATTGAAAGTTGTCCAAATTTTTGCCTTGAAAGCTAATAGTATCGAACACTTTAGTGATATTAAAAGGTGCGATAGAACCATAAGAAGTATTGAATTTTTCATTGGAATCCAAAAATGTAGAAGAGTCTTTGGAAGAAAATCCAGAGGTAGTAACAACCAAATCAGATGAGCCTGTGTCAATGAGAGCATTGAATGACTGGCCAGGAGTACCCAAAGTCAACTCACTGACAATATAATGAGAATCATAGTAATTTAGTGGAATACTGACACAGTTGGTTGGTTGGGAGGTAACAGGAGTTGCAACCAAAACCCAAAAAATTAAAATTATTGAAAAAAATTGCATTATTTTATTAAGCCTAAAATTTCTGGAAAAGAACAGCAACAAAACAAGCTTTTCAATATCTATACACCTCCTCTTATATACTTCTACACATGTATCATGATGGTTGTGGTGGTAAGGCAAATTTATCATAAACGGGTTTATAATGTATCTAAATAAATTCCCGATTAGGTTTTCGCAATAAGGGACAAAAGTGAATGTCCTCCACCAAGATGTCATGGGCCAAGTGTGTCAGAATTCAAATCTGAAACATGCAACATTCCACCTAGACCCTGTCAGACCAGAAACAAAGGCATCGACGAAAACCACAAAACTATTCACCGTTGGTTGTTGGAATTTCGATGTCCTAACTTAGCCGTAGCATCCATGCTCCATGCCCTACGAAACAATAGAACCCAATCAATTTTTTTTTAACAAGTTGATCCTTAGCACTATTCAGCCCCCCACAACAAAAAAAAAATTAATACCTGGTCAATCAAAAAAATACCTAATGACTCTGGACCACCCCCACCTAAAGAGCCACCTATCAGGGCATCTTTTGTGACTCCTCTTACTGTACTACTCTCGTAAACTATGTGTAACTGTAACCTGTGTTGTAATGGCTTTCAGGCCACGTGATCTCACGACCACTTTACTTGGAAATTTGATGATAGGACTCTCTCTCCATTTTAGTAATATCCATTGAAATATATCATTATCTTTTGGTTGCCAAATCCAGGGTCAATTGTTTATCTCCAATATATCAGATAGACCATACTGCACCTTACAACAGCATTCATTTATCAAGATTTTGGCATAAAAATAGTTTTTTTTTTCAGCCGCCCCCCCAAATAAATCATAACTTATTCAGCTTTAAAACAAATAGCATTTAGATTATAATACAATCAACGTCAATATAATGGCAGGAAATGAAGATGAGCGGCATACCAATGCTGGATCAATAGGGAGGTCATCAACTGATAATAATTCACGAAATATACTTGAAACCCCAAGGTCTCCTTCAAGGTCAACTCGAAGATCAGAACCTCCTAAAGTAAATGAAGGTCCATCACTTCCATCATCATCACCAAGAAGAAGAAATCAGAAATCGATTTTCAGTGATCGTTATATACCTAATAGAACCGGAATTGACTTACAAGCAGCGTTCAGTTTATCTAATCAAGAAGTATTACCTGATTTAAGAAGTATTAAAAATGCTGATAATGAAATTGATATTCGAAAAGAAGAAGAAGCCAATAGAACTTTCTCCACCGTCTTAAAAGCAGAATTATTTGGTGATAATGTTCCTATGGCAGCAACAAACTTAACTACAAATTCATCCTCCAATAGAGCTCCTATAATAAAGACTACCCCTGGCAGACCAAATAGTGCTGGTAACTTGATTCAACCAGGTAGATCCACCTTACCAAATGGTGCCGGAACCTCGGGAACTCCTCCAAGATCCTCTGCTTCAATTGCAGGTACTCCATCACTTCCTTCACATACTATTCCACCAAATAATTCCGAAGTAAACCCTAGTGGTACTACTGTTTCAGGATCATCCAATGAATATGATGCTAGTGTAACCAGTACTCCTAGAAGAAAACCTAATTTATTCACATATCAATCACCTCAAAAGACTAGACCAATATCACGAGATTTACAAAATGAATTATATTCTTTATCTCCAGTCAGACAAGAATCTCAAAAACTATTATTATCACCTCAAAAGAAACCAAGAAGTATTCTGAAAGTTCCTTATAGAGTTTTAGATGCCCCTGAACTTTCTGATGATTTCTATCTTAATTTGGTAGATTGGGGTCAACAAGATATACTTGCAGTTGGTTTGGGTGATAGTGTTTATTTATGGGATGGTGCAACTCAATCTGTTGATAGATTATGTAACTTGTCCAATAAGGATAAAGTAACAAGTTTGAATTGGATAGGATCAGGAACTCATTTAGCAATTGGTACATCTAAAGGATTAGTTGAAATTTGGGATGCTACCAAGATAAAATGTGTAAGAACAATGTCAGGTCATAGTCTTCGTGTGAGTTCTTTAGCATGGAATGAACATATATTATCAAGTGGTTCAAGAGATAGATCTATTTTAAATCGTGATGTTAGAATCGAAAGTCATTATGTCAATAAATTCGAAACTCATAAACAAGAAGTTTGTGGATTAAAGTGGAATGTTGATGAAAATAAATTAGCTAGTGGTGGTAATGATAACAAATTAATCATTTGGGATGGTTTAAATCCAAAACCCCTTCATGAGTTCACTGATCATATAGCAGCAGTTAAGGCTATAGCATGGTCACCACATCAAAGAGGTATTTTAGCCTCTGGTGGTGGTACTGCTGATAAAACAATCAAGACTTGGAATACATTAACTGGAGGTCTTGTTCATGATGTTAATACTGGATCACAAGTTTGTAATTTGATTTGGTCCAAGAATTCTAATGAATTGGTATCAACACATGGATATTCGAGAAACCAAATAATTGTATGGAAGTATCCTTCTATGCAACAAATTGCTCAATTGACTGGTCATACATATCGTGTATTATATCTTTCTATTTCTCCAGATGGTGAAACTATTGTTACTGGTGCTGGTGATGAAACATTACGTTTCTGGAATGTTTTTGAAAAGAATAGACATAGCGAAACTCAATCATCTGTTTTACTTGATGCATTCCTGCAATTAAGATAAACCCAACAAAACGAGGAAGTTTAATAATGAGCTCATAATATCACTAGACCAAAGGTGAAGGTTTTGAAGTGTACTCTCATGTAATTTAATGCATACAACCTAATGAATGAAATCCATGTAGCAGCCTTAAAATAAAAAGGCTACTTAAAATAAAAAGGCTTCTCCCTTTTTATAATATTAAATAGTTTTGTTTATTATTGAATTAATTAATTATATATCAGCCACCACATCTTAGATATTTGTCTTGGGGGTAGTTCGGTTTGTTATTATACACATTATCATACATCTATTATACAAGATCACACCAACAAGTAATCAGGATTTAACATGGTTTTTTCTTGAGAAGGATCCACTCCATTATCTTCACACCATTGATCAAAGTTCCCAAGCATTAACCTAACTTTACCATTCTCTTCGGTAAGTAACTTCATATACTCTAAAGTGAAAAGAATATCTTCATTTCTATACCCGGTCAAGTCAGATAATTGTGTTATGGTGAACAGTTTCTTATTTCTCAAATGGGTATATATTAAATGGGATAGTTGCTTAGACCAGAATTTAAGATAACTCACTTTACCATAAGGAGATAAAGGAAATTCCGGTCCACTCTTTTGTTGCCCAGGTGTAGCCTTTGCTAAAGCATACAGGAACTCAATCAATAATGAACCAAGACGTCGCCTTTGAAATGGTGGAAAGATACAAATGCAAGCCAAATTGTTATTATTATCATAAGATAAAACTTCTTTGGAGAAAAAACCCATTGGTATAAATGAGTCACTACCATCTTGTCCATATACCACATAAAAATCAAAGTAATCGATATTATAGTAGACAGATTTATCGTCTAGGAAGAGCTTACCAAATAGACACATATTTTGGCAGAACAAAGGATGCTGAAATCCTCGTACTTCCCGAATGAAATATGGACTATGGTCATCTCTATAGACCAATTTCCCTACCTTTGGTTTGGGAAAATTGTATGAACAATTGACTCGATGAAACTGAATCTCTTGCTCATTGGCTGTGTATTTGAAGCAATATTCACAAACGTGGATTTTATCTAGCCAAAACTCAGTTGTAGATGTTGATGTAGTAGAAACACTTGGTAGTCTTTTACGCAGCTTAAGACCAGGGTCTGCTGCCAATTTGTTGGAATAAGCGTATCCTAATTCTGAATGCTGGGTATCTTGGGTGTTGAAGTAGGCGGCATTGCCGTACCAGGACTCAAAGTCGTATTTTCCGAACTGTACTCGGTCAATGTTTCGGGTATTTAGTATACCGTACAAGTTATTGCCATTTTTGGAGCCGGCTGTAGAACCAGACATTCCGTGGTTAGTTACTTCTTGAAGGTGGTAGCCTTGATATGGCACAGGTCACGTGACCAAACCATACCTTATTTGGTTATAACCAACAAACAGAAGAAGAAATTAAGAGGTATCTGGTATTTGAAGGTTGAAGAAGTGGTTCATGGAGCCAATATAGGTACTTTGGTATATTTAGTTAAGTATTGGTTGGTTTTATCTACTAAGATGGGCCAATTTTCAAGGTCGTGACATACGCCAATCTGACGCGTATAGAGCGAGTAGAGTACGAGATTAAAGATTAGAGATCAAATTATCTCAATACAATTGTTCACTCAAAATGCCACCAAAAGGATGGAGAAAAAACGCTGATGGGCAATATCCTCAGCCAAGCAAGGAAACTGAGCTTGTTGCTATAGATGATATCCTTTTCCCTAAAAGTACAGTACAAAAATTGGCCAAGAGTATCATTAATGATGAAGAAGGTCAATCTAACATGATACTTGCTAAAGATTCCCTTTTGGCAGTCCAAAGATCAGCCACAGTATTTGTATCACATATTTTGTTCCATGCCAATCGAATTTCCAAATATTCAGGTAGAAAGACTGTTAATACCCAAGATATTTTTAAATCATTAGAGAATGCTGAATTTTCAGGTTTTTTACCAGAAGTCAAACAAAAATTGGCTAGTTATGAAGTTGCAGTTAGCACCAAGAAGAAACAAAAGATGGAAGCCAAGGCCGGTGAAGAGTCCAGCGATCCTGCAACCAAGAAATTAAAGGGAAATGAAGAAAATGCTATTGATAAAGGAAATGAAGAAGAAACAGAAGAAGTCGAAGTTGAAGAAGATGACAATGAAGGTGAAAATGAAGCAGAAGAAGAGGAAGACAATGAAGATGCAGAAGAAGACAAAGAAGAAGAGGAAGAAGAAGAAGATGGAGAAGAGCCAGAAGTGAATCCAATAGCAGCCACCGGAAAAGATGAGGATGAGTTAAGAGGTACTGAAGCTGATGATGCTGTGGAAGAAGGTGAAAGTAGTGATGATGAATAGTGTATATTAACATAATGTATAATTTAGAAATGAATATAAAATTTGGGAAAGTAATTAAAGATTAAAGATTAAAGATTAAAGCGATGCGTTTATTAATAGGAATTCATTTGAACCAACAGTTTGATCTAAATGTTCCAGATAATGCTGATAATATAACTAACCTCAATCTCTTTTTTTTTTGTTTTGCTATCAGAGATAATTGAAATAGGAAAATCCTCCTAAACATATACAAAAAGATGCAATCCTGTCATTTGAAAAGGGTCCAAGTTTTTCGAAACTCGATAGAAAACTAACATCACTCATTCACGTTTTTGAACTGTTTCAAAGTTGTCTTTTATTTTTGTATCGTACTAATTATTTTGGTCGTCAGAATCATGGTGATGATGAATACACCTATTAAACAATGGGAACCCACACAGTGATGCAAAAATCAAATAAAGAATTAAAATCACACCACCACCTAATGCTATATAGAATTTTGTTTTACTCAACCACATATTTCGTTTGATTTGTTGAGCCTTTTTTTGAAATACCAGGGAGGAGGTAGTAAGTCTATCAGTTTGATCAACCAAACGGTTAATTTTATCACCTCTACTTAAAAGTTTATTGATATTATCTAACATCAATTGTCTTACTTCATCCACTTCTTCATTAGCTAATAATAATTGATTTGGATTTACCTGATTTTCTCCATCTTCTTCATCTCCTTCATCAGTCGAACCATATTTATAAGATGCTTGATTAGAATCAAAATTCATTTCTTCAAATTTAATGATTTGTGTCATATAAAGTTTAAATTCTCCTAATCTTTGTTTTGCTTGTTCTTGTTGACTTGGATCATTACCACTACCCAATTCCTTCTTAAAATCAATATATTTATCAGTAATTTTCTTTAAAACAGTCAATATTAATGTTTTAGATACATTATAATGAGCAATTACCACAACCGTTATTAAATCACTACTTCCATCATTATTAGAAAATACCTTCTTCATAAAATATAATAACAATCGAGTATTAGTAGTTCTGGCTCCAGTTGTAATAGGAATAGACCCTACAAGGGTTTTAGACGAATTGACCAATCCAAGCTCTTGTGATATGATTTCTGAACAATTCAAGTTATTAATAAGATGAACAAGATCATGGTTCTCATAAGTAAATAATGTAGTTGAATTGAGGGTAAGTGTGGTATGTATTACTAAGAAAGGTTCAGTTAGTATTAGAGATTTGTAAAACAACGGAGGTATACTTACGCTTTTTGTAAAGGTCCGACTGGCTCATGATGGAATGGTTTGTTGGTTGGTTAATGGTGCTTTCCTTTTGGTATATTAAATGTTACACGATACCCAAATCTGGAGTAGTCATTAATAGGAGTATATCCGAGGGTGAAGTGCGCACGTGACAAAACAACCCCGGATCTTGCTCATCTCAAAAAAAGTTAAGATGTACCTGATTAAGTTAACAAATCAGTAGAAGGCCACAATGGGAAAATATAGAAAGAGGTTTAATGAGAAGGCCCGTTCTGGTATGCTTGCAAAGCAGGCTGCCCTTAAAAAGGCAAGAAACAAGCAATTTACCAGGCATGAAAATGATGGAACTGAACAACCAGATACAAGAGAAATATTCAATGAGGTTAATTCAAACTCCGAGATCTTGAAGCCAATGACAGAAGAAGAAAAATTGGAAAGAAAGAGAAAGCTTGAAGAATCCCTTTATACTGAAAATGCCAAAGAAGCCAAAATGTCTAAGGCTAAAAAGAAGAGACTTGATAAATATATTGAGCATCAATTAAAGAGAGAAGAGAAGAAGGCGTTAATGGAAAAATTATCTAAGACTAAAATTGATACTTCACATTTAACAGCATCCAAGAATTTAGGTAAAGGTAAACAAACCAGAAGAGAAGAAATGATAGAAGCTTTAGATCTTGAAAGTCAAGGTAGAGGAGATGAAAGAACCAAAGAAATATTATATGAAGAAAGAGAAGTGAAAGAATGGACTGATGATATGCCTGCACCAAAATTTCCTAGTAGTGAAGAAGATTCCGAAGGCGATGATGACGAAGATGAAGATGATGGAGAACAATTCCCTGAAACTTCTGGAAGTTCTGGATTTATAGATAATAGACCTGCTAAATTTGGTGGCAGTGGTCTTGGATTTGGATTTGCCAACTTACCAAAAATAGAAAAATCAGCATCTACCAAGAAATATACATGGAGATTAAAGGTCGAAAAGGAAGAAAAGAAGAGATTAAAGATAGAAGATGATAATGATTTCTTGAGTTCCTCCGAAGACGAAAAAATGGAGGAACAAGAAGAAGAAGATGATGAAGAAGAAGAAGAAGATGATGATGATGATGACGAAGAAGCAAGTGAAGAAGAAGATAGCGAAGAAGAGGAAGATCAAGATCAAGAGGTTGCATCTACTAAAGACCAAGAAATAGAAGAAGATAATGATGACGAAGAAGGGTCTTCTGAAGAAGATGACGAAGAAGATGAGGAATCCGAATCTGAAGAAGAAGAATCCGAAGACGAAGAAGACCTTCCTAAATTATTACAAAACAAACCAAAGCATTCTAAAGTAGCCGAATCATTTAAAGAATGGGCTGAACAACAAGTCCGTAAGTTAGAAGGACGTGAAGATGTTGCTATGCCTACTTTGAGTGAAGAAGTCAAAGAAAAATATTCCAAGGCAACTATTCATGAAGAAGATATTGATCACTCTTCTGACGAAGAAGGTTATATTCCAATCAACAAGAACTTACAAAGAGAAGCATTTTTTGTTGAAGTTAACCGTACTGAAGAGATCCAAAAACTGAGAGTTCAATTACCAGTCTTCGGAGAAGAACACAAAATTATGGAAGCCATTAATCATCATGACTGTGTTGTTATTTGTGGTGAAACCGGTTCTGGTAAAACTACACAAGTTCCTCAATTTTTATACGAAGCTGGTTTTGGTAATCTTAAACATGATTTATATCCAGGTATGATTGGTGTTACCCAACCAAGAAGAGTTGCAGCTGTCTCTATGGCTGAGCGTGTGGGAAATGAATTAGGTGACCATGGTAAAAGAGTTGGTTATCAAATCAGATTCGATACTACCATTAAGAATGAAGGTAAAGAAGACGGTACTGCATTGAAATTTATGACTGATGGTGTTTTATTAAGAGAAATGATGACTGATTTCCTTCTTACCAAATATTCTTCTATTATTATTGATGAAGCCCATGAAAGAAATATTAATACTGATATTTTAATTGGTATGTTGAGTAGAGTCATGAAATTAAGAAGAAAGTATCATGAATCAGATGCTGCCAAGTACAAACCATTGAAATTGATTATTATGTCGGCTACTTTAAGAGTATCGGACTTCTCTGAAAATAAACAATTATTCAAGGTCCCTCCACCAATTCTTAAGGTTGATGCCAGACAGTACCCAGTGAGTGTTCATTTCAATCGTAAAACCAATTATGATTATATGGAAGAAGCTTTCAAGAAAGCCAGTAAGATTCATAAGAGATTACCACCAGGAGGTATTTTGATATTTTTAACTGGTCAGAATGAAATTACTGCTACTGTTAAAAGATTAAGAAAAGAATTCCCATTTCCATCTAAAAAGAAGGAAAAGCCAGTTTATGAAGATCATGAAGATGTTGTTGTTAGACTTAATAAGAATGCTGACGCAGAAGCTGAAGATGTTGATTTCAGTGTTGAACAGGCAGAATTAGAAGGTATTGATGATTACAATTCTGATTCTGAATCTGATGAAGAAGGATTTGAAGAAACCTTGGAACCTCAACAATCCGAAAAAGACCCATTATATGTTTTACCATTATACTCTTTATTACCAACTAAGGAACAAATGAAGGTTTTCCAAAGTCCTCCACCTGGTAGTAGAATTTGTATTGTGGCTACTAATGTTGCTGAAACTTCTTTAACCATTCCAGGTATCAGATACGTGGTGGATTGTGGTCGTTCTAAAGAACGTAAATATAATGAAGAAACTGGTGTTCAATCCTTTGAAATTGACTGGGTATCCAAAGCCTCCGCTGATCAAAGATCCGGTAGAGCTGGTAGAACTGGTCCTGGTCATTGTTACAGATTATACTCTTCTGCTATTTATGAAGAATATTTTGCTCAATTCAGTAAGCCAGAAATTTTAAGAATGCCATTCGAAAGTGTGGTTTTATCAATGAAAAGTATGGGTATCGATCATGTGGCCAATTTCCCATTCCCAACTCCTCCTGATAGACATGCATTAAAGAAAGCTGAAAAGCTTTTAACTATTTTGGGTGCTTTAGATGCTGAACATAAGAAAATTACTGATTTGGGTAAAACCATGTCTTTGTTCCCATTGAGTCCAAGATTTTCAAAGATTTTGATTATCGGAAATCAACATGGATGTCTTCCATATATCATTGCTATTGTCTCTGCATTATCTGTTGGTGATCCGTTCATTGGTGAGAGTGAAATTGGAATCAATACCGTTAGAAAGCAAAAGGATGATGAAGACGATTCCGAAGAAGAAGAAGAAGAGGTGGATGTTGAAGCAAAGAGAAAGTTAAGAGCCAGTTATAATCAATCCATGGCTATTTTCTCCAGATTGGATAAATCAAGTGATGCCTTGAAGTTACTTTCAGCTGTTTGTGCTTATGATCATGTTCCTGATGGAGGTAAGAATGATTTCTTGAAATCAAATTTCTTAAGGGCTAAAGTAATGGAAGAAATCTTTAAATTAAGAAAACAAGTCGATTACATTGTCAAGAGTAATATTAATCCTGATTCAATTGCTTTATCTCAAGAAAATGAATTGAAACTTGGCCCACCATCCAAACAACAAATTTCTGCTATCAAGCAAATGATTGCATCTGGATTTATTGATCAAATTGCTATTAGAGGTGATCTTATGTCTCAAGATGTTGATCTTCCAAAGAAAACTTCTATTATTAATGTTCCATATCTTCCATTTGATCCATTGAACTCTGGTGATAGTAAGTTTGTTTATATCCATCCAGGTTCTATCATCAACTTTTCAGGAGCACTTCCTGCTCCATACTTGGTTTATCAATCTTTGAACCTTGCCTCTAACAAGAAAGAAGGTGTTGAACCAAAGGTTAGAATGAGACCTTTAGTCGATGTTACTGGTGCCCAGCTTACTAGTATTGGTAAGAATTCACCATTAATTACATACTCTAAACCATTGAGTTATCCATATGCTCCAAAGAACATCACTCCTACCAAGAGAGAATGTTATGTTGTTCCTAGATTCGCAGCTGCTGTTGGTTCAGGTGGTGTTGGATGGGATCTTCCAGCAATTAAGGTGATTCAAGTTAAGAAAGCCGGTGCTTGGGTGATAGTTTGATTGTTACTAATTTTTATTGGCGACTATAATACAGTATTATCACCTTTTTTGTATAATATAATTTCAATGACTTTATGTGGTTATTTAAATAGAGTGGTCTTTTGACCAAAACTTGCATATCATTGTACATATCATTAATAATATAAAATTTAATTTTATAAAGAAAGCATCATGTATCGTTTATTTATTTATTCTTGTATAGAATCATGACTGAGTTGGTTGTTCAGTGGCTCCATACAGTTGTTGTGGCTGTTCACTAAATCCATATAAAAACTTTTTTGGGGTGGAAGTAACACTTTCGAAAATCAATAAAACAGTTTGAAGAATAGCAACCACACCCATTAACCAATTCGAACTGAGGTCAGTAAAACCTAAACAAAGGATCACAATACCAATTGGTCCTCTCCAAATAATTCTCCAGAACTTAGAAATGATATGAACATCTTTATGATCTTGAGACATTTCCACCAATCCAATAATACACATAGAAATTAAAGCAACACCAATACCACCAGTATAATAGAAAGAAAGCCCATAAAGGTTTTCTTCTTCTTCATGATCAAAAACACTAAGTGGACGTCTATCAGTTTGATCAACTGCAATCAAATCACCACCAGCATCAGCAGCCAAAACCAAACCAGCAACTAAAGGAATGTGACAATAAATCCAGGTAATTGCGGTCCAACCACTGTTTCTCAAAGCATGAGTAGCCTTAATACTGGTAGATCCATTATTATAGATCCAGAATAAGACATAAGCACTCCAGATATGGAAAACTCCTCTAAGGAATCTGTATGAAAAACCAGTTCCTAATGGACCATCAGCAACAACTTTATAGAGAAATTCACCGATAGCAATTGTGACAAAAACGGCAAATCTTTCAACTTCATGTTCAATATTCAATGCAGTGGACATTGTTAATCCCATAAGCTTTTTGGTGTAAGGGTGATAAGCAATAATGAAAAATAAATTCTCCAAAATCATCACAAAAATTGACATATATATTTTAGCTTCATTACTCAAGTAAATTACCTTAATCCACAAGAGGGAAGTAATTAAAATGGAAAAACTGAATAAACGCATTTGAGGACGATGTTCTGGAATATAGAATGAGTAAATGGTCAAACTTAATGCCAATGATAAACGTAATAACATATATGGTAAAATAGTCATTTGAGCACCATGAACGTCATCAAATAAAGCATAATGACTATTAACAAATAAAGTCAATAAAGTCAATGCCCAGAAGATATAGAATTTTTGAGAAAGATCTTCATTATAATAGTAATTGGTAAAATCCTTAATATCAGCCCAAACGGTCCACATTGGAATGAATAATAAGATATATCTTAAGAGTGAGAACCAACTAGGATCTTCACAAGCTTCTCCAGCAAGATTAGCAATAATACCCACATATAATAAATCGACAAATAAATCGGTTTTACTGGAGGTTCTTTCTCCCTTAGTACGATAAAGAACACCATCTTTAAAATAATTC
This sequence comes from Suhomyces anneliseae, assembly GCA_030568535.1. NCBI lineage: Eukaryota > Fungi > Ascomycota > Pichiomycetes > Serinales > Debaryomycetaceae > Suhomyces > Suhomyces anneliseae. Next base: position 36,794 of record JAJMGB010000009.1, on the reverse strand, counting down.
AATGCATGGGGTCTAATGAACCAAACAGCATCTTTTGGTTTAGGAATATAACGAAAGTTGATATCACCATATTTTCTAATGAACTCATCTTCTTCTTCAGAATCTTGTAAGCTTTCAAATCTATCGATTAAAGCTTCTTCGCTTAAGGAATTGGAACGAGGAACCAATGGGGTAGTTTCTTCTTCAGCCATTGTTGAAGGGAATTGATGAATTGAAGGGTGAAAAACTTTTAGAAACTAATCAATTGATGAAATTTAAAACTTTTGGAGCTTCTAGAATAAATTCTATCTGTGCATTTAACAATAGGTGACTTGAAGGGGGGAACGAAATTTCAAATTCTTGGCTCAGTACACGAGACATAGAACATTTTTACGGGAAACTCGGAGTTTAATATGTGATTGGAGGATGTTAAATAAAAGAGAACTAGTCAATTGAGCTCATTTGATTGGAATTGGTCTGTCCAACAGCGATTGATTGTAGGCCTTTAGAGTCCACTTATGATCATAACCATCAATCTAGGTTTCAACTCGATTACCAATATATTACGTAATTATATCAAAACCTTAATTGTAACGTTTGGTCAGTTTAGGTGAACGCGTTTGAATATATTTTATTGAGGTACGTGGCTGCTATATGAACGAACGAGGAGGCTTTTAGAATTTCATTTTATTCATATTGACCGAGCTTTATATCAAATAAAGAGAATAATCGTAGGAATTTGTTCCAGTTCTGGGAATATCGATGGACCAGTACACGAACCATGTCTAGACAGAAGTTGTTGTAGCTTATAGCTTGTAGATGAGTGAAAGGCATGGGGAAAATACCAATAAAAATACAATTTTCATGGCAGCATTGTCATTTTTGGACGAGGTTGATCACTAGTCCCTGTGTCTAGGCTAAATGTAAAGAGGAACAAACTGGCACAAATTGCCTTTCAATACGTCTGAAAATGATCTACAAATATTTGCAAAACTTCTTAATATTGAATATATACCATATAGTTACCTCAAACTCTATGTTTAATATAACAATTGGTGGTCTATCATTGCTTTTGATACTCGCCAAGGAAGTATATGATGCCCCATATGGAGTGCAATATCAATTTCAGATCTATTTTTTAAATTCCAAATTATATGATTTAGTAGTTACATTTCTCATCCTTAACTATGATAGTTTAACAAGAACTAATAAACGTACCAAAAAACATAGCATGAGTTTCGTTAATATAGCAATGCATACTAAAGTACACCATAAGGTTTATAAAATCGATTCAAATAAATAATGTGACAATAACATCACAATTCACCACATCACCACACTCCCGAGTCATAATTAAAAGAGTTTCAGGACTCTACTTATCCTATCATTCAATTATTATTTTTGTGATCTCACTCCATTTGGTACCTGAAAGTCCATGGTTGCAACCACCCCCGGTTCTCAGTTCCGACCGCGAATGCGATGTTTGTTTTCGCTAACCTTTTCAATTTAACATACAAGGCTTTGAAGATCACCATGCCTCCAGTGCAGAAGGAAAGGCGTCCCAATGAAGAGGAGGATCAAGAACCTTTGATCCCTTCAAATATTCTCGACTCGGCCTCTCAAAGATTGTTTGTGGTGTCATTTTTCATATTGATTCAAGCATGGAAAGTGTATGAAGTGTTACTATTGAAATCAAACATACCCATAAGTGGAGGAGCATTGACTCTGACAAATAACTTTTCATTTGTGTTAAAGTATGCTATCATAGATGGACTCTTTGTATGGATACTACCAATATTAAACATTCCATACTTGAGATTTTCTCCATTTAAGACATTATTGCTTACTTTAGGATTAAATTCAATTACTTTTGTTTTAATTAGTAGTCAAATTGCTACTTTAATCACCACATTTATTATGCCAATATGGAAAGTAATTGCATCAAAAAGAGAATTGACTGTGGTTGGTGATACCGCCAATTATAATAAAGTTATTGATATGGATTCTCATTTCAAAGGTAGATTAACCATTCATTATTTACCTGATTCATCTGCTAGATTTAATCCTTTCCATTTTGATAAAATGTGTCTTGAAAGATCAGAAAATCAATTCTTAGATATGCCTATTGAATTCAATACTACCACTCAATTAGGATTTCTTCAATTACAACATATAACTCCTGATAATACCGTGAAATATTTGAATTATAGTTCCAGTGCTCTTAAAAAATTATCCAAAAAAGATTATACCCATTTAAGCAAATATCCTGATTATAAACATGATGACAATAGAATCTTTTACTTAGAAATACCGATCAAAGAATCAGGTTTATACAAGATCAGTAAAGTTACCGATTCAAAAAATATTAATATTAGAACATACAAGTCCGAATTTATGATCTCATATTGTCCAAACGCTAAATTGTCCTATCCACCAGGCTATGATGAATCTAAAAACTATAAATGTTTATCAAAGCAAGCTAATGACGAACAATTACAATTCCCATTGACTGAAATTTTTGCAGTAACCCCTGCAAATTTAAACTTCAATGTTTTATTGAATGGTAAATTTTACAAATCTATTAATACTACAATTGGTGAAGTATCATCAAAACCTTTACGCCAATCTAAGACTGATATTTCCTGGCTTGAAGCCCATAGTTTGACTCGTAACTCCTTGGAACAAGAAATTTTACATTATCCTGACATCTTATCGGAAGCTGAAGAAGGTACTTTAGAATTCCATTTGACTTCCATTGTTGATTACCTTGGAAATACTAAGAGATATAATCCTGATTCTAAACACAAAGATGTTAGATTTGATTTCGAATTGAAGAGAACTCCGACATTTTCTATAAAGGACGTTGAGCCATCGTTGGAATTATTGATTAATGGTACCAAGACGATCAAATTAGCAGGTGATGGTTTAAAGGCCAGTGAATTTCCTATTGTTGCAGAAATTTTTTACACAAATACTGAAGATGAATTACTTTCTCACTCTATCTCTAAAACTTTCAACACCATAAATGATTTAACCAAAGGGTTTTCTGTTGATAAACCAGGTACTTATCGTTTGATTCTGGCTAAGAACAGATTCTGTGCTTGTGATATTGCTGACAAGAATGAAGTTAAAATCGCTCAAGCACAACCTCCACAAGTTGACATTAAAGCTGAACCTATTATTGATAAATGTCTTGGAACAACTGGATACACTTTTGATTTAAGCTTACAAGGAAAGCCACCTTTCCAAGTTCAATACCGTGTTTACCAAAAACAATCAAATGGTAACTTGAGACCTGTTCAATCAGACCGTGGTACAGTTGCAAGAGTTTTGAAAACTTATGATAACCATCACAACTTCAAATTCAGTCCACCAGGTGAAGGTAGTTATGTAATTGTCTTCAACAACGTTAAAGATGTCAATTATCACTCTCAACCTGTTCAATTAGATGAGTCCAAGTACACTTACCTGACATACTTTAAACAAGTTTCTAAGGTATCATTCTTCCAAGGAAGGGATAAATTAGCCGAAACCAAGAATGTATGCTCTGGTGAATCTGTTGATATTCCTCTTTACTTCTCTGGAAATGGACCATATGAATTCGATGTGGACTTTATTGATCTTGAAACTGGAAAGAAGTTGGTTGATACAGTAAAGGCTAAGGATGTTCTTGAATATAGTATCAAATCACGAAAACTGTTGAATGGAAAGAGTTATAAGGTTAAGGTTTCTAATATCAAAGATACGTTCTCCTGTGATGCTGTTATTGATCAAAGGGAATCATATGTTGTCAAGAGTAGATCTGATATTCCAGAAGCTCAAATCAGTAAATCTGACGAATTTAAGATTGTGGAAGGTGATTATGTTCAAATTCCATTGGATATTAAATCATCAGTCGGCAAGACTTCAAGGGATAAGTATGAATATAAAGTTCTTGATCTTTATGACTCAACCAAGTCTAAGATTAGAAGCTTGCATGGATCACTGGTTTTGAAGGTTAAGGAAGAAGGTATTTATTCTTTGATCTCTTACGAAAATAATGGTTGTCCTGGTATTGTGACCAATGAAGAAAGAACAGTTATGGTTTCTTATTACAATAAACCTAACCTTACTGTTTCTAGTGATAACATCATGAAACAACACAAGGAAGAATCTTTTATTCATTTGAATGAATTATGTCAAAACTGTCCTAACCCATTGAAGTTACATTTGGAAGGTGTAAGTCCATTTGTGGTTGATTATGAAATTAAGTATCCAAATGGAAGAGTCGAATCAAAAACATTAAATGTTCCAAAACATGAAATGACACTTAAATTATCAACTCTTCAAAGTGGAAGATATGAATACCGTTTTAAAGCAGTCTATGATAATTTATACACCAGAAGAACTTTGAAGACCGGTACTAGAGAATTACCAAATGTGATGTATGATATTGCCCCATTGCCAAATGCTAAATTTGAAATGAATGATCAATTTGCTCAATTCTGTGAAACTGCTCTTAATAATACTGATAAGTCAATCATTAGTGTTCCAATTACCCTTTCAGGTAAATATCCTTTCAAGGTACAAGCTTCATTAACTCATGAAGCATCAGGTAAAGTGGAATCTATTGTTTTAGAAAACTTACAAGAACCAAAGATTCAACTTAATTCCAAACAATTTGCTGGATTAGGTGAGCATGTATTGACTATCAATGAATTGACTGATGCAAATGGATGTGTTAGAAAAGAATTCCCTACATTGAATAACTATGTTGTGGTTGTTACCGAAGTTCCAAGTATAACTAAAAAGAAGCCTCAAGTCAACTATTGTGTTGGTGACCATGTTGAATATAATTTAACTGGTATTCCACCATTCAATGTTTTCTATAAGTTTAATGATAATTCTAGAAAAGCAGAGCTGGCATTCAATTTTAAGAGATTAGCATCTAAGCCAGGTATTTTGAACATCGACGGTATCCAAGATTCTTCTGAAAGTAAATGTTATGTTGATTTATCTAATTCAGAAGAAGATTTATCAATTTATATCCATGACCTTCCATCTGTGGAAATTAATAAGGGTGATTATATTGTGGAAGATCTTCATGAAGGAGATCAAACTGAACTTATATTTAGATTTTTCGGTACTCCACCATTCACCTTAACTTATATTAGAACCTCAGAAACTCCTATTAAGGGTAAAAAGGGTAAGAAAGCTCAAAAGGTACTTGAAAAACATACCATTGAAGATATTCATGAGTATGAATATTCCGTATTGGCCAGTTTGGAAGGTACTTATGAGGCCATTGAAGTCAAGGATGCATTCTGTAAGGCCACCAGATCATTAGTGTAATATAGTAAGTAATAGATAATTCATGAACGAAGTTTTTAACAACAATCTGTAATAAATTCGAAATTATATTATATTGTATTGTTCTATTATGGATGATTATTCATTATTTCTCGATACCAATTCATTAATGATCTTACTGGCTTCGGATAACGAGACTGGTTTGGCACCTTCAGTTTTAGTTGCCTTAAATTGAGTGAAAGTTTGATTGATTAATTCTGCCAACTTAAAGTCCAATGATGTGATCTGGTTTCCTTGGTCATGCGTAGTAAGATCGATCTTTACTTTGTTATAAGTAGTGGTGATTGTAGGATGATGTTTCATTTTATGAGCTGGTACAACAATCGAATTTAAGAATCCCCAAGTTCTGGCAAAAGAACTAAACTTATAATCAGCCAGTAATACCAATTGATTCGGGTCATTTTGTAATTGGTTGATTTTCCATCTGGCCACTTTTCCTCCGGCACTCACATTGAGTCTTTGAAGCTGTTCCTCTAAGATTTTACCCGTATATGTTTGTACAGATTTCATGTTAGCTTTAGATAGAGAAGATCAGAAATCTATACAGTATCTTTCCAAATATAAAGTTTTAATATGCGTCGCGATATCGGGTGGCTATGTGCAGTATACACATAAGGTTTCCTAAATCAATCAATCAACAGAACGCTGGCACCTAAGACCCATTTAAGATCAATACCCATTACAATATTACGAGTCAACTCAACCATAAAAAGAAAAACCCTTAAATCAATATAAGGTCCTTGAATCATTACAAGTTTCAATTTGCATACATATAAGAACACGAGTGGTCCGCATTTAATAGAGCATGGTATGCGCTTTTTATATACTATACTGGCCTGATTCAGATATCGAGTTTCCTCATAGTCAGTTATTATTAAATCGTCGTTATCATAGTGATATACCGAGTGATAGAGCATTGATACGAAACTTCGAAACCAAATATAAATCTTTAAAACCAGAAGAGAAGGCCCCTTTCATTGAAGCAAATGGCATTTCCTATACATATATCAGAGGCGATTATGATATAATTATATTGGCAGTTTCTATACGAAATATTAATGCAATGCTGACAATTGTATTTATAAAACATTTCTATGGAATTTTATGCCAATATCTTTGCAAAGATGAAAATAATCAAATATTGGATAAAGATACCGTGATGGATAATTTAATGCTTATATTTGATTTATTAGATGAATGTATGGATTTTGGAGTTATTCAAGTCACTGATTACAATATATTGAAAGAATATATCAAAGTGGAAGCTAATTTACCTAAATTTCGGATTGAAGATGATAAATATGAATCAAGTTCTGATGATGAAATTGAAGATTCAAAATCAAAATCAAAATCTGAAAAATCTAAACATTCAGATATTAAATCTACTCATAATCAAGCAAATAAAATTGTTGTTATGTCCGATGATAATTCTGTTATTAATAGTTCTATTTTAAGAACTTATTCACTGGCTATTAATTGGAGACCTAAAGGTATATTTTATGCCAAAAATGAGATATTTATTGATATGATTGAAAAGTGTGAATTTGAATATGATCTCGCCACTGATACGATAAAGAAAAATGAAATTCATGGAGTCTGTGATGTTAAATGTTACTTATCCGGTATGCCTCATTGTAAAGTTGGATTTAATGAAAAATATATTTCCCGTGTTGGTAATGAAGATTTTGTGGCTCCTGATAATACTGATTTAGAAGGTAATCAATTGAAACTCGACGATGAACCTGAAGATGCAGATGATGATCAAGAAACATTGGTTGAAAAAGATGAAAAGAAAGGTCGGATCCCTATTAGAAATATTCAATTTCATCAATCCATTGAATTAGCATCAATTTATAAAGATAATCTAGTAACATTTGTTCCACCTGATGATAAATTCACCCTTATGACATATGATGTTGATCAAACTGATCGTAAAGGAAAACAAGCATTAATTATGATAAAACCAACTTATAGAATATTAAAATCATCCAAAAAGCTTCAAATCCTTTGTGTATTATCCACCAAATTCAAAAAGAGATTACATTGTCGTGATTTAACAGTCAGAGTACCTATCAATCCACTTTTATTTGAAATATCATCGTTGAACGAAGATTCTCTTAAATATAAAACGGAAATGGGAGAAGTTAATTATAAAATTGATTCATCTGAATTAGTTTGGACCATAGATAATATTAATGGTAAAAAATCAGTTAAAATGATGGCAGAATTAACTTTGAAAACTGCTGATCATATAACTTTACAAGAAATTGAATATAAATTAAATCATAAAGTTGTTTCCCAAAATAATGATGAAGATGATGAAGATATTACTAAGCAACTTGATACTTATTATGGGGTTAATGGACAATCATCATCCCTGACAAAAGAAATCCTTAAGAGGGTAATGCAAAATAGCACATTTAATCATATTAATCTTACATTTGAAATACCTATGTTATCATATTCAGGGCTTAAACTTACATATCTTAGAGTGGATGAAGAACAAATGAAGTATGTTTGTTTCCCGTGGATCCGCTATATAACTGAAGCCACCAACTCGACTATACAAAACCCTAATTCTCAAACAAACAAATGTGATTATAGTTTTAAATTAGGTATAGATTGTTATAGCATATTATAGATAGTACTGCATATTACAAAAGATTTACTGTATATATTGATCCGCTAAGGAAATCGTATCCCAATTGGGAACCGATTGCCGCAGCATAATATACTCTTATCTTATCTCAATTTGGTCAAATCTCCACAAGAAGATTTTAATATGGCTGATCTGCTGTATCATCATTAAAGTCATGAATTATGACACCCAAACCAGTGGTGGTTTCCAAACCTAAAAAGACAAAGAGTCGAAATGGGTGTTCAACATGTAAGAAGAAGAAAATGAAATGTGATGAAACCAAACCTTCTTGCAACAATTGTTTAAAAAAAGATATTGAATGTGGAGGATATGCCACCAATTATAAATGGATGACTTATGATGATACAGAAAAAAAGGAACTGATTTTAGAACCTCAAAGTTTTCAAAAGCATATGGAATTGGCTACAATTTCAATGACTGGCAAATCACTTGAAGAAGTCAAGATTGAAAATGATTTGATTGCAAAAGGTATGAATCCTGAGTTTTATAAGAAACGCAAAATTAATGAGCATGAAGACAATGACCATCACCATGATCATCACCAACATGATCTGCGAAAGATCAAAAAATTTCGCAGCCTATCTTTGGATTCACTAAACGAACCAAATCATCATTATTCCATACAAAGATCTTCAAGTACTAATAGTTACATACCTAATGATCTTCAACAATTACGAGAAAATATGAAGTTTGGATTGAACTCTTTGGCTGAAGCGGCAGTGGATGAAATCAGTAAAGCACTGGATAAATCAAACTCTCCTCATTCAAATCAACAATTCCCATTTTCTCCTAATTTCTTTGAATTGAAGCCCAAGGCAAATGATAATGATGATATTAATCTTACTCCTTCTTTATCTGCACTAATTAATTTTGCCCATGAAGAAAGAGAATCAAGGACTGAAGAACCATTAAGTCCTTTTGCTTTAGTGAACCCTATTAATACCAAGAAACTGCCGGGATCCTACACTGCATCTTCACCAAAAATAAGACTCTTGAGTACTACTCCGGAAAGTATAGGAAGTCCAACTATATTTGATAATGAATCGAATCGCTCCTTAATGAAAACTTCTGATCAGGATCAGATTCTTCACTTATATTCACTGTACACATGTAAAATCATGTCTATAAAAAATGGGGCTAATGATAATCCCTGGAGGAATATGATTATCCCATTAGCATCCAAGTATCCATGTTTATTCAACTCAATTGCATCAATGACACTCTTTCATTTAGCAGGCAATAGTGAATTGAGCAGTACTAGTGCTGATCTCAGAGCAAAAGGATATGTGTATATGAAACGATGTATTGTGGAATTAGCAACTGGATTGTCAAGACCCAATGAGAATGCATTCAATGGTGAGCTCCCTGCTGATGTGGCCTTGGTGACTTGTTTAAACTTAGCAGTTGGTGAATCTTGGGATACTCATATTTCAAGTGGAATTGCTCATTTGAGAGGAGCAAAAAGTATGATTCAGAAAGTCATGGCTCTTTTAAGAGATCATCAACGATTCATAGTAGAGAAGAAAAGAGAATTAAATCTGAATCCCTCTGGTAGTGATTTAGAATATACTAAGATTATGACGCAAAAGAAAAAGGAATTACAGAAGAAGTTAATTCTTTTGGACAATCCTGAATGGGAGAAAATGATTCAGGATGCTGATGATACTGGGGATGATCTTAAAAATTCACCAGTTTGCATTCCAAGAAATCTACAATTTTTGTTTAACATTTGGATTTATTTTGAAGTTTTGGCCCAGATGACCACTGATACAAACAATGATGATAAAGGAATTGACCTTGTAGCAACAATCACTAATATCCAACAGAAATCTCGAAACAAAGAGAAAAAGTTGAATGAGAAAAGTCCAGTGGAAGCTGATTCTCCCAACTCAGAATCCACCATTCTGAGTGGATTCAATATATTTGAAAGTCTTGATACCATTGGTTATAATAATGAGTTTGTTGATCCACTATTAGGGTGTGCACAATCGTTGTTTCTGTTGATGGGAAAAGTTGCAACCGTGATTGCAAAAATTCGTAAACGAGGAGAAAAAAAGAGGAACTCACTCAGTACCATTACCCTTGCAGCCGAAATAAAACATCAATTGATCGAATGGAAGCCTACTATCACTGCTTCTATGTTGAAGCAAGCAAGTTCTGGAGGAATGTGTGATGATTCTAATGGTAGTACATGGGATATTTCCTCGTGTATTGCTACAGCTGAAGCATATCGGTTTGCAACTTTATTATACTTGCATCAAGCCGTTCCTGAAATTCCTTCATTATCTTCACACCAATTAGCAGAGAAAATCTTTATTTTATTAGCATCTATTCCAACCACTTCACACTTGTATGTGGTACATATATTTCCATTATTGGTGGGATCTTGTGAAGCCCAACCAGGTGAAGAACGAGAATGGTGCGAAGCTCGTTGGTACTTGTTATCACAAAGAATGTGGATAGGTAACATTGACCGGGCGTTGGAAGTGGTTAAAGAAGTCTGGAAACGCAAAGATGAATACTATAACAAAAGACGTCGAAGTGAGGACGATAATCTTAGTCTTAATTTTGGTAAATGTGATGATGAAGATGGAAAACTACGTAATATATCTACTCAAATTAGTGGACTTATGGCTGTAATCAATAGCACTCTGAATTCCTCAGTTGGCGATATTCTCGGTGGAATATCTTCTCCTATGCATTGGAATACAGTAATGAAAGAATGGGGTTGGGAAGTGTTACTAGGTTAATAGATAAAGAAATGAATTATAATACGTATAGTTAATTATTTTATTTTCTATTGTAGATCCTCATAAACCAATTGTAGTAAAGGTTTTTTTCGGGTGTAATTATCTGGGGTAAAACCCGCTAACGGGGTCACGTGCTCCAGGTTGCCGGTTCAGGTCAAGTAAAGTCTATCAAATTGCAACAAATATCCTTACTTGTTTATTATATCTTCCAAAAATGAGTATTTACCGCTTGGCACGTACTCATAAGTTAGCATTTCCAGTTTCTAAAAGGTTCAACTCACTGGGCTCTTTGATTTCTAATCCTTTTAAACTTTCTGGCCAACTTCCAGAAACTGAAGACAGTTTTCCTAAGCCAAATTTGATTTCATTTGATGCTTTTGGTACTTTATATATTCCAAAAAAGCCAGTTGCAGAACAGTATCATGAAATTGCCAAAAACTTTGGAATCGAACAATCTGTTGACTCAATTGCCACTAAATTTACTCAAATCCATAAGGATTTGTTAGATCAATATCCTAATTATGGTAAAGGATCTGCAGAGATCAGTTCTAGTGATGAATGGTGGAAGCAATTAATTGTCAGATTATTTGAAATTGATGGTACTAAACATGAAAAATTGTGTCAAACATTAATTGACCATTTCCGTGGACCAGATGCTTATCGCGTATATGATGATGTTATTCCTACATTGACCGCGTTAAAGCAGAAAGGAGTGACCATGGTTGTTCTGACCAATTCGGATTCACGTATTAGTGACATTTTGGATAATTTGAAGCTTTCTCAATACTTTTCTAGTATTTATATGTCATATGAACTTGGCCAAGAGAAACCAAAGAAATCATTTTTTGATTCGGTTGCTAAAAATCAAGGTCTTACTACTGATGATTTCGAGAAAGTATGGCATGTGGGAGATGATCGTGATAAAGATTTCATTGGCAGTATTAGAGCCGGATGGAATGGGGTTTTATTAGATAGAGAAAAAGCCAGTGGATATTTCGGTCCTCAGGCTGTTAGACAAGAATCCCTGATTTCATGTAATACTGGGGTTTCTACTCAAAGAGTTTCATCTGAAAGAGCAGTTGTTGCAAATAATAGAGTAATTATTTCTTCCTTAGATCAACTCTTGGAGTTGTATGATTTTAACAGGTCAAGTACTTATGTATCACCTTTTTAATTGAAAAACAACTAAACAAACCCAAAAAAACAAGATTACAAAATGGTCTAGTTGCTTCATATTAACCTTGATACATTTTTTGACTGGTCATAAATAATATGGTTATACAGAGTTAGCCAAGAAATTTACGAATTATATATACTATTTTTGGGGTGTGTCTCTTTTTTCTTCTTATTTTGATCGTATAGAGAAGAAGAATAAGAAAAAGAACAAAATTACATTGTAAATCCTAAAACGTATTAAACGTCCAGCATGACCTTTTATAGCCTTAACAGGATCGGTTTCAAAATAAAATAAAAATATGTTCGTGTAACACTCGCCTCGTTTGTGCCTCATTTGTATGACACCTAAATGTCTCGCACTACCCCATTTTTTTTTTTGTTCCTTCAATTTAATAGCCGTTTTCTATACTTAGACCATCTCCTGTGCACTCCCTAAAAGTAAACAGGAGGCACAGCGGGATCGCGATCGTTTTAACAATCATCGATATCTTAAATCTTAACGTCGTTGATCAACTGACTATTCATATATATATATATATACATATCAATATAATAGGGACTCGATAAGATCACCTACCCGTCAAGATGAGATTCAATTTCGCAAAGAGTCTCGCTGGTTTATTACTTGTTGGTTCTGCCTACAGTGTTGATTTCGATGCAGACGACAAGGATTCTGTGTGTGCTGCTGCTAAAGCGATAGCAGATGGTGAATGGAACTATTATGAAGGTTTCAAAAAAGGTGGTACTGTTGGTATGTTCTCCCCTCCTAACTATTGGTGGAATGCTGGTGAAGCCTTTGGTGGTTTGATTGATTATTTCACCTTCTGTGACCCAACTAATTCTAGTTTAGAAGCTACAATTAAAGAAGCTATGTATCACCAAGCTGGTGAAAACTACAATTATATCCCTTCAAATCAATCCATGACTGAAGGTAATGATGATCAAGGTGTTTGGGGTTTAACTATTATGCAAGCTGCCGAAAGAAATTTCTCTGATCCAGAAAATCATAGTTGGTTATCTTTAACTCAAGCTATTTACAATACCATGAAAGTGAGATGGGATGATGATCATTGTGGTGGTGGTTTAAGATGGCAAATTTTCACCTGGAATTCTGGTTACAATTATAAGAATTCTATTTCCAATGGTTGTTTATTTAATTTAGCAGCTCGTCTTGCCAGATATACTGGTAATGATTCTTATATCGATGTGGCCGAAAAAGTTTGGGATTGGATGGTTGATGTCCAATTCATGATTGAAATTGATGGTCAAGCCGAAATTTATGATGGTGGTCAAGTTGGTGATAACTGTACCAAGCCAACCACTACTAAATGGTCTTATACTTATGGTGTCTTTATGTCTGGTGCTGCTTACTTGTATGCTGCCACTAATGATACTAAATGGGCTGATAGAGCTATGGAACTCCTTAAATCCAGTGATTATTTCTTTAATGATGGTGTTATGTATGAACATTCTTGTGTGGTTGGTAATCACTGTAATAATGATCAAAGATCTTTCCGTTCATTATTCTCTCGTTTGTTAGGTTTGACCGGTGTTCTTGTTCCAGATGCCAAGGATACTGCTCTTGATTACATCAAGACTAGTGCTGCTGGTGCTGCTCAATCTTGTTCTGGTGGTTCCGATGGTGTTACCTGTGGTATGGACTGGTCTCATAAGGGTTGGGATGGTCTTTACGGTTTAGGTGAACAAATGTCTGCATTAGAATGTATCCAAGCTCTTTTGGTGTTACATCATGATGTTAAACCACCTTTGTCATCTAAGACTGGTGGTACTTCTAAGAGTGATCCAGATGCTGGTGTTAATGATAGTATTCAAACCAACAGTAACTTGATTAAAGTTAAAGGAAAGGATAAGGCAGGTGCTGGTTTCTTAACCGCAATTGTATTTATTATCATCTTATCAGGAGCTATCTGGATGATCTTCTAAACCACTGCATTGTCAACAGGTTCTACATTAGTATTTAAAATAATTTGTAGTCACTAAAATAAAGTAAGTTGAAAAGAACAAAAAAAAAAAAAAGAAGAATCAAATGATTTTACATAAATCTGTAACATTTGAACCATTAACAAGAATTGAAAATCACTTGGCACCTACAAATTTTCAAAAAATGGTTCAATATTCTATATTTGGTACACACTAAATCATCATCGCCTATATAAAGTGGTGACGTCACGTGCGCGGCTGGTAAATATTCTATTGTTTTCTGCTTATAACTATAGATACAAATATCTCTCTGTGGAGAGGTTTTAAGACCAAATGGTGTTATTCGAATCGATAAACAAGTACTCCAACCCCACTGTTTTAGCTGGGGGTAGAAGAAGACATTTATTTATCCCACCATCTACAAAATATCCATTGTTTAGCTATGGTGGTGGTGAAGATCAAAGGTCATTTCTTTCATTAATAGAATCAGGATCAGTAATAGCTGATCAAGATGAAGATATAAGTGATACTGCTAGTGTTAGTACATCACGGTCATTACCCTCTACATTAGAATCTGCACATACCAATGAAGATCAAGAATCATTTCATAGCTGGCTATTGGAAACTCATCACAGAAGATACCATGCCACATCAACATCTGATGACAATACCAGTGAAGGATCCGCTTCTATAAGCGATATTGCATCTCATCATACATCTGCATCACTTTCCAGTTCTTTCAACGAATTGGAAGACTTTGTTAATTTAAAGACTAATTATGTTATTGAATCCAAGGTTTTACTTAAATATTCAATTCCTTTAATCTTAACATTTGTATTAGAACATTTCTTTTCAATTGTGTCATTATTGGTGGTTGGTCATCTAGGAAAAAATGAATTGGCTGCTGTTTCTTTGGCAACCATGATATCTACCATTACTTTTGCTATTTTTGAAGGTATTGCTACTGCATTAGACACATTATGTCCTCAAGCATATGGTGCTGGAAAATATGAATTGGTCAGTATTATTGTTCAAAGATGTACCATTTTCTCTTGGTTAGTTTTTGTTCCTTGTGGTATAGTATGGTGGTTTTCATCATCTTATTTGAAATATATTATAAAAAGTGATGAAGTATTAGAATTAACCAGTACTTTTTTGAGAATATTAATAGCTGGATCACCAGCTTATATTTTCTTTGACAATGCAAAAAGATTTCTTCAAGCTCAAGGTATTTTCGAAGCTGGAACTGGAATCTTGTTAATTAGTGCACCCATCAACATTTTACTTTCATATACACTTGTATGGAATTCTACATTTGGTATTGGATATATTGGTGCCCCTATTGCTACTGTGATAAATTTCTGGTTAATGGGAATATTATTAATATTATATGTTAGATTTATTGATGGATCCAAATGTTGGTTTGGAATTGAATCATTGAAAGTACTTTTACAAGATTGGTCAGAAATTTCACATTTAGCAATTCCTGGAATCATCATGTTAGAATCAGAATATTTGGCTTACGAAATAATGACATTATTTGCATCATATTTTGGAACTACAGAACTTGCGGCACAAAGTACAGTCTCAAGTATTGCATCATTAACCTACATGGTTCCATTTGCTGTAAGTATTGCCTCATCCACTAGAATTGCAAATTTCATTGGTGGACAAAATATCGATGCTGCAATTTGTGCCACCAATACTGGTCTATATGGAGGATTGATTGTAGCATGCTGCAATTGTTTACTTTTATTTGTTTTCAAACAACAAATTGCTGAACTGTTTAGTTCCGATAGAGAAGTTGTAGCTCTTATTGTGCAACTATTCAACCCATTGGTTTCAGTAATTCAAATTTTTGATGGTATTGCTTCAGTAGCAGGTGGTATTTTAAGAGCTCAAGGTTCTCAAAAAATTGGAGGTCTTATCAATTTCCTTGCATATTACGCATTCGCCCTTCCATTGGCTTTAGTATTAAGTAAAATCGCTAATCTTAAACTTATGGGGCTTTGGATTGGAATTGGAAGCGGGATGATCCTAATAGGAATTAGTGAAACCTTGGTAATTTTCTCAAGTGATTGGGATAATATCATGTTGAAAGCAGGTCTACGTAATGAGATTTCTGATGACGATGAATCAGTTTAAGAGATTAGCATAATTATAGATTTTTAATTTTATTTAATATACTTAATAACCGCATTATATATCCAAATTACCGCAAAAAAAAATTAGGAGGTCGCAAAATTTACCCGTTTTCTGACAATTACACAAAACCCCTCATACCTTATCTTATCATGTCAAAAAGAATCAAATATCTAGATATAGAAAACCGCTAAAACTTGTGCTTATCCGGTGGCGGAAACGGTTTCGGTAATGAGGGAATTACATTAGGTGCATAATGACTATTTATTGACCTTGATCTCTTCTTGAAATTATATTCTTCAAAATAAATTAACATTTAATAACCTTAGTTAAATTAACTTAGCTAAATGACAGAAAAATCAAAATCTGAAGTTCATTCAGTTGAGAGTGTGGGCTTTGGAGATATTCAAAACTATATATCTAATCGTCCACATGATGGTCAAATTAATTTAGATGAGTTAGCTTTGGCTGATGGTAAAAAGGCTGATCATCTCTTAGAGGAAGCACAAGCTAATTTGGAGTTGGCTGCTGAAACTGGTTATAAACCTGAACTTCGTCGTAACTTCAGTGTTATTTCCTTATTAGGTGTTGGATTTGGTTTAACTAATTCATGGTTTGGTATTTCTGCTTCTTTGATTACAGGTATTAGTAGTGGTGGTCCTATGATGATTGTTTATGGTATTATTATTGTGGCTGCAATTTCAATGTGTATTGCTATAACCTTGAGTGAATTGGTAAGTAGTATGCCTAATGCAGGTGGTCAATACTACTGGACCATGAAGTTGGCCCCCAAAAAGTATGCTCCTTTTTCTTCTTATATGTGTGGTGCTTTTGCTTGGGCTGGTTCCGTTTTTACAAGTGCTTCGGTTACCATTTCAATGGCTACTTCTTTAGTAGGTATGTATGCTTTGGCACATCCTGATTTCGAAGTGAAAAGATGGCATGTATTTGTTGCTTATGAATTAAGTAACATTTTCTTGGTTGTCTTTAACATTTATGAAAGAACATTACCTGCAATCTCAAAAGGTGCTCTTTATATCTCTTTAATTTCGTTTGTGGTTATTACGATCGTTATCCTTGCTAAAGCTAGTGGTAATTACCAATCAGCTCATTTTGTGTTTGTGGATTTTAATAATAATACCGGATGGTCCTCTTCTGGTATTGCATTTATCGTGGGGCTAATTAATCCTAATTGGTCATTTAGTTGTTTAGATGCTGCTACTCATCTTAGTGAAGAATTACTTGAGCCAAGAAGACAAATTCCAATTGCCATTATTGGAACTGTGATTATTGGATTTATTACCTCTTTCTTTTATTCAATTGCCATGTTCTATTCCATTAAAAACTTAGATGCAATTTTATCGTCAACCACTGGGGTCCCAATTATGGATATTTTTTATCAAGTTCTTGAATCAAAAGCTGGTGCTATTGTTTTAGAATGTTTGGTGTTTTTAACAGCTGTTACTTGTAACATTGCTTCTCATACTTGGCAAGCCAGATTGTGTTGGTCTTTTGCTAGAGATAATGGTTTACCAGGGTCAAGATATTGGTCTAAAGTTAATCCTAAAACAGGTCAGCCTGTTAATGCACATCTCATGTCTTGTTTTTGGTGTGCAGTTATTGGATGTATTTATATGGGTTCTACCACGGCATACAATGCTATGGTTATAGGTTGTATCATATTTTTGTTACTTTCTTACAGTGTTCCTACCTTCTTCTTACTTTTGAAAGGTAGAGACAATATTAAACATGGTCCATTCTGGATGGGTAAAATTGGTTTATTTTCTAATTATGTTGTTCTTCTTTGGACTTTGTTTGCTTTAGTATTCTACAGTTTCCCACCAATTATGCCAGTCACTGCAGGAAACATGAATTATGTTTCTGTTGTAATTGGAGTATTTGGGGCTTACTGTGTAATTTACTGGTTTTGCCGTGGTAGAAAGAAGTTTACAACAATTGAACAAAGAGAAAAGAAAATTGAGGATTTAACCGCCAAGTTATCAAATCAAGTTAGCAACTTGGAGGTGATCCTTTCCCATCAACCTTATAAAGAACCCAAATAGGCATTTGGATATGATATTGATTATCATTCTACTGGTCATAGACACCCAGTTATTTTAAATTAGTTCCCCTTACTGAAAATGGAAGAAGAAACAGGTCGAAAATCTTCTATTATTTGTGCTCATGTATAATCTATAATCTAGACTTGGTGGAATTAATGATTTTTGTAGTTAAGTTTACTAAAGTTAAGTATATTTAAAGTGTTCTATGGAAGTTTTATACTTGGTTTTAGTTGTCATTTATTTCTTTAGGAGGGTATAATATAGAGTTGTTCCTCAGAAATGATAAAACTAATATTACAATATCAAAATACAATTTAAGTAGAAGCATTAAAGACTCCTACTTTTGAATACAAGTTGAATTACCTAATTGTTGTAGAGTTGTTGGGTATTAGCCATCTTACAAACTCACTTGCCTTTTTAGGACATTCGTTCGTTACACGTCAATCATTATGTAGACCATCTACTCATCAGCCCCAAACATTTCTAAAACTCTTTGAATAGTAGCATCAAAAGTATGAATCTTTTCATTACCTGAATTATTCTTCTCAAGTTTAATTATTTCTTGAATTACCCATTCTGATAAAGAATAAACACTTCCCTCATAAACATAGTATGGGTGCAAAAATAATTCACTTGAAATGTATTCAGGAACTTCTGTCCATTCCCGAATCACAATGGAACTGTCTTTGAACAGATATGACTTAACTAATAACTTTTTGTCCCTGTAATTGAAGCCAGCACAAGCGACAGCTGGTCTTGAGGAAGCCCAAACATATTTTTCTGTAGGTGACTTGTAACTATTGGTAGCTACATAGGTTGGATAATTTCCAGAATGGTTGACCCTAGCAACTGGTTCATCTAGATATTTTAAAAAGAATTTCTCTTGATAAAATTCTAAAATATTTATCATTCCTGATTGAATTGATAAAGATTTTTGCAACAGTTTTTTCATATCTTTCTTGGAAATATCAGTGAATAATGAAGCAAAAACTTGTCTGTAAGCTTCATAGGTATCCAGGTTAACCTTAAATGCTTTCTTAAAATCAATCATCATTGGAGAATAAGCATTATAATTCAATGAATCATATTTGTTGTGATCAAGGTTTCTAATAAAGAAATCTTCAACAGAACCAGCAATACTAAATGGTAATGAAAACAAGAATTCTATTCTAACAACACTGTAACCGCGAAATCTGTATCTCAAACATTCAATAACAATTTCTCCTGAAGGATAATAATCTTGGTAAGAAGTAGTACCAAACATAATCCCTGGTTTTTTAGTACCTACTTGTGTCTCATCAGTACCATCAAGAAGAGTCAATACAAAAAGGGTTGGACTCTTAACATATAAACCATTTGTGGAATCATTCAACAGTTGAACCCAAGGACCAAATTTAACTACAATTTCATCTAATTTAAAATATTGCAGTTGGTATAAATGGGGATTATTAAACCGGCAAAAATTAAGGTATGATTCAGTGGAGTGCAAATTATGTTCTGAAGTTGAGTGTGAAGTAAGGGTAGAACCTGGAGACATCATTATCGCCTGATTCGCATCCAGATTCAAAGAAATTACACTAATCCCAGTTTGTGCCATGGGTTTATAGGTATCAATTGATTGTTGTTTGTTATTTTAAATTAAATATGAAGTAAATTGGATTCTTGACGATATGGGGGATAATTTATATTTTACTGGCGTTATCGGCTTAACGAATTGCCGTATTTGACAATAAAACCCACATGTGTTACGATTGTGGGTTCAATTGACAAGTCAATTTACCTGTACGTCCAAAATGTTACATTCTAAGTGTCAATCAGACGAATTATAATAATGGGTGCCACGAGCCTCGCTAGGTACTTATGCACCTCATAATAATACACTGGTCTACTTTGCATACGAGTACATATGTATAATTTTTTTAGATAGATAGGAGTATATGTACCCCTGGTTTGTATAAAATGCGAAATATGGATACGATAAGGGTTAAAACTAGGAACTAAGGGGAATTTAATTGGTCTTAGTGTCTTGGGGAGCTATAATACAACATCAGGCCATAACAGAGTTAAAAATGCATGACTTTTATTAATTGTTGAACGCAGGTGTTTCGAAAGCTTATGTTCGATGATGCCCATTAATTTCGAGGCTCTAGGTTACGATAGGTCAATAATGCGGAATTATAGATATCTATTGTTGGGGTCCCGCTTTAAACGTTGAAATAGTCAGGGGTTGCCTTAACGAATCTTGCTAAAATAATTTGAATGACCTTCCGTAATAATCCTATTCTGTAATAATTCGCCGTATCCTTTAAAGCTTATAAGGTATTCACATGTTCAAATGAGGTAACATCAAAAAAGTTACTGGTATCTTGGTAATATTTTAACAATTTTCGGATATTACAACAAAAAAACTTTATTAATTTAATATGCCACAAGGATATTGTATGACGTAACAGTATACCTATATAAACTATTGGTTACATCATAATCAACATAGATTAGCTGTCATAAAACATAAAAGGTAAAAAAAAGAGTTTACTATACAGTAGATAACTTATATAGGGTTGAGAGAAATATAGTTGAGATTGAGATTGAGATTGATATTGTGGTTGGTGAAATACCACCCCCTAGGTATTTCGAGTTTGGCCCACATTTTTTTATTAATAAAAAATGTGGGTTAATGTTTCACAAACTTCCCACATCATACTACTTAAAAAATTGCCATACGTTCGTAAATACACGTCTTCAAAATATCCGAATGCAGTTAATCACTTAATATGTATGTACCCCTGGTCCCAATCCCAAGTAAACCAGATACATGTAACCTCACTAATTTTTTTTTTTTGTTTTATTACTAATCGGATAACTGGACAATCCAAAGTTTATGTGACTTGTTTAAGTATTGTGGATTCAAAATACCAAGAATACCATTTCATATCATATCATAGTCTATATCACCTAATTATATTCAACTGATTTTATATAGATTATAGATATACCTGACAGTATTTAAAAACCATACCAACCTCCTGAAAGTATGGTGAGAATTTCAAATATCTTAATTTTACCATTATTTTTCTTCGGCTTTAAATTATCTACTTCTCATTGATTATTGTCATTTTATAGAAATAAATTTGAATTATCCTGTAAACTACAATATAGACGGTACACTTGTGGATATGAGGATTGAGAAAGTTCCTGTATATGGGTATATTGGCAATGATAGTCAGTATTAAAATATCATGGGTAGCGTGATTACCATCACCAATTGGGATATCTTAAGTAAGATCATACTCACTCTATACAGATAGGTGCTCTAAACTCATGAATCAAATGAAGTATAATGTTTATTTAGTCAATAAGCCTGTGCCTAGTAAAGATGAATTTACGGATGGTGATAATTTTAATTCATTCGATTCTATAAAATTTACTGTGGTAAAGAATGAAGATGAAATAATAGATTTAGTAGCAAATATTGACACTTCCACTAAAATAGAAAGTCCCTTATATTTCATCGTTAATGAAGATATTAAAGCAAAATACAAAGCATACAGTTATTACAGATATCAAACTGAATTGACGTTTGATTATGACGATATCACAAGTTTTATAGTGCTGGAAGAAACTATTTTTTTTTGTACATTAGATATGTTCTATCCTAAATTAGTTCCTTATTTCAAAGGTTATGAAAATGATAAAATCAATGTGTATACTAAGATTGATTTACCTAATAGGGATGACAAAACAAATATAATAGAAATTTCTGATCTAGATAATGAAATTTCTTGTTACAAGCAAGAAATGCTTTATGATCACGAGTTTGATAACAGGAATTTTTATTATGTCGATGAAGACAAAATTGTAGAAATGAATATATCAAAGTCAATTACTTGGAAGAAAATATATGACATAGAATTGATAGTTTCATTAAATACTGTTGTTAAATACTGTTGGTGAAATTTGAAGAAATAAAGATTTATACATAAATTATAGAATTATCAAAATTTAGTAAGATATCGTAAGTTCATGAAAACATTGTCTTATAAATTTAAAAATTGCTACATTTTGCTGTGGAAAATAATATAATAAACATGAAAATACGAGTTAATCAAGTTCGATTATCGATATTAATTTTTAATATTTATGAAGAAATCTGTGTATCAATACATAGGCTATCTCAAGTTAGTTAGTATGAAACCAATAAATACAGTTAAAGAAAAAAAAATGCTTTTGATATTATAAATAGATTAATATTATTCGTATCGCTACCATGTGACGATGACACGTGTTATAAGTGAAACTTTGTACACTTCAGATATTCAATAATTAACTAGTCTCTTCAGTTCTATTAACATTTGTTGATAAGTCGGTTTTGTGTAACTTCACTCGCTCTAACCAAAAAATGAAAAAGAATATCAACACTTAAAACTATAACCTGCGCGAACCATCCACAATCAGTCACGAGATTCAACTAATCATGAGTGTTGAAGGTAAGTACAGTATGAAAGCTTCGTATTCAAACGGTGCTAACATTCTAGAACGATTTAAATCCATTCTTCCTGATTTATTCACGGTGTATGAAAATGCAGATAAAGAAACTGGAATATTGACTGGAGAAGTGTTACCAACAGACTTCAATGAAGAAAGACCAGACTATATATTGAGTTCATTCAAGGCTTACAAGGCTGAAAACAAGGACTATAAGAAGACCAGTGTCTCCAACAACTATCAACAAGGCAAATATAATGCATCTCCATACAAACTTTATCATGATATCAAGGTTGTTTCATCTATATTAATCTCTAAACATAAGGTTGGAAGTGATAGCTATAACAATGTTGATTTCTTTTATAAATTCACTACTGAAGTGCTTTTAAGAGAAATTAGTAGAATCCATTTATCCCTTTTCGATGAACATATAGAACCTTCAGAATTAGAAAATCAATTGAAACATGACTTTACAAAGATTTCAACCACTTATAGATTATCCAATGGTGAAGTTATTACTTATATGTCGAAGACTCAAGAACCAGAACCACCTGCACCATCTCCTTATTCAACTGTTTACAATAATCAAGTTTCTCAACCACCAAAACAAAGTATTATTCCTTTGTTTTCTTCTTTGGTTGGTAAATCTGAAGTGGATCCTAATCCTACCATCGTGGCTGATCCTTATTCCTTGTCTAAAGTGGTTCCTAATAGTGTTTCTCTGTCAAAGGGAAGTATGACTTTAGACTCTTTATCACCAGCCATTCCAAAATTCATGGGTGTTCCAGAACAAGCACAAACTGAAATTTTACATGACTTTTTCCATCCTTTATGGTATACTATTCCAATTCCTACTTGGTTGAACTATAATGCAGATGTTATTAAACCTCCAACTGCTTTACCAATACAGACTGTTTTATCTGCACCAACGCCATCGTCATCTAACGACAAGGGTCAATCTACAGTTAAACCAAAATTGGCAATCTTGGAACAAAGAACTAATGGATCAGAACCAGCATCTTCAGTCGCTACTCTTATTAAAGCTCCAGGTGACTCTTTCAGATCATTTGCACCAAATGTGGATCTGAAAGATTCCATTATCACAGAACAATTGAAAGGAAGAGTATGGCTTCAACATTTAGGATTTGCTCAAATAAAGGAAATTAGAAAGAAATTTGATCAAAGAGCTGGTACACCAATAAAAGAAACTGAAAAATCCGAAGAAGTTAAGTCCGAAACTGCTAAAGAAAGTGAAGATATAAAAGAAGAAAATAAAGAATCAGATTCGACTGCCGTTTCTTCCAATGAAATTAATATCAAGAATTTAGTCCAATGGGATCCTGAACAAATGGAAGTCTTAAAGTTCTTGAAGAAAGAAAAAGAATCTATCACGGAATCTCCAAAAGCTTTACAAAGATTAATATCAACTCTAATTTTGAAATTAAACAAATTACGTCAAGAAAGATTTCTTCATGCTGATGGAAAGAGTGTTTCTACTCCAACCTCTTCAGAAATCACCACTTACAATAAGATTGTGAAGTTGGTATCTATTGCTATAAAATTATACAATGTTTCACCAGGTCAATTCCCATACCAATTTAGCAAGCAATTACCTGTTTTAACAAATGAATACACTGGTGTTTTACCAGGAATTGCTCCAAGCAAATTACAACCTTCTATGATGCAATCTAACTTGAATAGAAGATTACCAAGTATAAGAGGTCCATACAAGAAAAAGAATAGGTATTAAAGAAAATAATAACACTAATGCTTCTACATATTTTTCTTTTTACCCTTTTTAAATAATCATATAAATTTGTATTCTATTGTATTCTATTAAATATCAGCACCATTTGCGAATGCGTAAATTAAATAAAAGTTTAAAAAGGTAATCAACAACCAAGTAATAATACTAGCATTTCTAAGAAGAGTACCATTTTCAAAAGTGAACTTTCTTACTCTTACTTCTTCAGTTGAGTCAGTAGAATGTGCCAATAAACTTGATTGTTCATTAGGAGCTGATGTATCATAAACTGTCATATACTCTTTCTTACTAGTAAACCAGATTAATGGAGCACTAACAATAGGTAAAATGAAACTTAATACCACTTGAGATGAATTCATGATCTTTGATACTCCTTCTCTTCCTAAAATAATGATGACGATAAGAACAGGTATAATGGCTAATGTTCTGGTAACAATTCTTCTAAGCCATGGTTGAATAGTCCAATGAATAAACCCTTCACTAATGATTTGACCAGCCATAGTACAGACAATTCCAGCACTTTGACCTGAGAATAACATTGATAATGCAAAGACTAAACCTGCTGCTGGAGAAATGTAGTATGATAACATTTCATAAATCGATAATAAATCAGCGTCTTCAGCATCAGGTTTACCAAACAATGTTGAGCCAGCAACGATTAAAATTGCAGAATTTACAAAAACTGCAACAATAAAAAGGGATAAAACAAGTTCAGTATATGAATAATTGAGACAATATTTAATTGCTTCATAAGATGGCCTATACTTTGTTCTTAAATTGGAACCATCAGAAATGCTTCTGAATTTATGAAGAGTAGCAGTCATATTTTGATCAACTGGTTCTTCAATATCACTGTCTTCATCAGCAGCACTAGCTGGAAGATTACCAATTTTAATATCATAATCTTTCAATCTTGGTTGAACTAATGCAGAACCTAAAAATAAAGCATGAGGCATAACAGTACTACCAACAATACCACAAGATAAGAATAATGCATTTTGTTCTTGGAAAATTTCTTTATTAATAGGTAAGAAACCTTTAGCAATTGCTTTAAGAGAACCTGGTTTAAAATCACATTTAAATAATTCAATCACAAAACAAATACATGTACAAACAACTAATATAGAAACCAAGGTTTCAAAGACTTTCGTTTGTTTCAAGTTACCATCTTTACGGTAAGCCATTAAAATAATTAACACATCAAGAACAGTAATTAAAACACCATAAATTAAAGGAATTCCAAATAAAATTTCAAGAGAAATGGCTGTACCAACGACTTCTGCTAAATCAGTTGCAATGATTGCTAATTCTGCACATATATAAAGGGTAAGATTTAATTGATAAGGAAGATGCAAACGACACATTTCGGCCAAGTCAAGACCAGTAATGGTACCAAGTTTAACACATAATGATTGAAGAATCACAGCGAAAATATTGGACATGAAAATCAGAAAACATAATTTATATTCATATTGAGCTCCTGAAGATACCGAGGTAGAATAATTACCAGGATCCATATAACTCACACTAACGACCAAACCTGGGCCGATAAATGCAGCATATTTCTTTAAAATTGACGACACTCGTTGAACTGGTGCATTCGATAGAACTTTGGAAATCATGTCAACTAATTTTTAATATTATAGGTTTTACCTTTTTCACTTATAAGTTGTAAGGCAACGGAAGATAAATGTGTGGGGGTAAATTTAAAATTGGAATAAATCCGAAGTACCAATTATGACTTCTATTGTTTCCAAAAGGACAGTAGATGGTATAAGGAATAATATGGGTGTGAATGTAGACTAGAAAGTCTCATAGACAGGTGGCAAGCCTTGTAATTGTTGAATGACTTGTAAACTGCAGGTCTGGTGTGACTTTGTCTGATCTTTAGGAAATTGATTGGTTGGTCACGTGACAATTACGACTCGGGTTTCTCTATTTGTTGATGGAAATTGAATGGTTGAAATTGACCTATAGCAAATTATACAAATAGGGCATGGTTAAAGTAGCAATTAGGTCCCAGTTGGGACAGGTTGTTTTTCGGTCGAAAATACGTTCAATGTCCACAATTGCCATTAAACCAGTGAATTCAGAACTTCAAAAATCATCTACTGAATCATCATTATCAACAACACCCTCATTAAACCATAAAATTTCTAATCCAGAAGCACTTATTGTTCATTTAGAAAAATATTCTAAGTGGTTCCTGAAAGATGGTCTAACTAATAGTCAAATTGACCTTTATAAAAGCCTTGTAAGACGTGCACAATCATCACAAGTTATTAAAGTAGGAGTACTATATGCTGATACTAATGCTCAAGCCAAATCTAAATTGATCGAAAGTATACTAGCAGATCCTTTATCAGACAGTAGTCAAACATGGTATAATCCTTTAAAGCAAAGAACTAGAGATCATATTAACCATATAAAATCATTTGGAAAATCCACTGAAAATGACGGACATATTGATAACCTTTATAAAGTTCAATCACCAATATTAAGTCCAACTTATAGACCTTCATTTTCTCAGGCACTTCATTTAAATAAAGCCATAAATGATAACATTATAGAATTATGGGAAATTAATGACACTACACAAATGAACCCTTCAAACTATCATTTCTTAATCAATGTTGCTACTGAACTCGATCATATTATTCATTCCAAATACCCTAAAGATATCCAAAGTAAAATATTACTTAATGTAATTGATAATAAAGAGTATACCCCTGTTTCATCTGAAAGTACACCAATTACTTTTGATACCACAAATGTTCAATCACATATTATAAAAATTAATTCCAATCTTGCATTTGAAGGAGTAGAAGATTTCTTGGTTCGTGATACCGAAGCAGCATCTGAATTTGTTACATCTATCCAAAAGAGTAATATACTTGAACTTCAAAAGGGACTTGTTTGGTACCAGAACTCCGAGAACTTAAAGAAATGGCTTATGACTGGTATTAAAAACAGAATTAAATCTTCAACTATTGAAATTGAAGATTTGAAACAAATTGTTGAAACTATTAAAAATGAAGATATACAAGAATATAGTCAATTAGTTCATACAGAATTGCAAGATTCTTTTATTCCTCAGGCAACTAAATTTTTCCGTAAGAATTTAAATTGGTGGAAATTATACTATAAGAATGATAATGTTGAATATGATCTTAAAGATTTTTTCAATAGATCATTTATGAATGTTAGTATTGAAAAGTATAATTATATAAGAGGGCAAATAGTTTCTAAGTTACAACATCAAAAGTTCGCTAATTATCAAAGTGCAGAACATGAAACCAACCCATTATTTGATTTAAAACAAAACTTGATTGTGGAAAGAATTCCAACTGAAATTCAACCTCATGTCTATAAAGCATTAGGTGCAGCATTTACATTATACCAATTACCTATCTCAGTGATTTCATTTTTAGGTTACCAATACTTTGATTTTTCATTAAACTCAACTATTGCTTTAGGGTTATTAGGTTGGGTAGTTGGTTTTAATCATGTTTCCAAATCATGGACTAGTGTCACAACCGAATGGTTAAATGGCCTTTTTGAACAAATCAGAGTCAGTGTAGGTAAAGATATGATTGAAAATGGATTACTTAAGGAAGTAACAAATAGATATGAGGAAGAATTGAAATTTGCTAAGATTAAACAAGAAGTTTTACAAGGTATTAATAATGAAAATTAATAATACGTTATTTATAATTTATAATTTATTAGGGATATGATATTTGATAATATACAGTTAAACGTTAATGCAAGAATAAATAGGCATGAAAAGACATAAAAGGTTGTTTCGTTGATCGATAACCAATTTTATAAAAAACGAGTGATTGAAATTCATTTTTGTTTCAAGTGATTCAAGCCTCTAAAGGGATGGAGGAGCAGCAGATTCGGCAGCACGAGATCTCTTCAATTTCAATTGTTGTTCTAATCTGTCGAATTCTTTCAATGCAATTTCCTCTTCTGGGTCTAAGATTTGTACGACTTCTTGAACTTCTTCAATATAATGCATCAACATAGATTCAATTCCATGCTTTAAAGTGTCTTCACTAGAAGAACATGATTTACAAGCACCTTGAAGTTTCAAGAATACTTTACCGGTTTCTTCATCGAATGCTTTGAATTCAATATCACCACCATCATCTTGAATTGCTGGTCTGATTCTAGTTTCAATTAATTCTTTAATCATGGCAACTATTTCAGAATCGGCTTCTCCGGCCATTTCATTTTCTTTTTGACTTTCTTCTAAAATTTCACGAGTTAAAACTGGTTCATTCTTTGAGGTTAAAAATTCATCTAATAATTGAACCACTTCAGGTCTTAAATTAGCCCAATTGATATGATCTTGTTTATTAACAGTTAAAAAGTCATGACCCAACATAACAGATTTGACACCAGGGATCTTGAATAACTTCAAAGCTAATGGAGAGTGTACGGCTTGTAAAGTAGATGTGAATTCAAAGGTCTTATTTTCAAGTGGTGATATTTCGGCTTCTGGTGATATGAATTTAAGAGCATCTGGATTAGGGGTTGGTAATGTCTTGAATGATAAAAGTCTGCTAGAAAGAGCAGCTAACATTGGAGTCCTAATAGGACGTAAAATTGATCTTGTGGAAGTCAACATTGTAATAATAATGATTTGAATACAACTATTGATATACGGATAAGCAAAAGTATTTATAATCGAAAAGTTATAAAATCGGAGTCGGCTCCGAAAAAAGTATGATCCCCACGATAGTCACAAGTCGTGCAAACGCTTACTATTGAAACGCTGCTATTGGATGACCGTTTAGTAATATGGTCACGTGTGTCACATAGAAAAAGGTGACGGCTTTGGCTGCAAACTACATTACATTAAGTCTGAGACACTAATATGTCTAGTAACATGACATAATCTGGCTAGGTTACATTTTTTCGTGGTCTATTATAGGTCTATTATAGTCACACTAAATTTACATATATTGAACTTATTACTTTACAATTGTTTTTCTTTTTTGTCTCTTAAAATCATTATTTATTCGTTGTAACTTTTGTTAGAAAGGGTATACTAAATGTTACTAAATGTAGAGCGAAACCATCATAAATGCAAATACAGAAAGCAAAAGATTCACTTCTGAACGTGGTGGTGCGAAACTGGTAGAACGCTTCTTTAAGTTCAAAAGACTGAATGAATTTGCGGTTGACTTTTTAGGGTTTGCCTTTAAGTCCATTGGTTGATTGGTCAAACCAGTATTGGTAAAGTTGACTGGACCTTGATAATCAGAATCAACTGTGGCTGCAAGCTTACCGTCCCAACAGTATCTCTTGAAACATTGCTTACATTGATCAGTTTGTTCAATACCACGTCTTTCTTCTTCTCTTCTGATAACTGCACAAGCGACACAAGTTCTCCATTCAGAATCGATAGTACCATTCAATTGAGTACCAATATCGAAACCATTTTGAACCAAACTCTTCTTAGAAGAATCATCAAAAGAAAGTTGGTAAGTTGAAACATTGGAGTAATATTCGTATGGTCTGTTGGCCATGTACACCACAATTGGAGGAGTCTTATCGTCTTTAACTAAATCAGTCAAGTTACTAGCATCACAACCAAAGAAAACTGGCTTGGCAGTTAAATTATGGGCAATGAAAGTTTCGACGGTTGGAACATATGGACAAATAGTAGTTCTACCTTGACTAGAAAATTGTCTTGAGTAAGTAGAGACTAAAGCTGATCCATTAGGCCAGTTGTTGTCTCTATCATTACCATTATCAAAAGCAAATGCAATATCAACATCTCTTTCGGTATTGAGGACTGAAGATAAAGGAATGACTTCACCTCCTAATCCACCATCGAAAAGATAAAGAGTATCAGAAGAAGTAATGTTGTTGGACTTCGCATATTGTGACTTGTAGAAAGGATTTGGGGTATAGTTAGCCACATCGAATTCAGATCCAGATAATTTATTCAAGAATCTTTTAACAATTGGCTTAAGGAAGAAATTAAGGGTATGACAGTCATCACAAACTAAAGTATTTAAGAATTGGTTGAATAAAGAACTGGAAGTACCAAGAACAAAACCAGCATTATCATAACCTTGAACACAAGAATCGTCCACTGGTTTACCATTGGTGACATTAGTACCAAGATATTTCAAATCAGTGAAAGTGTTCAAAGAAGTATCAAAGGAACCCATTTCGTATGGGTTAAATTCAACCACGGTTGAGTTCAAACTGTAGGTGATAGTATCTGGCTTTCTTCCTAATGCAATTAAAATAGGGAATGGCATTGAGTGATTGGCAAAAACTGGCATATCTCTCAAGTCGGACCAAGTGACGTCTGAACCATGACCATCTGCAGATTGGAACAATTGATATGATAATCCTCTTCCCCAGTAATCAGTTAAGGTTTCATTATAGCCAGCTTTTTCCTTTTGAGCAATATCATAGCCAATACCTTTATCACCAACACTCCAAAAGTTTAAGTGAGTAAGAGTACTTTTAAGATTACCAAAGACAACATCCAAATAGATTTGCCAAGTACCAGTGGTATTGACCAATTGTCTAGTATCAGTCAAGTTCCAAAGGTCATTTTCGTTTTTGAAGACCACATCTTGAACACTAGAGAAATTATTCAAGGCAAGGGATCCTAACATCCAAGAACCTCCTGATAATGCACTAATATAATTGGCACTTTGTAAAAGACCTCCTAAACCATTATCGTTTTTAGAGAACTCTGATCTATCATCTAAAGCTGCTAATTCACCTGCACCAGTCAACATAGCTCTGTAACTACCTCCAGAAAAGGCCAATGCTACAGAAACTGTGGAATTATCATCAATGAATTTTTCAGGGTTAATATCAGTTAAGTTAGAGTCTTTGAGGAATTGAATTAATGCTTTGTTGGTGACCTTTTGTCTTTCTTTTATCCAATCTTTTTCTTGGGATGAAATTGAGTTGGCTTCACGAATTAAAGTGATATTAGAACTTGGACATTTCACAACTCCTGGAGCATACCCACCAGTGGGAGACTTTGCTGAGATTAATGAAATGAATAAGGTCAAGTAGACAATTATAAGCTTCATGTTGAATAAAGAAAGGAAGCCCCCTTAAGTCCGTAAATTTGAGTGAAAAGGATATTGATGACTCTCAATAAGTTAATTCTTTACTTCACAAGTTTTTCCACAATGTTCTTATGGTTGTTACTGAGCAGTTAACGTCTTTAAAAGCTCTATCCTTTTATCAAATTTTAATGACTACTTTCAAGTGGGGATTTACTGATTATACATCTATATATATATATACATGTATATCTATAATTGATCTTCAACCTGACCTATTCTATCCCTGCCATAATTCGCAACAAGATGGGCCATGCGTCAATTACTGCTAAATGGGGCGCAGATACAGTAGTGAATCATGCATAGATGCGCCACACGTGATGAGCCAATCCCCCATTTCGGGATATTCTCTTCAGTGCTCATGCATTAATTTCCCATCTAGGAAATTTTATCCCCATATTCTTTCCTTATGTGGTTAAGCAATCGTATATTTCTTGACAACAATAATAGATCAACGTATCATAGCTACATTTGTGCTCAACTTATATGCCATCGGACCTCCGTTCAGCGCCCGATAATGTCTATATGCAACAGGAAGAATCTCGGATTCCAATTAGCTTAAGGCCCCAGTTGAGCTTCGGTTATACCATAACAGTGATATTTTTTTGGGTATGAAGTATCTCAAAATGTTGGCACATTTATTCCGATTTTCAATTCAACTCGATGATCAGTAATCTTTATGATCAGTAATTTTGATAATTTCTGAAACAAAAAAATACGATAATTGTGTTAAAAGATCATTGAATTTTTGAAGATTGGCTACCTATAACAATCGTAACAATGTTAAATTGAAAGATCATTTGATCAATCAATTTTACAATTCACACATCAGCTAATTTTGCTGATCATACAATATAACTAATCATACAATTTATTTGTCGTACTAATGCATAACTAACTATTTACTGATAATGTCTATAAACGGTGCTGCTAACGGTAATACCTTCGTTGCCGTTATAAAGATGGTCTAGATTGATTATTGAGCACTGGTGGATTTAACAGCAATTTTATGCAAAAATTCATTGGTATCAAATGGGTTATCTATGTACAAGTTGTGACCCCCTTGTTTGACACTGTGGAATTCCACCTCAGCTCCATTGGTAACATTCTTGGAAATTAATTCTACCAACTTCTTACCTGCTTCGGCATTCATGAAATCATATTCGCCGTATAAGATATCAATATCAAATTTCTGGCTATTATTTTTGTAAAATTCATCAAATTTATCATATAATGGCCATTTACTCACAGTAGCAGGAGTTAAAAGATTTTTGATATAAATGTCACTATTAGTTCCAGTAGTGATGGAATTAAATAAATATTCTATAATCATAAAGCATTCTTTTTGAGTACCATAAATCAAGTCATTTTTATTAGTAATAACTTTTTCTGGTCCACCCAAATTTTTAACAATCTTGTTAATACTAGATAATTTTCCAAACCACATGTTAAAGTACATCTTATAGCCCCATGGTCCTAAAAACTTGAGTAATCTAGGCAAGTATGGTTGAAGATAGTACCATTTCCATATGTGGGATTTTGAAAGAATTGGAACTCTAGAAAGAAATTTGTATGAGATAGGATCCAAATCAGGTACAAATTTGGTTTGTTCAGGATTTTCCTTTAATAAAGTACTGGTAACAGCATGAACATGTCTTTCAATTCCAACAGGGGATATTAATACCAAATGTTTCACACTGTCTGGATGTTTCAAAGAAAAAGAACCGGACCAGTAGGCACCATATGAATGACCTACTAAAGTATCAATTTGGTCAATATTAGATGCTTGTCTCCAATTTTCAATTGCTCCAACGTAAAACTGTTCAATATCTTGTAAAATTGGTTTAAATTCTTCTTGGTAATCAGTGAACTCTTTTCTATCGAGTTGAAACTCATCAACTACTTTGTAATATTTCTTGTAACGTTTTCCTAATGGATTAGAATCCTTTATTTCCAACTCTGGCCATTTTTTGATAATCCAATGGTTTATCAATGGAGATTTGATTTTTGGATTTGAGGATAATCCGAAAGTGATATTATCTAAGAAATGAATATGATAATTGTATTGTGTATCATTTTTGAACTTATTGATGACTTGAAAGTTTCTAGCAAAGCATCCAAGAGATGCTCCATAACCATGAATGAAAACAATATGTTTGGTATCAAACTTCTCATTATTGATCACCTTGAAACCGACTTCATTGATAAAGTTCCCATCATTGTCTATTGAAACTTTTTTGGTTTCTCTGATTATATTGGAATTCTCTGATCTGCTTTCCAGTAACATGAGCTCTATAAGGTCATCCTGAAGTGTTTTCAATCTTTTTGGTGATAAGGATCTCTTCCAGAATTGAAATGCTTGTGAAAAACTCAATTCAAAACCATGTTGACGATGTCCTTGAGGTTTGGCATGAACTTTGGTGTGAGCTTTGGTATGAACTCTTGCTACAAGTACTCTGTTCACTAGAGACTCTTGGCGACTTAAATAACCGAAAAGTCTCGGCTGAAGAACTTGACGAAGCATAATCTGTCAATTTCAATGATTCCGATGATGCCTGTTTATAAGCGATGACACAAAATGCGCTTCGATAAAAAACCGTTGTAATCTGCGAACAAAATCAACAAACCATAGATCAGCCAATTTAGTCAATTGGTCTACATAATTCTCGAGATTCCTCGGGATCTTAGGTTCGTATAATTATTCAATTAATTCACGACTTTTATTTATTTACATACAATTATCGAGATTTTTTTATTTTCTAAGAAAATGCAACAACTAATTTACATCATTTTTTCAATTCTTTCAAACCTTTTTCTTCATCATATGAAGATCCAGTTGCAAAAGTAGATTCAATACCTTCGTGAACAACATGTCCTTGAAGTTCTTCTTCGAAGTCCTCGACATCTTGCCACTCTTCATACCAACCTTTTTCGAAGGCACCAACAGATGGTGTTCCTGGAATTGGACTCAACCTGCATAATATCCCATATATTATGAAAGCTGAAAAGAATCCGGTGAAAAAATTAAGATCATAGACCTTGGTAGCTCCAATAGGAACTTTATGAGTTCCAGTTTCACCAACGAAACCAACAATATTTGGTAAAATACCACAAATATATGCAACGTAAGCTCTCCAATTACAACCAGTGAAATTGAATTTGTAAGTAGATTTCATAGAGCGATCTTCGGGTGCAAATAATGAATAAAGATGTGTTAACTTGATATAACCTCTTCTCACATAAAAGTAATCACAAGCAACTACACCAGCAACTGAAGATAAGAACACAGCATAGGCTGATAAGTAAGTAGTAAACTTGGAAGAGGTTGAAGTAAGCTTCCAAGGACAGATACAAAGGGCTAAAGCTGCACATAAATATCCACCTCGTCTGATATTCATAAATCTGGGTAACATAGCAGAAACATCAGTACCAAAAGAAAGAGAATTTGCTGAAATATTTGTACCCAATTGTGCTAATGCAAAAGATAATCCGATGAAGAAAACACCAGCTCTGTTTCCTGGTGTATAATCATCCAAAAATCTTCCCAAAACTTCTAATGGTGACCAGTATGGTTCGCCATAAATAGAAATAGAAGCAGAAGTAACCAAAATACCAATCAAAGAAGTGATTGAAAAACAGACTGGAATTGAAATGGTATAAACCAAATATTTCATTCCAAAAGATGGTTCTTGCGCAAATCTTGAGAAATCAGGTGCATTAACAATTAAGGTTGCAAAATTCGCAAGTGCGTTCATGGTAGATTTAATAAAAGCCCAAGCAAGTTCACTACCATGGACTTTGGATTTTTCGTGAATTACAGGACCAGCCCCATCTGCTTTAACCAAAGCCCAAATTAAAAATGCAAAACCAGCAGTTGGAGCAACATAAGCCTTAACTGTGAAAAGGTGTCTAATCTTATGAGGTGGGAACCAAATGAATGGTAATGAGCACAACCAGAAAAGAAAGAAACACAAGAATTTAAAAGTAGTTAAATCAGGATCAGAAATATGATTTGGCATAGTCTTATCAAGGTCTTTACCAAAAATAGCTCTAAGCATGACTTCAAAACATGGACCAGCAATTGAACATTGGACTGCATACCACACAGCTGACATTACCACTCTATTAAGAACTGGCCATAAAGCACCATAAATACCAAAGGAAGATCTTGAAGCAACAGGAAATGAGATATGATAAAGAATACCGATTCTTGCACCAAGACTAACAAATATACCACAGAAGAAGTATCCAAGCCAAACGGAAATCCATGTCTGCCACCATGTCATTCCTCCTTGTTGAATACCAGTGGCTGCGATTTGCCAAGTGTTAATGTTAAAGGAATCCGCAATCCAAAAAAAGACATAATTGTACCAGGACCAAGTTCTTCTTTTTTGTTCTACTGGACGTAAATCATAATTATAAAGGTACATTTGAGCGGTAGTTAAATCTCCTTTCGGTTGAACCTCAATTTTTCTTATTAATTTTTGAAAGAAAGTTTCATTATGATTATCATTTTTCATGGATATAGTACTAATATCACCCTCAGCTATTTCGCTGCTTTGCGGGCTAGGAAGTTTCTCCTCTTTCATTTTTTGGTATGGGATATTGATAATTTGTTATTAGATCAATTCAGGAGAAATTGACTATTGTTATATATCCCCCATTCTTTTATCGCAACGGTACTCCATATTTATCTATCATCTATTAGCTATAAACGGGGCTTCAAATTATCTAAGATTAAAATGGATTTCTTCGGTCGACTACGCGGGGTCCACCACAAACTTTTGTGAAACAGCAAAGTTGGTCTCGTTTCTTTTACGGTCAGACACTAGCAAGATCCAAGGTAACAATAGTGGGGAAAGCAATCGAGTCCCCTTAATCTAACTCTAGCAATAACAAATATCTCGTGGGACCCTATATTAGCTACATAACTGGTCTAATTATTCTTGATGTGTCATAAGATGCGGCTATGGGGCTTTTCGGCGTCATCCTGATTGTACAGGTTTGAGATTTGCTTATCGCAACATTTGATTTTTTTTACATTAGCTAAATAATTTATTGATAGATATTACCTTTGTTATCGGGATATATCATCATATTTCAATCAGATACCGACAATTTAGCGAATTGATTAATATTCCTCGAGTCATCAATCACAATCTCTAAATCATCAACTTTATTAGGTCATGCCGAGAAAATAATTTTTGATATATTCGCTTGTTAAAAAAAAAAAGTGGGGATATCAATCGGAATTGTCAAGTGTAAATTTTATGAAACAAAAGATTGAAGAAGATGAATCTAAAAAAACAAAAAGAATGCGCAAACCCGGAATCGAACCGGGGGCCCAACGATGGCAACGTTGGATTTTAC